>CM067487.1:25959647-26070187 GCA_034552555.1 Semaprochilodus insignis | reverse complement strand
ATATACACACATATATGTATGTATGCGTGCGTGCGTGTGTGTGTAAATATACATTTTATACTGTATATTTTTTTTTTCCAAACTCTGCAGTTACATGGGGACATATTTAACTTTTAACTTGGTTACCTTTAGATAATGTGCTAAGTTAATGTTCCAATGCATATGTGGAAATTGTTTTTGTGATGTCACACAATCATGTCTCCTTGCTTATCAAATCTATCATATCTATATATCAAAAAGGTAGAAATGATGTGTGTGTGTTTGTGTATACATATCTACCTTTTCAGTCCATTTACGATGAAGTATAGTTTTGAAAGCTCATGTACGTGTATCAGTCTTAAAGCTGCAGTAACAACAAGGGAGAAAAGAGGTTTAAGGTTAAAAATGTAGGCGTGCACAATAAACCACCAAATTTAAGTGGACCTCAGGGGGCAAAAATAAAGGTGGTTTAGGAGTTGGTTTAAAAAGAAACCTACTCTAGCTTCCAGAGCAGGAGTGTCAAATTTAGGATGTGTGTCTGGCTTTCTTTTTACTAGAAGGAGAAACAGGAGAGGAAAGACAAATGAGGAAATGTACTCAGTGGTCCAGTGGACTAGAAACCGGTTCCCCTTGTTTAGAGACAGAGCAGCTCTGTCTATAGAACTTTGCCATTTGTACATAAAGCAGTGTCCTGGACGATAATTAGATGCTTTTAGATAGAGGGTTGGGGTTTACGTCCTTGTTTTTTTTTTTTCCTGCTTTCCCAGTGTGTGAATTAGCTTAGTGCCTTTCCTTGTCTGAAGTCTGGACATGATCACTACTGAAACAGAAAGCATTTCTTATTGTGAATATGTCTTTTCTATCTGCATTGTAATCTTCGTGCATCAACCTACAAAGTATTTGAAAGGCATTTAGAGCTGTTCCTCTTGGTGCTTTGTGTTGTTGAACTCAAGTGTTCCATTCTGACTCTTTTCCCAGCAGGTTAATGAGTAGTGAATGTGGGAGACAAGCACATGGAAATTCTGGAATGAGTTTCAGCAGTTGGATGTTAAACTCAGTATTCTCACAGAAATGTTTCTGTGAAGGTCATCTGAAGGCCTCTATATCTACCTGGTACCTTCATTCATTGGTCATTTATCAGAACCCAGTTCATATCCATTTACTTGACATTTGGACACGTGAGTCCACATTTCACTTATCTAAATGCCAAAACACTTGCCTATGAAAAAAATAGTCAATAAACAGTTTCTGTATCTTACTCACACATGACGCTTCTCTGTCCTCACACTCATTCGCAAGTTTTCTGAGGTAAATCAGCTAGCGCCAAGTGACCAGCTGGAGTACATTCACCAAAGGGCATTAAGTCAAGGACACTAGCCAGATAACATTGGTCAAGTCCTGCTTTGGTGTGTGTGCACGTGTATATAGTTGCACACATACACAGCAAGACTGAATAAAACACCTGAATTTACTGATTGGGAGGGTGTGTGTGTGTGTGTGTGTGTGTGTGTGTCTACACCTTGTATCTACACTCAGTGTGCATTTTATCAGCTCTACTCACCATGTAGGAGCACTATGTAGTTCTACAATTACAGACTGTACTCCATCTGTTTCTCTGTATACTTTGTTATTCATCAGTGGTCAGGACCCCCACAGGACCACCACAGAGCAGGTATGATGTGGGTGGTGGATCATTCTCAGCACTCCAGTGACACTGATGTGGTGGTGGCGTGTTAGTGTGTGTTGTGCTGGTGTGAGTGGATCAGATTCATCAGTGCTGCTGGACACCTCAGTGTCACTGGTGGACTGAGAATAGTCCACCAACCAAACAATATCCAGTCAACAGTGTCCTGTGGGCAGCATCCTGTGACCACTGATGAAGGACTAGAGGATGACCAACACAAATCGGGTGAAAGTAATAAAATGAAAATGAAATCTGAAAAACGGTGAATAAGAGCTGAAAAAGAGTTGCCGTAGCAGGAACAAAATGTCCTCTCAGTTTGCTCCGGTGGGGTTCAGTGGATGACTTCGGTTCTCATAAAATGGGCCACTGCCCGCTCAACTCCATGATGTACAGTGAGACAATAAGGGCTCAAATCCTTCCACTGTATACGCCACACATGAGCGTGACATGATTTTTGGGTGTACTCTGGAATCTGCTTACTTTGTAGGTATACAAATACTTATAGAAGTATCTAATCTTCTCCACAGAGGGTCCATGTGGCTGTGGGTTTTCATTCTAAACATGCAGGAGCATTAATGAACTGAAAAGAGCATAAAAATAGTATGGAAAGAGGACAAACAAGCAGGAGCTCAACTGATTCTGCTTGTTAAATCAGTCTCTCTGTCTTCAACAGCTGATCATGTGTGGATCCTGCCTTGTCAGGAATGTCAATCTACAGCTACACTGACCCTTTGTGAATAAGTCAGGACACATCTGCTCGAGCTCATCTGTTTCTATAGCTTGCATGTTAAATGGCTAAAAAATATTTAAAAATTGGCAGCTGACTGTATTACCTCCTGATTATTGAGGTACAGGTTCTTGTTTCAGGATTTTCAAGATGAGTGGACTCCATTTTGTCAGAAAATAGTGAAATGTTGAGTGGAGAGCTGGCAACTTGTTCAGAGTGGCTGATTGATTTCCTGTAAGGAAGGAAAGACAGGAAGCGCTCACAATGGGACAGAGCACCCCTCCTGCCCTCAGTTTCCTGTGTATGGTGACTATCAATGCCATAATCGCAAACTCCAATTGATACCTAAATCCAGTAAATGGTAACTAAATATGCCTGGTTAGCACTGTCTCTCTCCTGGGTGTTGTAATGCTGGTGCTGCTGTTGACTTTCATCGCACTCTGTTAATGATTACTGTGCCAGGAGCAGATGGCTCTAATATTCATTTTTCACTTCTCTAATTTATGATTTATTTATCTATGTATTATGTAATTGTGCACCCTCGGTACAGAGTGAATAATCCGAAATATGCAAACACAGTCTGTTTCCGACATGAGGTGGCAATGCATAAATGTGGATTTCTTTGTCGCGCCATGAGGCATTTGAAAATTTAGCCCCCCCAGAGAAGTTACGAAACATAAGACATTTGCCAAAATGTATCTCCTATCATTGGATGCCCTTGCACTGGACATTTATCACAGGATTAGCTATAAGATAATACATTTGCACAAGAAAGAAATGTATAGAAATTCAGCAAGAGCTTCCAAGTGGGTCTTTTCGAACACCTGTGTAAGACATGTTAGACCACCAAACTTTAAAGCTTTCCTTAAAGCTTTGATATTGGAGAGAGAGAGGTGAAAATTAAGATACTTCCACTGTGAGAAGACAGCCCAACGCATTGAGTCTGAAAGGATGTGTAACTGTCAAGATGTCTGTACAGAGGAATAGTTCTGACAGTACATCAAAGATCTTTGTATTATGTTTCAGAGATATCTACTGAAGTTAGCATCCTAACCAGCTAGTCCTGCCCTGGACTGTCTCTGTACCGCAAGCCGCAATCAGTCCAACATGAGAGGATGAACAAGTAACTGTTGCCCCGTTTGGTAATCTCTGGTCAATCATGTGGATGGTGTTGCTCCTGTTTGTAGATCATTTACGGACAGGTAGCCAATCAAAGGAAGAGCAAACAAAACGATAGCTCTTGGCAAACCACCACATTCGGCAGCAAATAAAAGAAAGCATAAAATGGAAGCAGAACAGTTAACACTGATGCTGCTTCCCACCACCAGAGACACTCTTGCAGAGTAAAGGGATGAAGTTGTTAAACCTGCAATGTTTGTGTTAATGTTTGTGTAGACTGGTAAAAATTGAAGGGGGAAGTGGAGGGACTGCACAGTTTCTCATGATAAATTGTTTGGAGTATAAATTTGATGGGTTTCAAATTGGTCCTGCAATGGCCTGGAAATTAAATGAATGAAAGGGTGATCTCTGTCTGTAGTTGTGGGCTGGAGGTTAGAGAACCAGCCTTGTGACCGGAGGGTTGCCGGTTTGGTTCCCTGAACCGTCAGGAAACAACTGAAGTACCCTTGAGCAAGTCACCTAACCCACAACTGCTCCCCGGGTGCCGTGGATAGGGCTGCCACCGCTCTGGGCAAGTGTGCTCACATGTGTGTGCGTGTGTGTGTGTGTGGGTGGGTGTGGGTGTTTCACTTCATGGATGGGTTAAATGTGGAAGACAAAATGGCCCTAAACCTTCCTCAAAATGGCCCTCGACTCTCGAATGATTGGCCTCACCTAAAATTATATTACTGTATATAAACATTGTCCTTTATATTAAGGATTAGTAGCTTTGAAGAACTGAGCGACCCTGTTCAATTTATACCACCACCCCTCTTGGGGAGTCCTCATAAATAAACCTTCCAATATTTGTCCAGGCACAGAAGGAACATCTAGACACGACGTGTCCATCACGGCTGGCTTTGATCAGAGTGACCTCTTTGTTCTTTTTCATGGGCAAAGATGACGTGATATGAATGATCAAAGGTGAACAGTTCTGCCAGATACTGTAGCTACTGTAACTGCCCATTTGATCGTGAAACTAAAGCACAGAACAAACAACCATAGAGAGCAGATGGGGTCGTGCAGAATTTGTAGAAACTGTTGTGTGGGCAGCGGTCTTGTGAGTAATCCGTAAAGCTTTCTGAAGGTCAAGTCGGTGCAGTAGTAGAAGTAAATTGTGTGGATTTGAGTACACAGCTTGGGTCTTGAGATCGTTATGTAGCCGTTTGTACAGGGCTTTCAGGCGGGTCCAGGACGGCTGGAGGTGGGCGGCCCAGCGGGGAGTTTATCACACATACACACTCACTGACGGTTCCTGATTATAAAAGCAGTCTGTTGACTGGAAGCTATTGAGGCACAAGTGAACTGATTTCTGAGCTGTAGAGGTAAAACAAAAAGACAAATGCCCAATCACAGTTGATACCCCTGTACATTATGCACGATAGCAACAAATACACACTCAACACATGACAAAACCTCAAGGGGTAGAAGCCCAGCACTGCCCCCAATTTGTACTCAACTTTAAAGTATAGTGTTGCAGTTTAATAATTACAGAATTTTAAATAATCTAAAAACTAAAAATAAAGATTATACAGTCTGTAAAACATAATCAGATTGGTGCAGACTTCACCACGATGGGCTTCTTTCTTTGGGTAAGAGGGCTTCTTGCCCTGATAGGTCTTACAAAACTTTTATTTTTGAAACTTTATAGTGTTGATCTATTCATCACCACAATCATGTATCACAAGTTCTGTCATCTTTGGGTATTCACATTGAAATGTCCATCAAACTAATAATTTTGCTGAAATATAAGTGTTTGCTCTGACCTTGTTCCTCCCTCCTCACTGAAATGTTGAACGTACTGTTTAGCTTTATAGTAAATGGGTGTTGCTCTTAAAAGAGAATTCTGCACATATTTCAACACGTATTGCAAAATCTAAAAACACATTAGCATAAGTAATTCAATAAAATCTAAACAACTCATAGACCAAAACAGAAAATGTTGCATATGTGGTGTTCACATTGACATATTTGCCATCAAACCAAAAGATGTAAATATATATTATGATCTAAAAGCCATAAAAGGAAACAAAATGCAACTGATTTAATAGTAATGGTATTAAAACTGTTATAGAAGTTTTCAAGAACACAAAGACAATAGAACGTGGACTACCAAAAGGCACAGGTTAAAGCACAGAGAAGAGAACATGGAGGAAGAGAGGGTAAAGTTAAGGTGAGAGGGTCAGACTAGCATGGTGGTAAGTTGTATGCTGTTCTGTGTTCTGTTGGAGCCCGTTGGTTTTATTTATGCCTTATTTTATCTGTTTTGTTAAATTGGAGCCGTAAGCCATGAGATTTCCTGCGTTACCATGGATATGCATGACACAAAGCTGGGTGAAATCCCTGTAACAGCCTCAAGTGGCTCACTGCTTTTCTAATTTCAGGTCAATGCAAATATGAATAGCTCAGACATTTAGTATGGTCTCTTGAGATTGTTTGACGTTTTTGGAACTTCTGTCACTCTAAAACTTTGCGTTCCCCAAGATAATCCAGTTCTGATCCATTATCACATTTATATTGCCATTTTGGTCATTTGTGTACTTCTATTGTGTTTGCTTAGCTATTATTAGGACTGGGTGATATGGCCAAAAACGTTCCATCTTGATGAAAAATCAGCCCCGTGGCATATCAGTTGGTAAAGATAATTATTACAACGAATGTCTAATCATTATTTTTCAAAAGTTTTTAAGGCTTTCTTTTGCTCCTGAGTGAAAGTTAAACAATAAAATGGTTAATTGTGGCTTAGAATAGTCAGGGAGCTTCTCGGGTTAGCTGTTTTTACTCAGCCATCAGGTCAAACTGTTTGCAGTGGAAAATTCCACCAGGGCTATTGCTAGACAGTGGAAGTGAGAGAATGATGTATTATATTGATCATTTATCATACCTTTTGTTAAATTTCTATTTAGGAAATATAGTGATAAGTATTGTTATCGTTTTCTCACCCAGCCCTAGGGCAGGAAGGGCAAGGCCTTCTTATGCAACAGGTCACACTTCAGTTTGTTTGACTTTCAAGTAAATTCCCTTCATTAGGATGACCATCCGGTCAATGTGTGCTTGTATATTAGTATGATAACTGGACATATACTCGCTGTTATTAATGATTCTGTTTACAGACTGCATGTCTTGGGGGTCCCTTTCGGGTTATTTGTGGAGACAAACAGGAGAGGTGGTTGTTTGTGGTTCCTCAAACAGGTTACAAGAGTTCAAGGCATTTAATAGTGTGACTCATTAGAATGACGTAAAGCGTTACACACTCAGGTTCAGTGTGGTCGTCATCTTTTGACTAAAGGGAAGAGGTGGTGTGGTAGGTGGAGTTTTTGCGAGGTGTGCTAAAATAGTCAAGGAGCTATTTAGGAAACATTGGAAGCACTTAAATGACATTAGTTGGTCTTTCCCTGCAGGAAACGTTATGTAACTCATTACCAGTAATTAAGATTAAATTTGTTTAATATTGTGAGGCTGTATTGCGTACTCGATCTTTTTACTGATTTTTCTAGTTACAGAAAAACATGAATATGGAGGGTATTGCCATATAGGCATTGCTACAGAAACTGTATGGTACTTCCAGTGTCATCTACTAGAGTTACTTATGTGAATAGAACCTACACAATTACAGTATTTCAGTATTTCTATACCAAGAATGTGCTGACAAGTCTAAAGCACAGATCATCATCCTGGCATTAGTCATAATAAATATGAAATGAAGACTTTACAGATCACAGTTTTCAGGGTTGAGAAAAATGGGCCGATCTTTGGTAACAAAGTGAATGTGGAACTTCATTAAAACTCTTATATCATCCTGGCATTTTACCATGACAAGACACATCAATCTTAATGTTATGGGCAATGTTGATGTTTGTGTTTGTCTCGCTGTTTTGTGGGCAGATTCTCTATAAAGCATTGGAGAATCCTCACGAGCCTCTAAGCCTCCAGAAAAAGACCTAATTGATTTCTTGAAAAAAAAAACAACAACAACAAACAAACAAATTTTGAGTTCATTTTATTTGTTATTGCATTGTATTTAATTATTGTAGAAATGCTTTTATCTCATTGTCACATTTTAGTTGGAACTCTTGAAACGCCCCAACGTAAAATCATCCAGTTAGGATTTTATTTCGGGCTGCTGGTCAAATGTTATAAACTGTTTACAGCCTGAACTGAGTGTAGTTCCAGCAAGCACAGTTCACTGCAACTATAAACCCAGTATTTAATGTGCATGAACAATAGTGCCTTGACCTATGAAGTGTGTAGCACACACTAATTGTGTTTTATCATTAGAGCAGATATGGAATAGACATACTGTATTTGCGTTGTGATTTAGCAGTAGCTGTTCTGTAACCATGCCTTTTGTGTTGCAGTGGATAACTGCCCTGACCACATTGACTGTGCAAGAAAGGGCCGGCAATTCTGCACACCAGGTTCTTCCCAGTGTGGACCCTGCCTCACCGGGTTAGAGGAGAACGAAGAAGGAAACTGTGTGACCCCAGAGAAACGTCATTATGGTAAAAAGCTTCAGAAAGCATATTTACTTCCTTATACATAGACTTACACAATTTCTACCATTAGAGAAACACTGACTTGCATTAAAGCAACTTCATCTGGACCTGTTGTTCTTACTGAAAGGTCCTGAACTTCATCATATGCACACATAAGCATATCGGTGTGTAACCCTAATGCTTGGTACATACACCATATGCATAAAATCACTCAAACTCACCACAAATGACTGACTGTTCTGTACAAGAAAAAGCTCTTCCCCTCTAAACGATTTGTGTGTTTTTTGTTTTTTTTTTTTGTTTTGTTTTTTAAATAAGTTTCCCGGGCCGAGACAAAACATAAAACAATTAGAAAAAAATGAATACACTCAAAATGGAGAAGGAAACAAACTAAACCTAAAAGAACTTGCATTTATTGTAGTATGTTATATAAGCTATAGAAACAGGCTTTCACATCTCTAATGTGTCATGTTTTAATAAGGTTGCACAATACAAATTTAAATTTATATCATTTAAAATTGTGATAAATCTTTGGAGACAGTCCTAACAATATGAGAAGCAATACATTAAGATTAGATACTGTTGTATATATTAGTATCTAAGTCTGAACATTTTTAAAATGTTTAACCTGGTAAGATTAAGCAAATTGTACCTGTTGCTCTTGACACTGTGTGTAGGGTTTAGGAATGGCTCAAAAGATTCCACTGACTTACATTAAAAGTAAAGGTTTGTTGTGAAAGTAGGCATTACTGCTTCACACAGCTCCAAGAATGATTATCCAATTTACAGTATTACAGGTTGGTAGTTCAGGATGGAATAGTTTTTGAGCTGGGCTTATGTATTTTGTAATTGACTGTTACTGCAGGAAAACACTCTTACAGCCGTGTGTGTTAATTATTTTTAATAGCAGGCTTCATGGTGGTCTGTTCTAGATGGTCCGCATTGCTTAGTGTAATCAAACGCTGCAGGTTTTAATGCAGAACTCAGCATAGCTATTAAATATGTCCTTGTCTGGATTAGTGCTAGTGACTAATACAGTCACAAAGGGAGACCAAGAGTGCCAAGGCAACTCCCCTGTTACTCAGACGTCACTCATGCTCACTCTCTTTCATCCTCTTTCTCTCTCTTCCCTCTTTCATCCTCCTCCCTGTCCTGCTCAGACCCTTATTTATTTATTTATTTTTTTGGATGGTTATGATCCAGAAGAGCTTAGTCCTCCGATCGCTCACTTGCTCTGTTTTATCCACACTGTGTATCCACATGGCCATGGCACATGACTGAATGGAATTAGTTGGAGCATGTGTTAACGAAGCCTCACAGTATAATGTCTGTACATATGTATATTGTATTTATACTAGATCTGTATTGTTCTACGACTCCACTGTCCATAATTGTACATATTGTAACCTCACATTGCTTGCTATGGTTACTTTCTGCACTTTATATGTAAATAATACTGTATTTTGCACTTTCTTTTTAGATGCTAACTGCATTTCGTTGGCTCTGTACCTGTACTGTGCACAATGGCACAAAGTTGAATCTAATCAAACCAAAAAAGAAAATCCTACATTTATTTCCCTATTGGTACAAATGATATCAGTCAGACAAGATCTGTTTGGTGCTTGATGTTTACCTCTTTAGTTTTGCACTGAAGGCACAAGCCAAGCCCATAAAAAAATAGTGAAAGTCTATGGCCCCCAAAATCGTATTGCCCCAAAGCAGTTTTTTTTCATTAGCCTCTTTTGAAATCTCTATTCCTTGTACCTGCCATGGCATCTACGTACAGAATCATTGTTACAAATAACAGCCGAGTTTCTCTCAATCGTTGAAAGGTGATCGATAAGAGGGGAAGAGACAACAGCTGGATTGTTGTTGCAGTAACATGTTTTCCACAAGAGTGAATTATTGGTGTACTATATTTGTTTCATTATGCAGTTTTTATTATTTTTAGTGTGTGGCTTGTAAATCAGAGACCAAATTATGCTTGTGAGGATTGTAGGTATTGTTGTTGTTGTTGTTTTTGTTGTTTAAAGCGTATTTAAATAAATGTAACAATCAGCGTCAGCTTTCTTAAAATACAGAAATGGGACAATAAAATCACATCCTGGATAAATAACCACATATTAACAAACTAAACCAAAAACACATGAATAAAGGAACATGCTTTTATTGCAGCGTGTTATATAAGCAATAGAAACACACTTTCATGTCTCTATTGTGTCCTGTATTAATAAAGCTACACAATATAAATCTAAATGTATATAATTTAAAATTGTGCTAAGTCTTTGGAGACAGCCCCAACAATATGAGAAGCAATAAATTAAGATAAATAACCTTAAATAAATAAGTAACCCTAAACCTTCATAAAAACTGTGTTGGTGTCACAGTGTGAGAAGTTTCAGTCATTTTGTTTGGGGAGTTCGGTATGGACTGAACGTTCCGTCTTTTTAAAATACACATCTGTACAGAACAGAAATGTCTCACTTTGTGTTGAGGCATTATAGAAAAAGCAGAGGGGCTGTATCCTTTTGCTCAGGGGGCAGCAATGTTCTCTCTCAGGTCCTTTGACTCCCCTCCCATGTTTCATCTGTGTTGGCCTGGTTACAGACATGAGCTTGAGCATGTGTAAAATCATGAGTCATTCCTGTATGATGAGGCGAGTGTTTGCTAATAAGGAGTGAGCTTTACTGGGCAAACATTCCAGTCCTTCAGTGTTTTAGCAAGGTTGTGACGTGTTTGTTTTTCCCGAACATTTCCACAACATTTACTCTATTTTCTCCTGTATTTCTATTTAATGCTTCAATCTACACTGTACCTGGTTATGGTTCTGTCTTTTCCACAACAAATGTCTAAGCAGATTACTGTTTTGGCAGTAGAGCTTATCGCTGCTGCTGTGAGAAAGGTCCTGTAATCAGCTGTCCTTGTAGGTCAACAGTGAGCATGTCCTAGTCTGACTGGAGTTCTTTCATCCTATTGGTCAGCGTTCGTACCCTAACATTTTGGTGCATTCTGGATTATGCCACAGGTTTAACCCTACCACGCATGAACAGTTGATCTTTCTGGACTCTTTAGTGTGAAGGGATAACCCTGTTGTAGAGCTTTAGTACTAGATCACATTGTTTCTGATCAGAGCTATTGCTGTACTGCTCTGTGACTCTTTTCCCACTGAAAAATAGCTCAAGGTGAAAACAGCAGTGAGAGCATTAGCTGACTGTGTGTTCTCATGTTGACCAATAGAGGGCGCTGGAACTCAGAGTATTGTTTTAGCCTGTCACGCTCAGAGCATGTCCCACTACCCGCTTGCTGACACAAGACCCTGCCTTACTAATCATGCCGTGTCTTATTAAATACAGGCTTTAATCATTCTATGGCACTGTGCAAAATTGAGAGAGGTCATTTCCAGTGAGGGGGCCTTATGCGGGAATTTTTCAGTGTCAGGGAAAAGGCAGAAAATTTGTGTCTCATGGTGTCTCCATTCTTTGCGGTTATTGCATTTTCCATTCTTTTTTAGGAGAAATCTGCAGGGAAACTTTTTTCCCCCTCACCTCCAGAGTTCAGTCTTTGAAGTTGGTTGTATTTTACGCTGCTTACAATCCAAGTAATCCCAAATATACATTTAGACTTCTCAGTTCGTGAAGCCCTTCCTCCACATCTCAGAAGCCCAGTTTTGGTGTTCTAGTGCACATTTTCTTCTTTTTTGTCCATTTTCATTTCTCAGTAATGGTTTCACATCCCCTTACAGGCACACAGCATTGAGTTGTCTATTCACAGTGGAGGGAAGGACAGAAACAACTGTGGATTTTTTCAGATTTGAAGTAAGAGTGGAGCTTTATTTTTCTCCTCTCTCTTCAAGATGAAAGCTTTTAGTCCTGTTTATGTGATGGGAACAGATTTGGTGGTCTACCAGGTCAGGAGCCCCATTTCCACTATATTTCCAGTAAAATGTTTTTGAACTCAAAGTCCATTTGTTTATTATTGTGATTATTCCCTTCCCTGGATTATTTAATATCCAATCTCCTCAGAAATGAAAGATGATTGACTTGGAGCCCGTTTTGAGTGGAAATGTAGGCTGAATTCTAACTTTTGCACAGTATTGTGTGTATTCATTACGAAGTTTATGTTTTATGGCTATCTATAGGAGAATTTCTTTGCCACATAAAGATACTACCACTAAAACGAAAGCCAGACATTTGCTTGTAATCACAGGATCACAGAAATGTTGTAGTGTTGTTGATGATATTGAATTGTTTTATCTTCTTTGATTTGTGACTAGGGTAGGAGCTGCAAGATGCTGGACTTTATTGAGGAGAGCTTTGGAAATACAGGAGTTACACATGCTCAAACACATCAAATCACAACATACTGTGGTTTTCTTATTTTTTTCAATATGTTTTTTTTGAACAAATAAGGGCTTACTCTCCAGATAAATGACTTTACATACAAGTTTCTCAGGTGATTAAGCCACTATGTGAGGAGTGTGATGGTAGGTTTGAGATGGCTGTCCTACTGAGAACTCTTCACCTCTCCACACTATGAGCACACTCTCCTCTCTCAGGAGTAGTCCATACATTACCAAGCCAATGCTGAAACTGCCATCTAAGTTGGACTCCAGGCTCTCAAACCATTCATGCTCAAACAATACCAAATTCACACTTTTTTTGGCTTGCCCTGCCCCTTACACACACACACACACACACACACCAACACACACAATCCATTGTAGTAAGTGCTACTGTCTGTCACACTCATTTCTTATCATTTCAGCCACATTTATGGTGTTTGTGTTTGCAGTGTGTAATAACACATCAACAGGGCCTGATGTGGTTTGTTTGTTATTAAATGGTTTTGAAAAACATTTAACCAGACTCAAACCACATTTCCAGAAGGGCAATGTAAATATTCATTATTTTTGGATGTATTTTGAACTGTTCATACAAAACGATATGAAGTGACCAGTTAATTATTAAATATGTCATGTTATTTATCAGTACCATTACAACTAAACTGCAGTATTGTGACACCAGTGTGTGTACACTCATAATGATGATATAGTTATAACACTCCTGGTTATATCACATGTTTTGTTCATTTTCTACCTAGTAATAAACTACTACATCCCCTGTAGGGAACTAATTTAAATATACATATTTGTAATATTATTATATTCCAACGTAATGTGTCAAATATATGATTAATTGTAAACTAGTTTTCCACCCAACCGTGTAATGCTGTAATGTAAGATAAACAGGGCTGTTGGAACCTTGCATACAACGACATATTGTAGCACTAGTTTGTATTTTGGTGGATGGACCACAGTGTCAAACCGTAAGATTGACACCTCTCTTATAAGCAACACTTACTGGTTCGTTTCACTTCCCTTTAGTACAGATGGCATGGCCCACCTCCTTTGACACCTGCTGTGGAGTGCACTATACAGGCTGGACAGAGGGGGGTCACAGAGTAACAAAGCAGACAGTGAAAGTGCTGTGGCATCATATCAGGCACATTCTAGGGGCCAGATGGCCATCCTTCTGGAGTGGAGACCAAACAAACATCTTGCCTTCACATAACTTTCACTCTTCCAGAAGCTTCAAACCAAAATGACTCTTATCAGGGCAGTTTCTGAACTTTTAGGGTCACTATGAATGGAGAAATAATACTTTGCATGATTGTATCAGGTTTAATAACTTTAAATTGAATAAGTACAATAATTTACTCCAAACAGTCCTGTCAAATGACATGGTCTGTTGATTTTGAGTTTTTTAGGTTATTAAAATAAGTTATAATTCTAAGTGTTTTCTACAGAGAACATAAATGTATGAGTCTGCACAAAGTTTCTTTATTTGCTGATTATGTTGGGACAAAGTATGTATATACAATATAAAATGTGCCATAACATTTAGCACAGGTCACGTTTAATTCATTTTTGTTCCGCCAATGTGTTAAATTCCACAGATAAACAGTAAGTTTGTGGTCTAGAGCCTGTGCACACTAGTTTTAACATAGAAAGGCAACAAACTGTGTCGTTTGTCTGGGTGTGACCAAAAGAAAATATGTTTGAATGATGCATCATCGTGTGCGTATTAATATGTGCTTTCTTAAGAAGCCAAGTCATAAGAGATTGTCTTTGTTAGTATCTACATAGTTCTTGTGTCTCAGGGGCTGTAAGCAACCACTTATGGCAAGAAACAACCTTGTCATTTCTGAAAACCTTGTTGTTGTTGTTTTTTTTTTTTTTTTTTTAATTCAGCAGTGCTAAATCCTCTGTGTCAAATATCAACCAGTCAGTAGCACCTTGCTGCAAGTGTCTTGTTGCTTTCGACTGTGTGAATAACAGTTTTTGCTCATTCCAGTTAAGTTTCCGTGAGCCACACTGGGGGAGGGGGCGTGGCTGTGATTCAAGACATCAGTACTAGTTCAAAGAATCTTGTCATTTCTGAAAAACGACAACCTGCAGACTGACAAGAAACCTGTGCATGAACTATGGTCTGTGAGCAATGATACGATACACTTTTGTTACAGAACAAAATCAGTAGTCAAAGCCGATTTAAAAACATGATTAACATGCAAGTTGCTTTCTTAGAAGACAAATACATTTAAGAAGTCAGGACGCTTGCAGGAAAAACTGATGGTTTGGGTTCTGTCAATCATTTTCCAGATTTTTGCAGAAATTGCATCTATAACATGTCTCCTCTTAAACTGCAATTGCAAAAAAAATGTTATATATATATATATATATATATACACTCACCATGAAAAGAACAGCTGCACCCAGAAGGAAGTGTCAGATTGCAGTGCTATTGGGAAGGAAGATAAAGGTTACCAGGAACAATAAATGATGATGAATTTAGACTGATATGGACAATACTTATTGAGCTACACAAACAGAAGTAATGTCTCTCAGTATGACATCGGACCACCATGTTTGGTAACGCAACATGCATACGTCTCAGTAGAGGTTCCTCATGGTGTCCTGTGATAATCCATCCCATCAGCTTGAACATTCTCACACAGTTCCTGGAGATTGTGCGGTGGGGTGGAGGTGGAGTGAGGCCAGGCCTTCTGGACATGTAGCACATGACAACAAACCGTTCAAATTGGCGCTGACCACAGTACCTCAACACATGGATTCGTTGATCGTCTTGCCAGTTGTCTGCCAGTGGTGCTGGCGCTAACAGGATGACTCATGGAGGGCATCACTGCTCACTGCATGCCCGCAATCATGGCTGTTGGGTCAGTCAGGTACAGTGATGAGGCCCGTCCTTGCTTATGTCACTAGAACTAGAATCATTTGCATGTCTCACAATGTCAAACCTACCCACCAAGTTTCATTCCTGTTGGTTGATTCCTTCTGGGTGCAGCTATTTGTGCAACTATTCTTTTGATGTGGAGTGTATGTTTATTTCTGTATGTTTGGCAGTGTCCAACTGGTGTGAAAACGAAAACAATTTTTATCAATTCTCTGATGCACTTGACACAAATCATGTGATGTCATGTTTCATTGAAAGGTTTGTTTCCTGTGAACTGTAAGTGTGATACCCATTTCACTTTGTACTAACAACAGCAACTCTATGAATGGTGCATGTTCTCTGAGCTGGCTGATTCTTACAGTGTTCTCAAAATCAGCAGCTTTTCTCCAACCTCTCAGCTTCTAGAATACCTGCATTCGTAAAACTAAATATGGTCCTTCCTAACTTGTCTCTGGCTTTTATTAAAGCTTTTAACCGAAAATGAATATAAAGTTTTCTTGCATTTGAGGTTGATATTTTTAGGAATATCATGCACTTTTTAATGGAACAGTGGAAGTTGTGAGCGTTGTGTCCCCGAACATGCGTTTTCTAACAGTGCTATGTTTGAGATGCTTTCCTTCAAAGATGATCCTGATGTCCTGCAGCAGAGTGGGAAGAAGGGGGTGGTCTGAAGGCTTTTTAACCCCCTGTGGTGTCTCTCTGCACTGGCCACACACACTCTCCTGCTGGTTGCTAGGAGGGGATCATCCATAGTCTTGGAATGCAGCTTACTGTCTGGCCAACAGTACCATTAAATGATGCAGCGCTTTTGTTTCTCTTTCACGGTGTCTCAGGCAAACAACACCCCGGCACACTCTCGCTCCCCCGGGACACACACTTACATGCATCCATCCCCAATCCTTCCACATTCCCTTTTGAGCCTGATCGCACTGTTACATCAATACATACGAGTTCTCACATGTTCTCATTACAACTGGATTATGCACACCCGTCAGAAACAATGCTAGCTAGAGAACAGGAGGCTCAGAGAAGTTTCTGAAGAGTGAGAGTGACTCTGTCTGAATTTTTCCACAGGTAAAAAGACCTCCCTTCCTGATCTAGACGAAGAAATCGACTACCTGTCTTCTGTCATTGCCAAGCAACAAGACGTCAAACAGCAAGGTTTGAGCTGCCTTCCGTCAGCGTACAGTTGTGAGAGAGTTTGTGAACCCTTCAGAAATGAGGACTTCTATATGAATGGCTCAACAGATGTGATCTGATCTTCATCTCCCTGTTAAAATTGATAGATTATTTTTTTTAATCGAAAAGCATAACACATTTTACAGGGCTGTGTCTTCTGGGCTGAATAAAAGCTGTTTTTATGATGCCTATTTATTGGCACCTTGCTAACTTTCCATAATTAAGTCCTGACCACCACAGTCCTGTCCAACAGTTAGAGGGTGTTTTTAACCCACTACACTGAACAAAACTGTTTCAGTTCTTGAATACTTCAGTGAGCTTTTGCCCAAGTAGTCTGACACAGACCCATGTTTCTTAAATCAAACACTCAGTAAAGGTGTGGCAGAGTAAAATGCATTTGCCACATAAGACTGTCTTTATGAAAAGAGAGTTGGCAGTTGGCTACATCTACCTATCTACTCACTGGCCAGTGTATTAGGTATCCCAACATTTAGCTGAACTTTGCACATTTACAATTACGAACTGGTTCTACAAAGTATGCCATCCACCCTCTACCCAATACAACACTGGGAAAAAAACACCATAGGATGATCCTGGAAGTGGCACTGTTAATATGTAGCACTGTTAAAAGTGTAATGAGACCAAACTCTGGTGGAGTTCTGAAATGTAAGATTGACACCAATCTGTAGTACCTCATCCTTTAGTCTCTATGACATTTAACATTGACAATTAAAATGCGTTCACAAACTCTTTCACAGCTGTAGCTACATACAGTACTGTCTCTGTAGCAGCTGTTCAGTGAACAGATGTGTGAAAGAGGGAAAATGTACGATGTTATTCTTCCCTTTTTTCTTTTATTTCTGCTTTCACATTTTCCTCATTTGTGTTGCAGCCTCTCCTTCCTGGTCGTCTCTCCAGTTGCAGTCAGAGGAGAAGGTTGGTCAGTCTAGGTTGAAGAGCGTCCCTACTACAGCGAAACCCACCACGCACAGTCCATCCACCTCAACTCAGCACACCTCCAAACCCCCTGAGCCTCGCACAGATTCCTCTGGCCGTGGAAAGCCCATTGCTATCCCTTTCCCCAGGGACAGCCTGCTTGTCCGTATGTATCTGCCCCCTTAGTGTTTCCCTCTTAATGTAATAGAGGACAAAAATAAAAGATACTGGCAAAAAATGACATATTTCATAGTTCATATTTAGTTGTATTTATGACTGAAGGACTGAAAAAGAGATGTATTTGGCTAATTATGGTTCTGTGTAATGCTTTACATTATTGATGGTGTTTATTCCCTGTCCTTTCATTTGTGCAGTAATCCACTGCCTTAATTTAACCTCTTTTTCTAATAATGTATGAGAAATGCAGTTTCTACTGATTCTACTTGGATCACATTGAACTGCAATTTTTGAACACCTCTGTTTAAAATGTTTATGTTGGTTTTCAAAGATCTGTAGATAACACATTTAAATGCACACTAATTGGTTATTTGCTGAATTTAACATATTATGAAAAATATAATCATAAAATGTGGCATGTGCAAACATTTTAGCACATTTTATATTTGGTTTATTCTGTTCCGATATGTATGTCCCAAAATCAACAAAACATGTGATTTGTTTGGAGGTATTAATTTGTGACTGTACCATGCTGTAAACACACAGTAACCAGTTCATCAGCTACACCAACCTTATACATAGAAACATTGGTCATTTTACCAGGTACCTAACATATAGGTGCTTTTGGAGGTATCCAGTTACTGACTGTAGCCCATCTGTTGCTGCACAATTTATGTACTCCACTCATCACTACAAATGGGGCCACCATAGGTCCACCACTGCTCAGACTAATATTAGCATAGTGGGCCATTTTCAGCACAGCAGAGACCTCAACGTGGTAGTGACGTGTTGGTGAGCATCGAGCTTGCATGTGGGTGTCAGGCATTACTGGGGAAATAAATGTAAAACTGCCTCCAGAACAGTATTAAATTGAATGGGACATGAAACAGCATATGAACATTTTTAGCCTTTTGATTACTTCTAATGTACATGTCTTGGCGTCATCTTGGCTCTTGAAATCCTAATTTCAAGCCCTGAAGATGATACCTGCTGTGACCAAGCTGACCCACATTTACTGCTCCAAACACAGCTTTCATTATCAAGGCCAGGCTAACACATGATGTGCTGGAACAGGCATGTGTCATAGAGCTGTGACTGCACTTCATAGGAGCGCTGGGATGCTGGCAGGCCTTTATTGGTCTGATTTACTCGCCGCACGCTCATTTCCTCACTGATCAGTGTTTCTTTTAGTGCATTTCTACCACGTTGGCAGCTATGAAGTGGCTTATCTAACCACCACATGAAAGGAGCAGTGAGTCACGGTCTGTAGATTTCTGCCCTTATTGGCCCTGTGTTTGACGTCTTTCTCTCTCTCTCTCTCTCTCTCTCTCTCTCTCTCTCTCTCTCTCTTTCTCTCTCTCTTTCTCCATTTTACTGTCTCTCTGTTTCTTGTGCGTTGTCAAACTCTGAGCAGTACTGATGTCTGTGTGCATCATCATGGGAACTGTGGCTCTGATCTTGGCTGCTGTTTGCTGGGTCAGGTAAGATACATGATGGATAGACATTCTGTCCTACTTTGTGTCATAAAAGGATTTGTGTGGAGAAAGTGAGTAAAGCTGCATTACCCTTTTTGCATAACCCCTTTGAATCAAATGTCATGACTGTTATTACACATGTTTGTCTGTGTCTACTACAGTATAAGCCGTTGACTTCTGTGAAACTAATATGCAAAGTTAATGTGTGAGAGTGAAATGTGGGCCTGCATGCAGATCCTTGGAGTTTTAGGGGTTAACAGTGTTTACTGTGCATCCTTTATGTTATGAAGATTGTTGTTTAAAGAGACTATTTAAAAGAAAAGTGATCCATTTATCCTGCAGTGCATTTACTGCTGCTGTGCTAGTGTTGATCATTTCTAATGCTGATTATTGGTATCTGCCCCTACAGGCTACAGAGAGAAGCTCACTTGGCTCAGAAAGTTGATTATCCTGCTTTTCAAGCAGCAGGGCCCGAATCTTCCAGCGGCATTTCTGTAAGCAAAACTGACTCTGATATGCACATATGTAGGGCACTCTTGGAAGAAGGCTATTGCTGGAAGGGAACATTTACAGCCTTCGCTAGAACGAAAGCATAATTAGTTTTAAGTTTTAAGGCTCGAGAGTACTGAAAATGTTGTGTCTCTCTTTCTCTGTCTGTGCATCTCTCTCCTAGTCAGGGGACAAGAAACTGGCTCACAGTGCCCAGATGTATCACTACCAACATCAGAAACAACAGATGCTCTCAATGGAGAAGTAAGCCTAAACACATCGTCTTGTCCATTATCTTGAAACACAAACACACTCACATACTTACAAGTCATAATTTAAACCATAAAAAGGTAATCTATGTAAAACTGATGACATTTTCACTGTTTTTGAGTATAAATGCTAAATAGCATCAACGTTTACATCAGTTTTGGTAGACAGCTTACTGTATAATTGACTTTGAGATGAATGTGATATAGTTTAAAAGTTTTGATTCAGAAAATATTGAATATGAAAATATAATATTACTTTGCTTTTCTGACTCTGATTTGAACTCTCTTGAACTGTAGCCTTTATTTTATTTATTTTTAATCCTAAAGGATATATAAAATATATATAATGCTGTTTGGTATGTACAGCATATACGGGCCCATATATATGTTTAATTAACTTTTAACTTTAAGTCACCATTCGTTTTTAAATGACCATTTTCCAACCTCCTTACACCTTAGAACAGCTGTAGGCTGAAGATGAAAAAGTTTGTAAACACTGTTTTTTGTATCTTGGTTTATGTATATGGACTGGGGAGCCAACGGCTTGTTTTGAATCATTCACAGTGTTCACTACATTAAATTGCTATATTGTATTATTAAAATGTGTCATTTTAATACTTTTTCATACCTCATTTGCAGATTTATACTGAAATGTTTTTTTAGTAAAATAATAGTGCTTAAGTGGTTTACGAGACTTTATTCTCTAAAATTGTATCAGTGTGGCATCAGTGAGGCAGAATGTTGTGTCAGAATGTTAAATGCCATCATAATTTATCTAGTTTAGCTCATGAATAAACCTGAGACATTAGTGCAGGCGTGCAGGCGTGTGGCTGTGGTTCCTGTCACCACAACGTGGTCATCTCTGTAGCATATTTTAGTGTACTGAACCACAATCGGTTAAAGCTTACACACGACCTACAAGACTACGCTCTCACCTCACAGATCGCGTTTTCAGGAAGAGAACTTGTGTTTTCAGCAGAAAATGTGATATGATAATTATAAGCTGCTCAACAAGAGTTAACAGTATAAAAAAACATGTTTTCGAGTGCAGGGGGTGAGTCATAATGATATTTCAGTGTCAAGAGATGAATCCTGTACTTTGTTCTAAGTGTTCTAGCTTTGTCGTTTTTGTTTATTCATGCACAGAAACAAAACGGAACCTAAAGTGTCCGAGTCTGGAGCCACATCAGATGAGGAGACAGAAGAAGGAGACTTTACTGTGTATGAGTGTCCTGGACTGGCCCCGGTCAGTAGTGCCTCCTTTAGCCCACCCTCAAGTTATCTTTTTACCCAGCCAGGCATTTCACAATCTTCAAAATATGTCACAGTATGCTTCTGTGAGCACATTGTGATGATGTCAGTATTTAAAAATTATTCCCAACTGCATGTTTGATTGCAAAGAGAGCATAATTAGTCACCTTAAACTGGATTTACTATATAGCGGTGTGATAAATGCTGAATATCCATCATATCATATACATTTTTATAGTAATTTTAAATTGGTTGTAAAAAAAGGTTGTATCATGGAAAGTTGGTGAAGTATCATCATCTTACAGATCAGTCAGCTCTACTTTCTATATGTGAAAAGAATTATTCTCACATGTTGTTTTTCCTCTGACTGTTCTCTGTAGACTGGAGAGATGGAAGTGAAGAACCCGTTGTTTGATGACTCGAATCTACACCGTGACAGGAATCACAAGTGACCTGGATGTACACACACACACACACACACACACACACACACACACTTACTTAAAAACAGAATAACAAGACCAACCATATGCTCTTCATTAGAGAGCACATTACTTCTGATACATGTACACTTTTCATGACCATGCTTGGACACTGATACACACACACACACACACACACATACACGGGAAGTCTTGACTTGATGCCCTTCAGAACAAATGGAACACAGAGGACGTCCTTAAACCTAAAACGGGATGAAGAATGGATAAAATAAAAGCAGAAGTTGAAAGTGAACTTTTCCTTCACTGCACATTTTGTAAAGACTTCTACTGAGCACCATGGACCCAACAGAGACCTGCACAGCAGACTGAAACTCTGCAGGGCTCTTTTTCTCTGTCCTACTTTTGTGTTCCTTAGTGCTGCTTTTTTTTTAATCAAACACCTGTTTTAATCATGCCTCTCTGCTCTTTACAGTCTTTTGTTGGTCTTGGTTTAAATGTCTCTCTTTTTCAGTTAGCTACGTTCTTCATTTAATCAGTGTCCTCCTCCTGTTTTTGTAAAGCTGCCTCCCAAAGCTGTCATTCGGATGTCAGTATGGTTGTTCTAGGCGTGTGTAATGAATACACAGCACCCTTTCATTTACCCTTCACAGTCATTCACAGATACAGTTTGTGGTTTCATCTCATATTTTTGGTTTTCTTTACCTATGTTGGAATGGAATTAGGATGGAATTGCATTTTTTAATCTTCTTTCTACAGTTCCGTAGTGTTTTCCTCAGGTTTCTTTCCTGTTTTGTCTACCTCTCTCCCCTTCACTGTTGCTTTCCAGTTGATCTTTTTACATGAAGGCTACTATTCACAAATAGAATAATTATCAGAAATTTTGCTGTATGTACATTCAATGAGGTATTAAATACTTAAGTCACTTTAGTTTAAATAAAGTAAATGACTTCTGAAAGAGACTTTTCTTTGACATGGACAAGGTCAAATTCCGGCATGGGAATAGTCTACTAATTATTACCTAACAATACACTCGGGTACAGTGCTCAATATGAACCAACAGAAACAACACTTTCTTTGACATAAATTGGCAACAAAATGTATGTTGCTATTTGTATATTTGATGCGGTCTGTCAGAAGGTAGATCTTTCATAATTGATCTTGCTAGTAAATTCAGTAAATATTCGCTGTCTTGGACATGGCCCTGTATCATTGCCAAGATGTGGGCAATGGAATTCTTCAATGGGTTCTTTTCTTGTACAGTGTTTCCAGATCCTTCAGAGTCATTGATCACACAGGTTGAGGTCTGGGGACTATGATGACCTTCAAACTACTTGATGCTTTGGTGCTAGCATGTGCCAGAGCCCCTAACGCTATGCATTTTAATAAGGTTTCTGGGGTTTTTGGAAGCAAATCAAACTTTGTAAACCCATCCTGCTTTGGTCTATGGAAGGTTTTTTCCTACAAGACAACCTTCTTTCACTAAACCCTCTTGTGGGACCTGAGGCCAAGAACAATCATCATTTTGATCTCGGCACACCACAGAATCTGGTTTCAGTCGAAGCCTTGCAAACTTCAGTAACTGTGGTTTGTGGTTCAGTAAGGACGGTTGCTTTCTTCTTTCAATTTCAATACACTTAGCACTGGGTTTCAACTTTACCAAGAGCACCAGTACAATCTGGAGTGCATTTTAATGAGTACAAATTTGCCCTATTTAACTCTGGTTTGTACCAGTTTAGGTCTTGGTTTAGGCCCAGGCCCAGAAAAAAAATGTACTGGTAAACATCTGGTCAAACTACATTGTGAGTCTAACACCTCAGTCGCAGAGCACTTCAGGGCAAGGAGTGTGAATCAGCTGAAGTGTATATGATTGCTTATTATGATTATACATGCCAAAACAGATTCCATCTCTGCAGTCATAGCACAATAAACTGAAGCGTGAGGGTTAAAGTGTGAGGGTGTATGCTGTATGTTTTATTTCTGTTTCTACCCCCTTTAACTGTTTAGCAGTATAGAGCAATAACAGTGCTGCTTCCCCCAACAGTAGACCCACGATAGGCCACTTAAGGGCCTCTTAAGGTGTGGCTCAGGGGCAGCGCATCATCAGGGGGGCCGTTAAAGGCCATTGTCAATGTGGATGGTGAGGAAGGCAGCCATAGGCCATCCGATCGAGATATGTGGGGAGCAAGGAACGGTGGTCGTCAGCAGGGTGTCGAAGCTATCAAAAGGCCATCGGGCTGGTCGTATCAGGGGCAACAGATTGCAGAGATTATGGCCGTCACTGTACAGTCAGGACAAGGGCTGTTTGTCTTGACACTGTAAAAAGTAATGCCGGCCTATGTAGGAAGAAAGAAAAGGTCTTAACATCAGTATTTTTCTGCACCACAATAACTAATATAATTTTAACGTTAGAATGTTGGAATATGATTAGTTCATTAAGGCCATTGATTTATAATTACACATCTTAGAAGATGATTTGGACTTTTCAGCCAATTTGTTTGTGTTTGGAATGTTTGTTCTACTGTTGCCTTCATTTCAGCCAGGTGTGAGTGTTGCTGGTACTGGGAGGCATAAGAGTGATCTAGCATCTGTTGGGTTGTGAATTGTTCACTAACAGTGCATTTGACACATCCACCACTGATCAGGGAATGTGGAACGTGTTATTCAGTGGGACATGTCATTAGATTTAAGTTAAAATTTAAAAGAGAAAACAAGGCCCATGTGCTGTTTTGATATAGTGTGTACATGATTACCATAAATGACATATATTCACTATTAAATAGTTCAAATTATTTAATTTCAAATTTGCTGTGATGTATTATAATGGATAAAATTATCATTATACAACAACTCACCTTAAAAATACCCACCTTGGACATGATTTTTTTTTTTGCTTTTGTTCCATATAAATGTTTGTGTACAGTCATATTAATTATTATATTAGCAGTGTTTCTTCAATAAAATCAGCTTCTGTCGTGGTATTTTGGCAATACTTTTATTCATTAATATCCATCTTGCAAATTCTCCCTACGCTTTGGTCTTTGTATCCTCTGATCTTACGTGAACAGAAATCTTTTAAAAAAAAGGTTTTATCACAGTATTTTTCATACTAAATTCAGTTGTTTGGGTATATGGGGCTACTAATGGTTATTAAAACAACAGATAATCAAACTTTCATTTTGAATAAAATTATGAAAACTACAAAGAAAATAAAATAAATAAATAAATATCAGTAAGCAATGTTGGGTCATCCAAGGTGTAATTTGCATGACAAAAAGTCATCACTTTTGGCCAGTCAGAACAAATTCCGTGCCATTTTCCCCCCAATATTAAATTTAGCTGTGGAATACTGTAAACCCATAAAAAGCTGCTGAGTTTAGTGTAAAGGACTGTATGTTGACTTATCTGAAAGTCCTAACAGAGAAAGGACTGTAAGGTTATGTTCAGAGGAAACTGCTGCTCGTTGGAAAGGCTGCTTTTTACTGTATCAAACAAGAAAACTCTTTCTCTCTTTCTAAAGTAAAGTGCCTACAGTTTTAAAGGCCACTTAAAAAGACAAGATCTGAAAAAAAGCCATCTGGGTGCTTTTGGAAGTTTTAATCCTCTCTGGGTCACCCCCTCGCTGGAGCCCCATGGGCGCTCCCTGCTCTCTCTGATGGCCTTCTGAAGCTCTGCTCGCTCCACTTTCTCCTCCGCTGTCTGCACTTTGCATGACAATTGCCTTCCCAAGTCCATGGCCCACTACAATGCCTGGAGCAGTGGTTTGATGTCTTTTAAACCTTTGACTGGCCCTGGAGGCCTCCTGGGTGCCCTTTCCCCCCAGCTTTTCTGAACAGGAGAGCTGGAAACATGACTTGTGGCCTGTAGCTCATGGCCTGCTGAAGTGTGTTGGAAGGCAGGGGGTAGATTGTTCCAGTGCTGGGCAAACCGGTGGTGGTGGTGCGTGTGGTGGTTTTGATCTAGGTGGAGTTTTAAAAAGATTATACGTAAAAAAGCGGCCTCTGGCACATACATATGATCATGCCAAACCAACAAGGTTTTGAGTGCACGCACACTGCAGTATCTAGCAGCATATTGATTTAGTTATATAAGCCTATAATGCATATTATAGAGGTTTTGTTGCATTATAAACAGCTTTGGATCACAAGTTACTATAGTGGAATAGGCTTCATTTATGGTAGTTAATTATGGAAACAAACTATATATTATAGCTACTTAATACCATTCAAAATATATTCTATAGCAACATAGATGTAATATGATTTAAGACAAAAAAGAATTTAAGAACACTGATATTATGTTCAGTTCAACTGTGTTTTTCCGTCTTTCTAACAAATAATCAAATCAAATCAAATCACTTTTATTGTCACGTCACATTTTCACAGGTGTGAAGGTGAGTGAAAAACTTAGGTGCGAAGTCCTTTACAGTACTTAAATACAAAAAATATACATTAGACAATAAATATATACAATACTGAGCACAAAATCTCTCTTATCCTAATATACATTATAAATTATATATGTTTATATAACAGTACTATAAAGTTATGAATAAAAACTGATATATCCAGATGTAGACATTTCCATATAGCACTATGGTAAGTTTGAGGTAGATGAGAGATGCAGGGTATATACAGGGCATAGCATATTGATATATATATATATATGCATACAATCACTACAGATATACAATATGGGTGAAGATAACAGTATGTCAGTCTATATGTGCAAGTATAAATATGCTAAATGTAAAGTGCAGAGTGATGATTGTCCATGGAGATCATCATATAGATAAATATAATAACCATTGTGGCCATTATCCTTTCTAAAGGCAGCGTATATAGATACATGCTGCATTATGCACGCAGTATATGCACTGGATCCCATTCCGCCACAGTATATTGCAAAGCAGGCTTAGAAATGCGGTGTTTAATGGTAGGAACCGTCTTTGGTAGCCACTGAAACTCTGGATGGTGTTTGTTTCAGGTGATGGGAGGGGGTTGACGGGGAGAATCAAAGGCTAGCAGCTTATTGTTGGCCGCTGAAAGGCAGCTAATGGCCGGCCATCGCAACTGTGGAGCTGGAAGCAGCAGGGAGCCCCCGGGCCATGGAGCACAATAACCCCCCTTACCTTCCTGTGGAGAGTCTTCCTGCCCCAGTCTCTGCCCAGATAGAGGGTGGGTGGTGTACGACTGTATCGGAGCCCCCCTGATACCCTTACGACAATGTTTTAAAGAGACACCACCACTAAACTCTTCCAAGAGAGCGCCCGTTTTAAGTTGCTAGCCTCACCTAGCGCTACAGGCAGCTAACGCCCCGTGTCTGGTCTGACAGCAACGGACTGTTTTGATGACATAACGTTAAATTTATCATGAATATCCAACTTAATAAGTTTGTTCGACAAATGTCACACTAAGCTTGTTGTTATTTGGTTAAAGTGCTGTACTTATTTTCTGATATATATATTTTTTAGCGCAAAGTGAAACTACAGCTTGACCACCTTGGTGTCAGCAGCTAAAGTTGTTAGCCTGCTGTTAGCAGCCAACTAAAGTTGTTTGCATGTTTTGGTGCGAGATGCCACACTTTAGATCCAAATCTGTGAGGAAGGAGCTATATCACTAACCCAAACTTTTCACCTTTTATTCGTTGTTGGTTTACCGATTATTCGTTGTTCTTTCACCCTTTATTCATTTATTCTAGAAGAAAAGGTCGGACGTTTCTGGCGAGTTTAGCAACTGACCCCATTTACACCACTTGATCCTATAACCTTAACTAACAACCGTAACTAACTTAAAAAATAAATAAGTGCATCTTCTCATTGTTATATATATATATATATATATATATATATATATATATATATATATATATATATATATATATATATATATATATATATATGTGTGTGTGTGTGTGTGTGTGTGTGTATATATTTGTGCAGGCTTAGATATGCTGTGTTTAATGGTATATGTGTGTGTGTGTGTGTGTATATATATATATATATATATATATATACATAATATATATATATATATGATCAGGCTTTATGAGTAATGTTTAGTTGAATCATATTAAAAGGGTTGTTTTCCTGTGGGATGTGGAATTTCAATATGAAGGAGCGCTCATTAAGAGGGAATTATTGAAACAAAGTAGTGGTGTCATGCATATTAAACATGTTTACCAGGAGCAGCCTGTTTTGCATTGTAAATACACACAAGAAGTGGAACAGATACAGACTGTAACATGCACAGAGTACACGACTCAAGATTGTATATTCCATACACTGCATGCAGAGTTTGTGTTGCATTGTAAATACAGCAGATGTAGATTACTTTAAATTGCATTCTAAACACAGTACAGGCACTGTAAATACAGTGCACGCATTGGATTTTCTGCTACATTCAAAATACAGTACATGTAGAAGAATTAATGGTGCATGTTAAAATCAGCACATGCACTGGATTTCACTGCATTGTAAATACAGCATAGATTACTTCATATTGCATACTAACATTCTATTACAGTTTGCATTCTAAATACAGTGTGCATGTCGGATTATATGTTGTATTATAAATATAGCATATAGAGTGCTATATTTATGGTTCATTATAAAAATCCACACATGAGCTGGGTTAAATGTTGCTTTGTAAATACATTAAATGTAGATTACTTTAATTCACATACTGATAGTAGAACATGCAGTGGGTTATATGTTGTATTGTGAATGTAGTATATGTAGAGGAGTTTATGTTGCTTTATAAATGCAGTGCACGTATCGGGTGATCAGATGGAACATGCTGGATTATATGAAGTACAGTGTCAAGAGTTAAAAGACTTAAGTCCAGGAACTTAGCCCATGTATTTGCCTAGTGTGGAAAACTACATTGGATACACGTTTCCAAACAAGTAAGAAATCAAGTTCATTCCTAGATTGCCCATCAGCTGAGGCCTATTGTGTTTGGGCGACCAATAGGAGATGAGCTCATTAAGACCTCCAACCTTCAGCATGGATTGATTAGGAAAACCTGGGCGAAGAAACTGCAGTTGGAGGCATGGACGCTGAGCTGCACCATCAACTTTATTAATGGCCATTTCACAGCGACACTTCGGCTGCTCACATTTCCATCTTGGACTCCTCTCGTGAAGGACTTAGTTCTCCAGCAGCTGCAGCGCGTCCAGCGGACCGAGTCATCACTTCGAGGCGCCAGTAACTTTTCTGAGAGTTTTTTTCTTGGTATTATGGACGTGTTTAACATCGCAGCTCTGTGATAGCAGCTCGTTTTGTGTCTTTCTTCTTCGCGGGATTGTGTACGGGCCTTCTAGCAGTGAGGAGGATGTGTGATGTGTCTGAAAGCCCTGGGCCGGAGTGCAGTGAGCTGGTCCGGTCCGTGTGCCCACCAGCCCCGGGACCTGATGCGCTGCACCTCCAGGAGCCCAGCCTGCTCTTCAGCAGGCCCTCATCTTTCAGCGGCCTTAGCCCTCCTCAGGCCCAGACTTTCTTCCCCTTCGCGGCCGTAGGAGGCGACTTCAGACCCGGCGATATGCAGGCTGGGGATTTCTCCCAGCCCAAGCCGTGGTACCCCTTCCCGGGGCATGACTACCCGGGACATCAGGTGGCGGGGGCCCAGCCGGCCAACCTCAGCCCCCCCATCGCTGAGACACAGGAGCAGATCAGGATGGCTGAGGTGAAGATCGAGAAGGAGGTGAGAGGGGACGATTACGGGGAGGCCAAACTGCAGCAGCACCAGTTCCCTACCCCGGGGGCATCGGGCCTCTACTACCCCGCCCCGTGGCCCCCGTCTTTCTGGCCGGGGCTGCCTCACATCTCGGCGCCCTGCGCCACCGGCCAGGCTATGCCGGCTGTCTCCGTGCCCTCCTCTACCCCACCATCCTCCTCGTCCCCGTCACTCTCTCCGTCTCCCCCCAGCAGCACCTTCTACAGCGGGGCCACGGCACAGTTGGCGCCCGTCGCGCATGCGCACAGCGCCGGCAGAAGCAGCGGCTCCTCCAGCGGGGGCTGCAGTGACTCGGAAGAAGAGGTAATTTTTGTTTGTTTTCTTTAATTAAACGGATATATACTATTTATTGAAACATGACTTTAAAAAAAAGGTAGATAAACTGTAAAGGACTTAAATCAAACGGTCACCAAAGTGTAAATCTTACATGTAATTATTTTGAAGCTTTTAGGCTAATGTGAAATCTTATTGAGATCTCAGTACATCTTGGGCGAGTTTTGGTTCATACGGAAGATATTGGTTACACATCCCACCTTGGCCTCAAGAAGCTAGGGCTGAATCCCAAATAGTTTGCTGCTCCCTATGTAGTGCACTACGTGAGTTATGAATTGTTACGTTCTACAGTGCACTATATGTCTGTCTGTGTACACGTCTGAACCCCACATTGCTGTCGGTTAGACACATTTTTGGAAGCAGACGCCATTAAGACCTACTAAGGGCACTATGTAGGGAGCGATTTGGGATCAGCAAAGTTTCACGCAAGTCACTAATGTGACTACTTGCCGCATTTCCTTCAGTTAGAAGGAATATTAGTGAGCATCAGCTGTAGTGTGGTTTGTTGTGTGTTTTTTTTTTTTTTTTTTTTTTTTAAACAACCACAGGCACACTAACTTACTGATGCGTAATTCCACCTTATTCTTAATGTATTTGATCCCATTCAGCTAGTGGGATGGACGTGTTCAGTTTCCCTTCTTTCCTGGCTCTGGGCTAATTGCTCTTCATTTTTTAGGAGAACTTGACGACGGAGGAGTTGGAGCAGTTCGCCAAAGAGCTGAAGCATAAGCGCATCACTCTCGGTTTCACTCAGGCAGATGTGGGTCTGGCGCTGGGGAACCTGTACGGTGAGTTCCAGCCTTCAGCTCAATGCAGCGTGCAAGTCATTGCCTATTTTATCAGAGGTAATTCTGACTGAATTCTAAAACATGCTTTCGTTCTTTCTCTTTAGGGAAAATGTTCAGTCAGACGACTATCTGCCGCTTCGAAGCTCTTCAGCTCAGTTTTAAGAACATGTGCAAGTTAAAGCCGCTGCTACAGAGATGGCTGAACGAAGCAGAGACGTCAGAAAACCCCCAGGATGTAAGTCACGTGGTGTTATTTACTAGTAACCTCAGGTTTGGCCACTAGAGGGCAGCCAGTGGTCCTAAGGTGTGTTTTACACGTGTGTGTTTAAAAGCAAGACAAGGCACATCAGTACTACAACGAAAGGGACAAATAGTAGCAGCGATTTAATCTAATAAAGGTACGAAAATGAAGAGTGGCAAGATTAGTTTAAGGGATTTGAAATGCCTTGTAAAGCTGTAGTTGCTCAAGAAGTTTGTTTTAATAAAGGGTTTTTAAGGATTTTGATAGTTGCGGTAGGGGGTTTGATGCCTGTCAAATTTCAACTTTACTTTCACTTAGAATCAGAATTGGGTCTACTGGCCAAGTATGTTGATGCACAAGGGATTTGGTTTCGGCAGATTGTTGCTCTGGTACTGTTCCGATATACACAGCTGCCTGTGACACTACATACACAATAAATACAGACACTTACTGTCTACACAATATACAAGCAATAAACTCAGATCTCATCAAAACCACATACTATACAGTGAAATAAAAGTACTGCTCGTGATCACATTACTTTAGGATGCAGGTATTGGGTTGAGAATGCAGCCCAGATGTTTAGTAGCGACCCGCTCTTGCAGACGACTAGTCTGTGCTTACCTAACTCGTACCTGGTCGTTTTTTAATAGATGTACAAGATCGAGCGTGTTTTTGTCGATACAAGAAAGAGAAAGAGGAGAACCAGTTTAGAGGGCTCGGTCCGCACTGCCCTCGAGTCGTACTTCATGAAGTGCCCCAAGCCCAACACTTTGGAAATCACGCACATATCTGATGACCTTGGCTTGGAGAGAGATGTAAGTAACCCCGCTTACCCCACATGCTTTCTTGATGGTCGTTTTTGACATTCCTTGTAACTTGTCTGATCATTTACGATGACGCTTGTCTGTTTTCAGGTGGTCCGCGTCTGGTTCTGTAACCGTAGGCAGAAAGGAAAGCGTCTGGCTTTACCCTTTGACGATGAGACCTTAGAGGGTCAATATTACGAACAAAGTCCAACACCCCCTCCACACATGGGAGGCACACCCCTCTCTGGTCAGGGTTATCCGGGACCCACTCACCCTGGGGGAGTCCCTACATTGTACATGCCACCTCTTCACCGACCAGACGTCTTCAAACAGGCCCTGCACCCTGGACTGGTGGGCCACCTCCCCAGCTAAGCTAACACTTCTCTCTAGCCTTTCTGACACCCTGGGAAATGGCTTGCTTTGGGAAGAGGACATGATTGACGTTGTTCCAAGCCAAGCTATGGATTAAACTGGCATTTCTTTTCCCTCTTTTTGAAGTGACTCTGGCTTGTGCTGCTTTCTAAAATGCAGTATTGCACAGCCTGCTTGGTTAGAAATGAACATGTCAGCTTGGTTTTCTCAGGTACTGCAATCTAAACATGTTTGATGAAATGCATTTGCACAAGTCATGGTTTTGTTCTAAAACATGACTTTTAAAGTTGGGGTTTCATTTTTGTTTTTCCATGTACCTTTTTCTATATGATGTGTACATATTGTCGTTTATTATAGTTCAATATTTTTGTTAATGATCAGATATCCTACGCAGCTTTTAACCACCGATCAGTTGAGAGAATTGTGAAATTGGCAGCTAATTTTTAGATGAATACTGGTTACGTTTGTCAAAGGTTTTGCTCTGAAAGGGCGTCGGCTACTGTTCCCTTCTGCCACATTATCTCTTTTTAGTAAAAACTAGGTGTAATTTTAACTGGCCTGTTTGTTTTAAATGCTCAATGGATATTAATGTGCCTTATTTGCTCCTCTTGTACAACGTTGTAAATGAAACCAGTTCTGATAATTTATTAATAGGTAGGTCACTCTTTTGTGGCATTTGACAAGTCCATGCTACTATTTGACTGTTGCCAATTAAACCAGTTCCTTTGACAATCTACATTTGTCTGTCGTTCTTACCGATTGTGAAACACAGTATTACAGAGTGTAATATCCCTTGTCTGTTACTTGCTTCCTCTGAAGAGGAAACAGATGGCTATTCTAGTGACGGTAGCGGAAGGAAGAGTGTAACTTGATGTTCAAAAATGTTTCCTTTCTAGTCTCAATTTTGACTCCTTTTTTTTTTTTTTTTTTTTTCCCTCTCCTCCTTGCATCAGGTCTAAACTTTCCTGGTCCTGAATCAAAAAGTTCTTCTGGATTCACAAGGAGCTTTGCATGTTGGTGTTCTCATTCTCCACTGTATGCTCAGAAAAGTGAAGTGATCCTGTCCGTTTGTGCATGTATGAATGTCACCACTTCTAGGAGGTGTGCAGGAAGAGAAAAGGAAACCTGGCTTATGTTTTGTGGTTTCAGTTAGCACTGAAATTCCTTTTGCACTACTGCAAGCTTGTCTTCCCTATCCTGTATTAGGCAAGCTGTCGTATGCTGGTCTTGGCTGAACCATGTTTCTAGTATCTGTCCTCCTGCAAAGCTTATTTCCTGTCCTACCTCTAATGTTTACACACATGATGCCTTTCGTGAGGTGGGTCTGATGTGTTAGATTAGAGCTAAACTCTATAGGGTGTGTAGATATCCGGGAGCAGGGTTAAGCAGGTCTGGGGCCTTTTGCACAAATCGCGTGAATAATGTCCTAGTATACCAACAGCTGGAGACATCTATCCCTTGGAGTAGTACAGTAATGTGTCTTTTGGATGCAGCCTTAGGCTTTTGTTCAGCCTGCACATAACATGCACCATGCAATTTTTTTTTAAATAAGTTTTTTTGATTCTGCACATCAATGCTTCCGGTCCTGATGTGGAAGATCTTAATGCGGTGTGTTCTATATTAAACTAGAGTGTAAAATGTACCACCTTCTCACTGGTACAGCAATATTGCAAAAGTTTACTATTTTTACTGTTTTTATTTTACTGCAGTGATTGCAGCGTTCCCCCATTTAAAAGCATAAGTACTGTTGAGATATTTGCCTTGCTTTGGCTTGGAACTGAATCAAAAAGAAAACTAGTGGCATCGTTGATCACTGCTTCAGATCCTCAGGCTATGAGTGCATGCCCATGAAAGCATTATGTTTGCAATGAACAGTGAAACAGGGTGTCGCAGAAAAATCAATGCAGCTAATTATTGCAATATTCTGAATGTCAATATTTTGATATGCAAATGCCTAGTATCTATTGTATTATATTAATTGCAGTATTGTGGCACTAAAATAATTGAATGTTTTTTATTTTATTTTTAAAAATCCCCTAGATGGTGCCAAGTGTTTTTCTCTGAGGTTGGCCGAAGATGGAGGCATCTGAGAAAGAAAAGGCACCGCCTGCATCTAAATCAAACATGTAGATTTGTTTGATTTTTCTTTAGCAGCAAAGAACATATGACGCGTGTCATTTGTCAGGTGAAACATTAGGGCTCACATCACAAGGCACCATCTACAGTTAGTGTTCACTGCAGTTCCCCCCTCCAATCTATATTCCCCTTCACAAGTCCTTAGGAGTTGCGTTAACCTGACAGGAATCGGCACCAAACTATGCTCAGGTTTGGCTTCCCTTTCTGCAATTTTAAATCTTAATCTTTAATGATGCAGGTGCCAGGAAATGGGAAAAGTCAAACAAGAAGCTGTTATTTGTTGCAAAGCCAACGTTACATCAGTTTCACTGTCAAACCAAACACATTGTACACACTTAGGCTGACAACGCTACCTTCCAATTCTGAACCAGCTAAGAAAATAACACAATCCGTCACCTACTTCATGTCCAGAGAGGCGTGTCCGTAAGGTGAGGTGGAAAAAAAGGCTTTCGTTTTCCTGTTTGAAACACTAGAGCCAGACATGTGACTGTTTTTCCACTGACACAGCTGTACCCATACTCTACAGAGAAGTAAAGCTGGACGTTAAGGAGTCTTTGACTAAAGCAGAAGGGACTGCATTGAACTGCAATGCATGGAAGTCACAAGCAGTGGATTCCTATGTGACTATAAGAGTGCATTATCTCCAGACTAGACTAAAGGTCACACTGGAGCAAACGCTGCAGAGCTCCTGCAAAATGTTGCACAAGGATGAGGGATTGGTAGAAAATAGCTCACAAATCCCAATATATGTGAAGACAATACTAATATAAGTCTGTCTATTGTTATGTTGTATCGTGGGGCTGTTGGTGATTCCCGTCCGGGGCAGCTTACTTTCAAAGACAGAAGATATTATACAGCGTAAATATACTGAACCAATTGTGAATTGTGACACTTCAGGGAGTTTAATAAAAACGTAATGATGTAAATCCAGAATAGTTTTTCCTAGAACTGTGATAAACGATCGATTGTTGTCTTGCATCACACATCCAGAAGACCTGGTGTCATTCCACCTCCACCCCTATCGCAAAATCTGCAGGAACTGTGTGAGAATATTCAAGCTGTGTGGGATGGATCATCGCAGCACATCATTACGAACCTCTACAACTCCATACCGAGACCATAATATTACCCATATCAGTCTAAATTTATCATCATTTATTGTTCCTAGTATTCTTTATCTTCATTCCGAATGGCATTGTAATCCGACACTTCCTTTTGGTTGCAACTATTCTTTTAATGATGAGTGTATTACAACCCCGTCTAGAACATCTCTGTTTTCCTATCGCTGTGCAATCAGTGCAAATTATGAAACAGCTCAATGATTTTGGAATACAGTACATGGTAATTCGCTTGTGAGTCACCTTCTAGCCCATGCATTCAAGTCCTGGTATGTCTTATATGGAAGTCTGCCATAAATTTGGCAGATATTGCAAAGCCTCTCTCTCCAGTCTACATATAGTTTAACAGTACTGTTCTGATGCCAGGCAAAGTACGATTTGTAGCGTTCTGCATCTTTAGCTAGGGTTTTTAGGAATCTACCAAGGGCATCTACGGATTCAAAGTCATTCACATGGATGAAAGAATGCGGTGGTGCCACGGCTTCATAATCCCTGCGTGGAGGACCCAAAACTACGGGCAATGTCCCAGCTTGGAAGGCGTTTCGCCACAGCTTCTCCGTGATATAGTGTGGAGACTCAGTGTTCTCGAAGGCCAGATAAAAATAACAGCGGGAAATTAAGCTTAGCAGAGCACTTCGAGGAACTGGCCGTTTCACAGAACGGCCATACACCTTCACGGGGATGGTGTTTTTCAGCTGCTGGTACACTTTGGTTCTTTTGTGGTGTTTCCTGTAGTTACTGACCACCCAGCAGACCAGGTCTGTCTTATTTCCTGGCACGATGAAGGGACCAGGCCCGGATGCACCATCTTGCTCCTTGTGCACAAGTTTTCCGTACGGCACCGTGATGTCCGCATCAGGTCGATAGGACATAGTCAAGTTGAAGACACCTGCGTATTGTTTCAAATCCCCATTGTTCTGTGGGGCTTCCAGAGACAGCCAGAGCCACCTCTGTCTGCCTGGGCGAGGGAGATGAAGTGGCAGCTTCTGCCTTCTAGTCTTAAGCTCGTGGTTATGGAACACCACAATGTCAGCAGTGGAATAGAGCGAGTGGTTATCCACCAGGCGACAGCCAGACATGCCGTAACTGTCCAGACACACGTCCCGCGATAGGCTATATGGAGTGTGGAAAGGCCAGTACCACAGCAGGATGTTGATGGTTTCTGGCCTGTAGCTGCCAATGTACAAAACCCTTTGCAAGCTCACAAAGATGCAGATGAAGAAAGCAAGGGAAAGCAGGAAGAGCTTTTTGTTCCATCCTGACAACAGCTTTGGGATGCATCTCAGGCCGGATCTCATTCCTGGGGAGGGAAAGGTTTCGTTAGAAATGGGTGTTAGCTTGTTTAGACTGCTTGGTCATTTTGTTTACAAGTCATTTTTCAAAGCAGCAGCTTGTGGTTTTGCCAGTGACATATGTCATCTACTTCCTATGATAACTGGGCTGAGCTGTGCTGTATTACTATCAGGCTCGAGTCCATTGGTTTCTCTGCTTTTATTTGTATGGAATATTCAGTGACCTCTATGGAAACATAGTTAGCGGCCACTGTTCGGTGTCAGATCTACATATTAAGCCACTGCTGCTGTCCTCAGAAGTCAGGTGAGTGTGCCAGAGTGTATCATTTGTATGTATGTCAGCCTTTATTGGCCTAGTATTAACTCAGTGACCCCCTTTTTATGTATGCCTCCATTTTTTCCGACTACTCAGCCAGCGTTGCTTTCTGATGGGAATAGACTGTTTGATACTGAAATATCCCTACAGATCCTGATGTTTCTTCTTCAGATTTGATCATTGCACACAAAGGATGATACCAAGGCTACGCCCCCAAACCACAGGGGTGTCCAATCTTATCTACAAATGCTGCATATTTTCATTGCAACAGAACACAAGCTTATCGGATCAGCTGTTTATAATGACTAACTGATTTAATGAGTTGAATTAAGTGTGCTCAGCCTGGTAGTTACTGGACGCCCCTGCTTTAGGTAGTAAATGGAATATCTGTCTGGCCAGTTTCCCAGACCCAGTTTAAGGCCAGTTTTAGACTAAAAACATTTCCCACAGTGATTCATCATTGCCACATCAATGTAGTCCAAGACTAGGCTTAATCCATGTCTGGGAAACAGGCCCTGAATCTCTTTGATGCTGAACGAGAGTAGGCCTCAATATTGGACTGCTTTTCTTTCCGCCTTCTCCTCTTGTCTCTGATCTGCAGGCACAGACCGCCGCTTGAGACGCAGTGAATCCTCTATAATGGCAGAATGTATGGGTTGTTTTACTCCACTATTGTCAGTTTATGTGCCAGTTTATGTAATACAAATGGAAAGTTTTTCAAATATAATTTTTACCTCTATATTTGCCAGTTTCCGCTGTAGAAATCACATAGAATATATAATTTTGCATAGGCAAATAGACTAATAAGCACAGTTATATGTGCATGTGTATCAGGACATTAGTCTCGATAATGCTTGGTATCCACTTGAAATGAAAATCATTGGTATCACAGCAGGGTTGTGCTCAAAGGTGTTATATATTTGCAATTCAAGAGAAGAACCACATTCCTTCATGTTCTAAGTCGCTTGTCCATCCATCCCAGCACTGATTGGGTGGAAGGCAGGAGGCACACCTGGACTGCCCGCTAGTCCATTACAGGGCAGACACACATATACATTCGCATTCACTCACACGTAGGGGCAAATTTATCATCTCAGATTCACCCAGCTGCATTGGTTGGATTATGGGAGGAAACTCACACAGACTCAGGGAGAACACAGTAAGGCCCCCGGAGGGCCTCTGGCCGTGAACTGAACCCAGACTCTTCTTGCTATGAGGCGACAGCGCTACTCGCTGCTCTATCAGGCCACCCAAGCCCAGAACAAGGAAAGGTCCAAAGTAAAACATGTATCTCTGATTCTTTTTGATTCTTACTTTTCTACATCACTTGAACATAATCTACATTGTCTACAATAATCTACAATAATTTACATTGTGTGAAATGCTACAGAAATGCTCCAAAATTGCTTGGAATAAAATCTCTTCCATTAACTTACATTAAAAATAAAGAATGTTTGTGCCCTCTCCTGTAAAGTTACTATTTTAGACATGCTAGTTTTCCTCTGGACAGTGGTGATATGTTGCTTAACCTTAGCTACAGCTCTCCATGACATTTCAAAATGTATCAGAACTTCATCTGCAAAATCTGTTTGTTGTTCTAATTTTGTTACAGTTACTATCTCTATAGGCCAGACTAATATTTCCTATCCTCCAACATTACATGCATCCCTTATGTAGGACAGGCTGTGTGTCTTCTTTATGTATATAACAAAAACAAGAAATGGTTTTGTAAACTTTAGGCTACCATCTGCTGCAGCACTGGACTTGAAATGAAATGTTATGCATCTTTGTAATGTGAGGTTGGTCCAGATTTAGATTCAGAGTGCAACAGTGGTGTAAAAATGCTATGGGTTATTCATTGCTATTCATCGGTAACACTTTAAGTATTGACTAACTAACATGAAGTAATGCATTAGTTCACATGAAGTGATATATTAACAATGCTTAACAGATGTTAAGTAAACATGTGGCAACTGTTTATAACAACTTAACATGTAAACATGTAGTTGTTATATGTTTACTTCAGATTAAGTTGAGCATTGTAACCATTGGTAATGTATTACTTCATGTTAACTAACGCAATACCTCATACCTCATAGTCATTACTTAATGTAATGTGTTGCTAAATATCCTGATAGCTTTTTGGCTATCAGTGAGGTTCATAGAGGGAAATATTAGCAGGAGCAATGCAAACTAGGATTTGTTTGTCCCAGGCTTGACTGTGTGCAGTGTTTAGACTCATAGACATGGGCTTATATGTAATGTAGCTATAATAAATTGTATAAATTGAATAATTAATTGTAGCTGTATTTTCAGAACCTAAAGCCACACTGTGAGTTGAAAGTGAATTGTCTGCACCAGTTTTACATGCACATCAGAGAGCCTTATTGTTGCTTCAACAGCCAACATATGAACGTTTTTCTTTGAACTACATTAGTAAGCAAACAGAGCTTCAGTGTGGGCAATACGGCAAAAGAGGCCTGAGAATCACAACAATACCTAACATGATTGATATTTTGTACATATTTCTGGCATTTGTCCTGTATGTTCCCCTCTCAGAGTGCAAAACAATGCTTAGTTTTCATTACAACTTCCCTCCAGATCCTCTTAATGTGGGTGGGTGGGGGTCTAAATCCACCTACTGTCTAGCACCCTCAGAAAACACCTACTGTCCAGCACCCTCAGAAAACACCTACCAAACACCTACTGTCCAGCACCCTCAGAAATCATCTGCCAAACACCTACTGCCCAGCACCCTCAGAAAACATCTACCGAACACCTACTGTCCAGCACCCTCAGAAAATACCTACCGAACACCTACTGTCCAGCACCCTCAGAAAATACCTACCGAACACCTACTGTCCAGCACCCTCAGAAAACACCTACCAAACACCTACTGTCCAGCACAGTTACCCTAAAGCCACTAATGAACAGTTGAATCAGTGTTTGAGCAAAGAACTCACCAAACTGTGCAGGAAGACCCCTGTTCTAGAAGCACTGGTGACACCCAAGGCACAGTCAGAAATGTGTAAAGCAATTGATCATAAATACATAAACATATTGCCCACCTCTGTTTTCTCACACCATTGAACTCTGCTTGCATACAGGCACTAGTAGCAGATTGGACCTTCCATAGAGCTGCAACAGAATCCAGCAACTTTCATTCAGCCCTGTTCCTGAAGGCACCCTGCCCTGCATGTTTTAGTGGATTCCCTGCTCTAACACACCCCCTGCAACTCTGAAAAGGGCTTGTTAATGAACTGATGTTGAATGAGTTGAATCAGGTGTTTTGGGAGCAGGGAAAGCACTGAAATGTGCAGGGCATGGTGCCTCCAGGACCAGGGCTGAGAAACACTGGTCTAGAGGGCAGGAAGCCTTCATGGAGGAAATGAGAACTATATAAAGCTTTCTGACAGTACCTGATTGTTCGCTTCAGATGATAATAAAACAGTTTAACCGTTTAACAGTTTGCTTGCAGTTAAAGGTAAAACATTCTGTCACTAAAGAAGGAGTTGATACCTGATGAGAGGAGAGACCGGAGCACCAAGAGATCTGAGTAGACTGAGATTAGTTTCCTATGCACTTCTGGAGGAGGTCAGAGCTCTGAGCGCACTTACCTAGAAGAGATAGCAGAGTCTCTTTATGCGTAGATGCCGTATGAGGGTCTGAATTCTGTTCTGAAGTGCAGTAGCTTGACAGAGTCAGAGTCATGTGGTGAGAAGGTGATGAGCTGTCATGTATTGAGCAGGCAGGCAATGATGGAGAGATACCCGAGCGTTTCCTGTTGTCGCTCTTACATCTTTCTCTCTCTCCCTCTGTCCCTCTCTCTATTACTCTCGCTCTCTCTCTCTCTCTCACCAACTCACTCATCCCCATTTTCCACTCCCTTCCCTTCCACTCCCTTCTGAAACCACAACAACACATTATGCGAGATCTCTGGACTTTTGTGGCGGCTATTGAAATAAACAGGGTAAAAATGATTCTTTTCTTCCTGCCTGTTAAAATACAGTTCTCATAAAATATCTCCAGTATCCCATATGCGCCGTTGCGCTAAAATGAAAGGTAGTGGTTGGTTGTGGTCTCTGAAACTCTGTGGTGAAAGCAGTAGGTTGTGGGTTAGGGTAGCATGGATTTGAAGCAGAAGCGCAGTTCCTGTGTGTGAGTATTGCAGTGAGCATGTGGTGTTGGCAGAGCCTTTTGCAATACCTCCTTCCGCATCAGAGAGGTCATGCTTAGTAAATGAGGTTGTGGTTAAAACAATGGGCAGTCAGTCCATTCTGACAAGCCTTGTTATTGTGGTCATTCAGGCTAGCTGGAGGAATAGTACTGACTGTTTGTTGCCCTTTAAAGACCCATGATTTTTTTTACCATGATCTTATGATATATCTTGGTGTAAAAATCCATAATTTATATATTTTCCGCAGTAATATCACAGTACAATCACATTTAATGATTCAAATACCAATTTAAAAAGTGGGCTTCATTAATTACCAGATCTTAAGAACAAATTTATTCTTAAAAACCCACTTATGCAGTTTTCACAAAGACCCTGACACTGACCAGTGTTATTTGGGATTTGTTCTTAGGTAAGAACAGAATCTGCGTACATTCAAGAGCACAAAGGTGTGAGCAGTTCTGAGGTTTAGCAACACGTTATGAATGTGATGTAGACTTTCTAAGACCTTCTTAGGTTCTAAGAAGACAATGATGAATGAGGCTCATTGACTTCAAGGACCTACCCAAACCTTTCTCAAGTTTGTCCCCAGACGTTCCTGAGAAAGACGTTCTATGAGATGCCCGGCCTCCAGGAGTGCAGAACCAAAATTTGGGCCCCAGGAACAGTAGTGTGCTCAGGCCCCTCCTCCCCTAGCAAGAGAGAGTGAATCATCAGTCTTGCTGCAGTTGAGTAAACTTGGTACAATCAAGCTAATTGGAGGGAAATCTTAGCTACCTGCTTTGGTGAGCTCACCTAAGGTGCCACTCTCTTTCCCTCAGTGACTGTGGCTGCTTTTGCAACTAACAGTAGGCTTTTTACAGGTTAGCTGCCGGACTGAATGGGAACCCGGAGGTACATGGAAAAAGAAATCTCAGAAATAGAAATCAGTTCAAAATCAGTTTACTTCTGAGATTTTAGAGCCCTCCCTCCACCCACCCCAGTCAGGAAGTGGCCTGGTTAGTCAGGTCTGCCATTACCCACAGGCCAACGCCCCTGTTGGTCCCGTAAGACAAAATAGCAGACTGCTTGTGTAGTGCAGATCCTCAAGATTTTAGTATCAGCATCGAACAAAATCATTAATTCATTCATTAATTCATCTTCTAGGCTGCTTATCCTCCTGTGTCTCTGGGGGTGCTGGAGCCCATCCCAGGGCCCATTGTTAGGAAGGCACCCTGGACACTCCGCTAATCTGTTGCAGGGCTAATACAAAATCAGTTTTTCTTCAGGTGATCTTGTTCTGTTCTTAGGTAAAGCCTTTGTACGTTTACACCACTGTAGTTATATTGCATTCAGTCTGATCAAAACAACATTTTACACACACAAAGGCTTTTTTGTGCCCCAATGGGGCATATGGTCATTTAAGCCTCTTCTGCCATGATGGGCTGGAGACTAATTCTGCAGTTGTTCTGCTTTTAATTCAGAGATCAACTACAAGAAGCTCAGTTGTCACACGTGGTTTGAAGACCTTCAGCCTTACTCTAAACCTTAAGAAGCGAAGGTGCAGCAAACCAGCCTCTGCTTAGTGTGCTAAATGCAAAGCAATTGCAAAATGCAAAGTATCAATGTACTTTATCATATCAAGAACTAGAAGGCCTGTGGTATATGTGTGGTTGGCCACACCTTGGCATTCGAAAGTTTTATTTTGAGTGTATGCCTCTTGGTACATTTCACATCCTCCAATCCATCAACGGTTTTGTTCTTTGCCTTATTCATTCCTGAACTGACTAAACTGCAAGTCTGTAAACAACATGCTTGGCACAGTTTGATTGATTTTTGCCTTTGGGTCTTTCTACTGTTACGATGGCAAGCAGGTGAACAATGGGAAGTTTAGTAGTAAACAACATCAGTACAGCTGTAACATCACTGACAAAATGACTAGAATCTGAACTTCCCTAAAGTGCCATCCGCTGCCACTTGAGTTTTACAGTCACATTGTACAAATAATAATTATTTTATTTCAGTTTTCAAATCGGTCTCATGAGTAACACCACCTATGCAGTCTTTTCATGACACACAAAGTCACATGTCAGTAATTTAACTAAACTGATCAGAAATAGAAGAGATCCCACTAAACAGTGGACTCCCCAGGTTTAGTATTTCTTCCAGTTTGTGATCCACAAAAGAAGGGTTTCTGTTTCTGTAACACCACTTAAAAGTCTCAGGACGGGACGTATTACCAAAACATGCATTTGTGATTGCTGTTTGTATTTTAACTACTAAATCCACTAAAATAAAATCGAATAAAGAGGAATTACTATAGGTTGGTGTGGTGGCAGAGTGGGTGATGCTGTGTGTGTAAAAAAGGCCTTGGTTCGATTCCTGACCAGGGAGTCTCCAGCGTCTGCATACTCTCCCTGTGTCTGCATGGGTTTTCTCCCATAGTCCAAAGACATGCTGTCAGGTCAATCCGAGATGGTAAATTGCCCCTAGATGTGAGCGAGTGTGTGAGTGGATGTGTATGACTATGGGTTTGCCCTGTGATAGACTGGTGGCCTGTCCAGGGTGTCCCCTTCCTCTCACCCAATCCCTGTGCTGGGACAGACTCCAGAAGGATAAGAGGATAAGAAGATGATAAGAGTGAAGGTGTATGTCTATGTGTCTGCCCTGTGATGGAATGGTGGCCTGTCCTGGGTGTTTCCTTACTCCTGCTGATTGAGTGCTGGGATAGGCTCCAGCATGCCCTATGATCCAGAAGGATCAGTGTCTGAGAAGATGAATGAATGAAGAATTATTATAGGGTTTTTTTTATTCATATGTTTTCCACTCATTTACATGGCCAGGAGCTGCCAAAGGAGTTGGTTGCTGAAGTCAAATCTGAAAAAATCAGAATTTGAAAAAAGTCTTCAATTTGCTTGGTAGCATAAAGACTTGTATAGATGAATAATTCCAGATAGTATTGGCTACGTCAGGGAAGGAAAGGAAGTGCATGAAGTGTTGCACCCATTATGCATAGAACAAGCCTGTGGAGGCAGCATTATGGTCTGGGGTTGCTTCAGTTGATTAAATGGCAGCTAAGCAATGTTATATGGCAATAAAACGAAGTCAGCTGACCTGATGTACTGAATGACCAGGTTTTCCCATTAACGGAGTTTTTCTTCAGTGAAAGAATACTTCAGTTTGCAGGAGGAATCATTTTCACACATGAATTGGTCACAGCTGATTCCTGACCTTAATCCCATATCTCAGCTATCAGCAGAGGTGGAAAAAGTACTGGAAAATTGTAATTAAGTAAAAGTACCTTTACTTTGCTTAAATTCTATTCAAGTAAAAGTAAAAGTACCCATCTAAAAATCCACTCGAGTAAAAGTAAAAAAGTACTCAAGTTACATAGTTACTTTCAATTATTTGATGTAAAAAAATACAAGTCATAAATTAAACTGTTTTTAAGGAACTATTAGTCCACATAATAATTAGAACCTTTCAGGCAGTATAATGTGCAAACTTTGTTCAAACCACCCCATAAAACATTTTCAAGTACAAGTGGCATAAGTTTCTATGATCCATTTTTTTTCTTTACCGACAACTGCTAGCTGTACTGCTAATTAAAGCCACTAAAGCAAACTTACTAAATGACACATATGAAACTTGAACCAACCGAGACACTCACGTTTTAAAGACAGCTAAGCGATTCCTTAGCAACACTGTGCTCTTCCTTCCTTTTACAGAAAAAATAATTCACAAATTAACTGCATAATGTTTACAACCTGTCGAGAGGTATAATGTGCAAACTATGTTCAGGCCACCCCATAAAACATTTTTAAGCACAACTGGGAAAAGTGCGAAATTCTGGACTGTATGATCCAATTCAAAAACCACAATAAAAAAAAAAACAAAAATAAAACCAAAATCAAACAACGTATCCAAGACAGTGAAAATGTTGAGCAATTCCTTATTAACAAACTGTGCTTTTTTTCTTTCTATAAACATAAATCATAGCAAACATAAATCATATCAATTGTCTTAACTGAGTGCCCTGAAGTGGCCCGCCCCACACAATACTACAGCATTAGACTGTGAAGCTCTTGTTCAGTTTGAGCAGTAATTGATTTTCAAAGTTTGTAGCGCTAATCCGTGCTCTCTTCGCTGTGAACAACAAACCAGCAGAGCTGAAAAGACGCTCACAAGCAGCTGAGGCCGGAAGGCCTGTGTTGAGTTTCAGGGACAGTTTTTTTATTTTTGGAAAAGAGTTCAGAAGATCCATACTTTCTGAGACACAGGCAAGGTAGCCTTCTAACCCCCCTGTACCCTCTGACCTTCTGGACTTCATGGAGGAGAAGAAATCCTCTTCATCAGAAGAATGTTGTCCTTGTCCGTGCTCCATCTCTGTCTCAGCCATTTGGTTGAGGTGTTGTCTGACATAGAGTAGTCCTGTTGAATGACAAACATCTGGCAAATAAGCAATGAGTTATTTGTCATACTACAAACAGCTACAACGTCAGATGACAGTAGTATTCTGTATTGTAATGTTATTACTATGTATTTGTTGGTAGAAAACAAATGAACAAGACTAAAAAAAACTACTGATCAGTATGATATTAAACAGTTAAATCACACCTGCTTCTATGGTATCAGCTTTCTCAGTCCAGCCTTTCTCAGTCCAGCCAATTTTGGTAGAAGGATTGCTGCAGAGATCAGTTCAGGGTCCTCCATCATCACTCCGAAGCGCTTTTGGATACCTTGCTGAATTGCTCTGATGAGTGGCAGACACATCTTGGTGGACGCTTCCTGCCTTCTCAGTTTTGACTGTAATTCAAAGATCACTGGGAGCAGCCACCCTAATTGTGTGTTGGTTTCTGACTGAAGAATGTTTAAGGCCTTTACCACTGGTCTCATCACAGAGCAGTACTCTCTCAGGAAAGCAATTTCTGCTTGGCTCAACCTGTGCAAGATAAATAAAACACACAAAACTGTTAACAAGTTTCTTACAGGAAGGATTTGGATTGTGCAGCCATATACAACAAAATTTACAGTACTGTATCAGCACTGTTTTCTATTGATCATTAATTATGGCAAATGTTGTTACAATGCTAATTATTTACATATCATACTTTTCAAATGCAAAGAAAAACTCATTTTCAGTTTGAATTCTTCACAGACACTCCTGATAGCATCTTCCCCTTGTTCTGATATGATCCGAATGATTCTCTCCACAGCCATGTATGTTGCGTTCCATCGTGTCTTGTTGGGTCGGATGAGCTGAAGACTACATTTATCTTCCACAATTTCTGCTGCTGTGTGTGAACGACCTGACTTATTCCACATAGCTTGGCATTTCCCAAAGGCGGCACGTGACAGCCTCTTGTAGGTGTCGTTTTCCTGCTCTGCAATGTCAGCATCTATTGTGGCAACTAAGTTCAATAAGTGGCATGCACATCTTTGATGTGTGGGAAGTTGGTACTCAAAGCCGTTATCTTGCTCTAGGATGCTGAATGTGTCTTGGTATTCAACATCAAATTCATCATCTGGACCGTCTTGGTCTGTATCTGACTCCACTATCCGTGGTAGTTCTAACCACTTCCCCTGTATTCTATAGTGGCAGTGGATTTCATCCAGGGCACCTACGAGCACATCAAAGGTGTGTGACCCTCTTAACCTCTTGCGTGCCAACACAGCAGATCTCCTCTCGAAGGTCTCCTTATCAATTCAATGGCATGTGACACCTATATAGCTTTTTTGGTGTGCAGACCAACAATCTGTGGTAGTGCTGACATAGTTGACATTACTAAAGTACGATATCATTTTTGTCTTCATTTGACCAGCAGCTTCTGCAATTCTGTTCTTAAGTGTGGGTCTGGAGAGCACTTTGCATTGAGGATTCAGTGCTGCAGCAAAGTCTTTAAATGCTGGCTGTTCGACCAAGGTGAAGAGGTGGTGACCTTTGCAAATAAGCCTGATAAGGAGCCTGTCAACTGTCCCTTGAGACACACAGATTGCACCACCCACCGCAAATTTGGCCTGCTTGTCTGGTTGCTTGCTCTGCTTGCTTGTGCCTCCTTGCTCCTGTGCCTTCTGTGCACATGCATTAAAATCAGTACGTTTTGATGGACGCTTTCTCCGTGAAAAATAAAGTTGCACAGTAGTTAGTTAATAGGCACACTCATATTATAGAAATAACATTAAAGAGTTACATTTCCATGGGGATGTAGGCCTACTCTAGAGCCATCTTATTGCTGCACATAAATCTGATAGTAAACAGAAACAAACTAGTGTATTCTCTTAAATTAAATGACTCTTGTTGATGCTGTGCACAGTCTAGCATAATAGTATAGACCAGGGGTCTCCAACCTTTTTTCCTCCGAGAGATATTTTGACAAAATCAACATAGCTGAAAGGTACTCTACTAGGCTATTATACATCGGTATTACTGATAGGCTGGGAGATAGAAGTTAGCATTGTTTACATCTTATACACGTACAGCAAGTGTCATCTAAATTTGTGGTTATTTTCCATAGTTATAGCCAAATTCGGTGTGCAATACCAACATCAATTCTCATAAAAGAGCAGTAAAACTGGGAACATTTGGCCTACCACACAAGGCAGAGAGGGCAAACAGAGATTTGAACAGGTTTAATACCTTTTGTGAGTATGTTATGACATTTATTTACATTTCCTTTCACCCTCTTAAGCAGGTGGCGAGCTACCTGTTGGAGACCCCTGGTGTAGACTAGCCTACTTAATGCACTCCACTCTGTGACATCTAAAGTTAACTGAGAATGTTGCATGCTGTTTAGCTACTAGCCTACAATATAAAGTGAAGTGCCCCCCTCTCCATATTTAAAACCATAATAGCATCCTTCTATCATTTTAACGTCACATTTAATGAACATTCTCAAAGGCCTGCAAAGCTTGCATTCCCAATCTAGCTGTTATTTTGAAGGGCTATCACTTTCCAGCCAAAGCTCTAGTCTATGCTACAGCTAACAACCCAGGAGCTAGTCTATTATAAATTTTATGAGACAAATTGCATCTAAAATCATACACTCGTATTATTTCTGACTGTCGTTCTGATAGAACCAGTTTGTAAACGTGAGGTGATTCAATTCATTTGGGCGTCTTCACTTGAAACATTATCAGTAGCCTGTGGATGCTAGACAGCCAAACGAAATGATATCATGAAGGCACATTTTACATGGAGGAAGGTTTTAACCAAACAATAAATATAATGTTTGGGATACACAGGCAAACGCACATATACTCTACTTATCACCACATGCTTTCGCAGGTTTGATGTGGAAGTTTTGAAAGTTTTAAAATGACTCGGTATGACTTATTATGACTGATTATGCAGAAAATGCGGTCGAAAATGTTGGCAGAGTTCTCCTTTAAGGATACCTAAGTCAGTCTGCATTGCTCTTTATGTAGTTAATCAACATTGAGCCTTAGGATGTAATAAGCCCTGGAATTTAAGGGGTTAAAGGTGTGGGACACTGCCATGGTAGAATGAACCTGTTGCAGGTATGAGTTTATAAAGGTTGGCCTGTCACCTTCAGCCATACTTTTGAGGACTGATATTGAGTCCTAAATCTTTTCTAGACAGCAGAGGGGTGTATGGACGTTGGCTTCATTGCCGCTGTAAAAAAAAATGTTTTTTTTTCTCAGTACAAAAATGTACTCAGTTATGTGGGAGGAGCGTTTCCTCATTTTAGTCACACAAAAATCAACAAAAGAAACTGCATGGAAAGCAGTAATTAACCTCTGTCATAACTTTGTGTCATGCATGTTACTGCGTGCATGTAGCTGCTCAGATAACATAATAATGTTAATGATGATAATGTGTCTGTCATTGAGCCTGTCACACCTTACTGATTCACACTTTTCTGCCCTGTTCATGTTCCTTTCAGAATCATTAGTGCATCTGCTGCTGGAAATCAAAACCTGCTGCACCTTGAAGGATGGCTTTCAGCTTGGTAACATCAGAGGCATTCTAGTACCAACAATGGTCCTCTTTGTGATTTCCTTTTGAGGGGATGTCCAGTGTTTTTGATGTACATATCTGCCAATGCCAAAACACTCATAAAACACTGTAAAATTGGGTCTACATTTTCCTGAGTTAGCTTCACAAAAATGTGAAATGTGTCTCTATGGGCTTAGAAATGCAGTGAAGTGAATCAAATGCAGATATTTTAGCCCAGTAGTGACTTAAAGACTGGCCTAAATGTCCTGCTTTTACCTGAGTACACTAAATACATAACCAAATATGAGTTTCAAACGTTGGTCAAATCTTAACATCTGTCTGATTACTATATATTGCTCGTTAGGATAGGATTGGGTTCAGGTGATCACCTAATCAGCATCTCATTAACTAGAATGAGCTGAGTCTGTGAAGGAATTCTCTTCAGAACGGCTGCTGTGGTGGGTAGATTTGACATTGTAAGAGATACGAATGCCCGGCCTGACTGACCCAACAACCACGATTGCGGACATTCAGCAAGCAGTGATGCCCTCCATGAGTCATTCTGTTAATATTCTGTGAATATTCAATACATAGTATTCAAGCTGTGTGGAATGGATTATCGCAGGTCACCATTAGGAACCTCTACAACTCCATGACGAGACGTCTGACATGTTGTGTTAGCAAACATGGCGGCCTGACGCCCTACTGAGAGACATTACTTCTGTGTGTGTATCTCAATAAATATTACCCATATCAGTCTAAATGTATCATCATTTATTGTTCCTGGTAACCTTTATCTTCCTTCTCAATAGCATTGCAATCTGACAATTCCTTTTGGGTGATTAGATATATATATCTCAGTACTGGTATTTGTCTGATATCACTGTGCATTATTAATAATGATGAACAAAAAAAGATTTCTTCCATTTATCGTGCAGCTTGTGAGCCCTTTATCATCCATAAATTTCTACATGATGTCACATCTGCTGCTGGTGGTTCTCATGCTCATCTGCTAAGGTCGCTCCTGCCACAGTACTAGCCTGTTTAATCGCTGATTCTCATTAGCAGCCATACTGGTGTATATAAAGCCTTAGAACTACTCTGCTCTTTGTAAAGTCTTGTACTGACCATGTCCTACAATTCTGAGCGTTGTCAATCATGTTTTACTTAATTTCTGTTTTTGGCTTTTGGTTTGTGTTTTGGGGCTACTTGTTCTGATAATTAGCTCGTCTAACGAATGCTGTGTGCACCTCTACAGCCTTTGTTTAGTTCAACTGAATGTTTGTTTTTTGTTGTTTATTAGTGAAATCTGTGGGTACATCTAGTTTGGGTGTCAGTTTAATGCATGCTGTGTTTGTCTATTGGTGACCTTCCCATACATTTCCCCCTGTGAGGTAATCCCCCTTTTGCACCTTATGGACTTGCTTACAAACCCCTGTTGAACTATTACAGGTTGTAAACTCAAAATCTGTAGTCTAAGAATTGCGATACTTTGGAGTACTAATAATTAGGACATGTCAGTGCATGGATGGTGGAGACAGCAGGGAGTGAAACAGCAGGGGTGCTCATAAGTCTTGAAACATGTCTTGAAACATTGAGAGAAGAGACAGGTAATACAGGTTGGTCCAGTGGGCAGGTATTCTGAATGCTCAAGACGCATTGGGTGTGGTGATAGATAGGAAGCTAAGAGACAGACAGACACTGTCAAGAAAGAGAGTAAAAGGAGAGAAAGGCGTGAACTGGGACAAGAAGCTTAAGCTTATTTTTTGTGTTGAAGGAGAAGCGCTGCTTGTGCTCTGGACATCCAGATCCCAAAGGACTACTCTTGGAGAGACCGCAACAACTGAATATAGCCGGTTATTCACACCTATTAGACAAAGGGATGTAAACATCGCCCCTGCGCTGGCTAGTGAAGGAGCTTGAGGTTTGACAGCTGAAAGACAACAGAGGACCTGAGAGATGGCAGAGGCACCGAAGATTGAGCTCTTCATCAAGGTCAGAGGCAAACTTACTGCAGTTCATTTCTATTTCATATTTGGATTCGCTAAATATGGAACATCATTATTTCCCTGTTGTTTCAGTGTAACAGGCCCAGCCTGTTCATTAAAATGTTTTCTATGGCTGATTCTTGAAGAGCCATACACACTATATTAATTGCAGCGCTTAACTAAATGTAACTGGGTGACACTTTCTAAAAACATGGAAGGTTTGAGGCTTGTTTGGTCTGGAGACCTCAGTTCAGGTTGTCCTGTGCTAAGGCCTCTGGTATTCTGGTATTCATGCTTGTACTTCCTGACATACTTGAGAAGGAATTCTACTGATAATCTACATGACTAGTGTTGGGATCATTGTGTCCTGCAAAAAAAACCCCAAAAAAACAACAATGACAAAAAAAAAAAACATGAACATGAAGTCTGACACTGGTTACACCCTTTTAGTGGGAAAGTGACTCAGTCGTTTGCTTAATGGAAGACATTTAAAGGAATGGTTCACTATTCTTTTCCTCTTTTCCCATTTCTTCAAACAAATATATTTGCCTAAGATAGTGGTGTCAGAAGTGTACATCCTTAGTTAAATGGTAATGGGCGAATGTCCTGAAGTAATGGAGCTCTGTGTGACCAGAGAACTTTCTAGGTGACATCAGTTTCTATTATAGTAGCCTTGTAGCTGCTTAACAAAACTTTGCAAGCACTACCCCAACCTTTGGACACCAAACATGTCTTGGCCTATCAACTAGGTTAGTAGAAAACTTTGCCCTTTGGATTTTTTCTGTGAATCGTTCCTTTAAGCACATCAGTTTACCTCTGTAGATAAAGCCAGTGAACGTGGTATGGTATCATATCGTCGTTGTCCAAAGAAAAACATGAATATCCATTTTTGTTGATGTTTACTTTTATGATTCATTTGAACACAACATTTCATGATGAATGGACCAACAGAAATGACTCAAAAGTGTTTGGAAAAAAGTCTGGTTCCATTGACTTACATTGACATTCATTTGGTTTTTGACCTCTTCTGTAAAATCTCCATTTTGGAGATACTTGTTTTTCTTTATACAGCAACAACATAATTAATATTATGTAATATATTGCTATTGTCTCCATTGTTATCATATTTCATTTCATCGCAGATTTTGTAAACACCAGCTGGCCTTTACATTAGGTTAAACATTCATAATGAATGGACCAAATCCTGTTCCAATAACCGTCCCACTCAAAGTAAAGGCTTTTCCCTTCTCCTGTAATGTTACCTCTTTGGGGATACATGGTTTTGCTCCTTTGAATGAAGCTGTTTTATTGCATCTTTATTAGATCAGTTACTTTCAGAATGTGTTCTGAAAGAGGGCTCAGTTTGAAGAGATTACTGTTCTGTCCCCACAGGCGAGTGATGATGGTGAAGGGGTTGGCAACTGTCCCTTCTGTCAGCGGCTTTTCATGATTCTCTGGCTGAAGGGAGTTAATTTCACCCTCACCACCGTGGACATGAAGAGGTGAGAGAGACACAGAAGTAATGTATCATCAGTAAGCAAGAGATTTAGGGTTAAACCAAGTTATCTTTACACCACTATGGTCTTGAGAGGTAGTGATAGTTTACCATTTACCCTTTGATAGCTGTGGTTTCATTCTGCAGAGCTCCAGAAGTCCTGAAGGACCTAGCTCCAGGTTCTCAGCCCCCTTTTCTCATCTATAATGGAGACGTACACACAGACACTAACAAGATAGAGGAGTTCCTGGAGGAGACCTTAGCACCTCCCCAGTGAGTGTTATTACACCAAATATATTTCATGCATTATTAACCAGAAACATAAACACAGAGGACGGCATTTCATGTCGCTATCACATTTGTATTTACAGATACCCCAAGCTGTGCTGTCGCTATAAGGAGTCTAACCGTGCTGGAGATGACATATTCCACAAGTTCTCTGCCTACATCAAAAACCCGAATCCTGGACTTAATGACAGTGAGGACTGTTTTGCATGTTGTATCGTCCCGTCTTGCTGGGTGCATGTATTTCATGCATTGTCTTGTACTGTGTGTATTTTCAGTGCTGGAAAAGAAATTTCTGAGGAGTCTGATGAAGTTGGATCAGTACCTGGTCACCCCGCTTCCAAATGAGCTGGACAAGAACTCTGATGCAGCCGTGTCCACCAGAATGTATCTAGATGGGGACTCGCTCAGTCTTGCTGACTGCAATCTACTCCCCAAGCTACATATTGTCAAGGTTCTCAAACACCTTATGTCTGTGTCTTTACTGTAATAGCAAATGCAGCAGGATCAGTATGGCCAGCCAGTGGAGGAAAGACCAGAAAAGCATGTGGATTCCTTCATTATTTAGAGCAACCAGTTCCCTATCTAGCTGTTGGTACAACAATCACCCACATAGAGCTTCTTGTACTGGATCTGTTGTGTTAATATACTCCGTACTCTCTTTCTCTTTCTCAGGTTGTATGCAAGAAATACCGTGACTTTGCGATCCCCACAGAACTGCAAGGTCTGACTAAGTACCTGGAGAAAGCCTACCAGCGGGACGAGTTCCGCAACACATGCCCCAACGACTCTGAGATCCTCCTGGCCTACCACTCGGTGGCCAAATACCTCAACAAGTAGAACTAGATCTAGCTTAGGAGGGGATGGGTAGAGTTTGGGAATTAAATGGTTCTGAGAAAGCTCGAAGGGAAAATTAATGTATACATAATAACATGGGTAGCAGATCATCTGGGTTGTGAGGGTGGAGGCTGTTTTTCCACAATTGACACTATGTGCTTTGTGAATATCATGTTCTTGCTTTGATATGTGCTGTTGTGCCATTACTCATATTGCCATATGTGCCATTACTTTGTCGCTTGATACTATATATTACCCACATGTACATTGTTTCTGTGGAATCATGTATTTGTACAATTTACATTATAAAGTTATGTTTTTATTATGCCACTCTGTGTAAGAGATGAAGCAACAAAAGAAATAAAACTGACTTATGTTGTGAGCTATTGTTATTTGTGGGGTAAAAAGCTACACTTTTACTTTTTTACTTTTTACTGTTATATAGCGTTTTGTTGCTGGTAAGCAGGTAAATCACCACACTCGCTTTTATGTGTTTCTACATAAAGTCTTTCTATTGGTTGATCATATCTTTTAATGTTTTCTTTTAGTAGACTCCTCCTGTGAAGGGTAAAACTGGAAATAGAAGATATTTAATTCTACAGTATTTTTGAGATGAACTTTCATGTTCAGTAATCCATTAATGCTTTGATTAGTATAATAGACTTCTGCATTACATTACTTACTGCATTACATTACTTCTGCAACACATTAGCATTCAAGAGTTTTGTTTATTTCATTAAAAGTAAAATCTAATGTGTATTTTGTGGTGACAGTAGATAATGATCTATGAATTCAAAATTATTTCAGGGGATTTTGGACTAATTTTTAGTCATTATTGAAAGAAATGAAAAAAAAAAAGAAGAATAAATAAATAAATAAATAATTGAATTTTTTCAACCATTTGTTAATTTTAGATCCAATAATGTAAATCAGTGTATATGCTTTGTGTTAAAAAGCTCTTTATTTATAATCATTATGTAAAATTATTATGCACATGGTTAATATTTTAGGACCTGCAGAAGTCCAGGTGGTTCCTAATAGAGTTCAGAAGTTCAGACGATCATAGCACGTCTCGTTTTGCTGTCAAAGACATATCCGTCAACAGCCGAACAGGCGTCCTAACAACAAAGCCTCTGATTGGCTAGCACACGACAAAACAACCAATAGTATCTCCTGTACTGCCGAGTGTTTTGAGTTTGTAGAGAGAAGGGAGAGGAGAAAGAGGGGGAAAGAGCAGCCAGGAAAAGTTCACAATGAAGTGAAGTACGGAGGGATATTCATAAATTGTTCAAGTAAGCATTTGCTGTAGCTGTATGTGAGTTATGTGTTGTTTGGAATCTCTTTGACTTGGTGTGTCTGTGTTTTACAGCCTGTTTTATTCAGCGAGCTGCCAGTGTTTTGTAGCAAGTTTAGCTAGCTAGCTAATGCGTTTACTGGGTTTGACAGGTAGGCAGGTAGTTTATAGGGTTGCTGGATGTTTTGCGTCTTCCGCTTTAGGACATCGTTTACGTGTCAAACGTGTTTAAAAATACTTAAAGTCATAGCAGTTAGGCATGTCTTCGGTTATGGGTGTTTGACTAGCTATTCAACTCGGCAGTTCAGCCTAATACATACAAGCCCATATGCTCTTTTTACACTATTCAGTTAGTAACTAGCAGTCTAAACTGCCGTTCATGTACACATGATGAGGATAAATTAAAAGGAATTTTAGTCCTTTATGTGTAAACAGATTCCTTCAGAGTTTGGTGAGAAATCGTCGTTGTAGAGAAACGTACAGACTTTTTTTACAGTGGTGGTGATGGGAGCCATGGGTCGCTATGTCCACACTGCCAAAACTACCAGTGAAGCTACATGTGTCTTCTGAGTGTGTGTATGGAATCTTGATGATGGTAAAATAGTGGAACATCTGAACACAGAACATTTCTTTGGGCACTATTTTGCCTCACAACACCCTGCAAGTTCATTTCAAGCCAAAACTTTTTATCACAAAACTGTCGATAAACAGTGTCTCAGACATCAGGCAGTGTATTAATAGCTTTCATCAAGGGAGCTTTTAGAGGTGGACTCCTTGGTTCCCATCACAGCCACTGTAAAAAGTTGTACATCTCCAGGGTTCTCTAAAACAGAGCATTTTACACCAAACTACCCTGGATGTCTTTGTTTGCATCTTAACGTAATGATCGTTTAAAACAAAATGTTCCCGTTGAAGAGACTGTGCAGCATATGACGGTGCCTGTAAATAAGTAATCGTCAGCATGCTTTAATATTGCTTGAAGCTGGAAATGTAAAATGTAGTTTAGCGTCTGTTGTTACTAGCTAGAAATGTTTCATGTTTATGTTTATAGAAATGGCTGAATCCGGAGAATCTGAGGAGCCACTAGAGGAACATTGCACATCTCCAGTAAGTAGTCCTTAATTTGGCTGATTTTTTTGTTATTAGTTGTCCTTTTTTATCTTTTTCATTTATTTTAAATGCAGACATACAAATATGATCAAAAAGCATCAGTCAAAAGACATAAACAATCGAAGAAAACAAAAAGACAAACAATAGACAAAAACCATAACCTACGACATGCAGCCAGGGGATTCAAAACAGACAGTCATCTCATCACTTTATACAAAAATATCATAGGGTCTGCATAATTTTAGTGTTTTGGCAGATTGCTTACTGTTAAAACCAGTAATTGTTTTGCTTCATAAACAAAGTAAAATAGGATTTGTGATACATTAATAAATATGGAATTAGCTAGCAATAAAATAATATTAATATGATTTATTATAACATTCTTCTGCGTCTTTAGAGGAGATCTTTATAAAACCAAACAGTTGGTGTTCAACATCTATATCCTCTGAATCTTTGCAGAAGAACGTTGCAGAAGAAAGCTGATTTGATGTGGCTGTTTAGCATAGTGCCAAATATCCAGGCAGACAGAATTACAGAATTCCAGATTCTAGAAATATTTTTTGCGAGGTTTGTGTCAAGAATGTTCTTTCCAATTCACGCTACCCATCATAGATTTTAATATTTTATTATGTGTGTTTATATGCACTTAATTTGCCCCTTTTAACAAATGTAAGACCTTGTTGTTTTGAGACCGTTGCTATTCAAGCAGGAAGGAAATTGGCTGAGCAAGAAATTTCTTCTTCGAGGGAGGTGTTCTCAGTTTTGTCCTTCAAAGATGACTGGTTGTTTTTATTTGGCTTCAAAGCGACCTCAGAGACTTTGAAACACAGAGCTCGTGAGATTAAAGGCCCGATATCATAGAGAAAACAAAACATCCTTGGTATAAAAGAGTTTGATGTGCTACAGTAACAATGTTACCATACAGTCGGCAGGACATACACTTTTTGAATGAATCATGGTCAAGATTGGCCTGAACCATAAACACATTTACATATGAATTCATGTTAAAGTGATTGTGTTCTTACTGCAAGTGGTGTGCAGAAATATTAGAGTAGATAAAGATTAAACATTGTGCCGTTCCTGCCTGTCAGGAAGCAAATGCAGTTCTTATGATCCTAAGGATTTCAGTTTGAACCGTACATTTGCGCCCAAGCTGCTATTTGAGTCACGACATGAGACAGCCATTCAGAACACAGGTCATATAGATGAGGACACATTAACAAAACCAGCCTGTTTATTTCTGAGGGATAAAAGTAAATAAACTATGTTTGAAATACTGAACTACGCATGTTGATGTGTTTTATTTCAGATCACACTGCCTGGATTTGACTTTCATTCCAGCTTGCAACTGTTCGTGGAGGAGAGGATGCAAACCAGCATGGTAGCGAATCTCTCTGACCATGTTCCTCTTGCCTGTCACTCAGACTTTCCCTTTTGGGAGATAGAATTGCTCATCAGTTAATTAATTTATAATAAGTCATTGAATGCACTCACAGGTTACTCCAGAGAGCGGCACATCAGATTTATCCTGAGCACAAAATGCTTTTTGTTTGTGCGGTTTGTTTCTTAGGGGTCTCTGGATCTGAATAACACTATGTAAATTCTGCTCTGTGTTACAGTTGACAGGCATGTTGATTGGGGCTGTGGTGGCGATATGCCTAATAGGCATCTCTGTGCTCTTCCTGTATCGCAGATACAAACTCACAAGTAAGTTGAACATTTTGCGAGCGCTCTAAGGAACTGGCTGTGGTGGCCAGTATTATGGACAAACCTCAGTTCCATAAAGTGAAATCCACTTTGGTCCATTTTTTTTAATGAAACAATTAGAGACAGTTTTTAACGTTTAGCTTTAATGTTCTTCTTTGTTTTTGTAAATATATACCTTTTCTGAAATTGTTACAGAAATTTTGTGATGGGGCAATTTAAGTCTATTAACCTTGTGAAACGTTTAAAGAACATGTTAAACAGGTGCTGCGGTTATCCTTGAGTATGAAGTCCTAGAACTTTATGAGTGTTGATGGTTGAGGCCTGCCACCATGCCTGGAAATAAGTCAGTTTGAACAGTTTTGGAACCGTGTGCAAAGATTTCATAATAGCTGCAAGGTGTATAATATCAGTAAAAGAGTCAAAAGAATCAGGAGAAATCTGGCCAAGGCTGAAAAACTGATTGTCTGGACCTTTGATCTGTGTAACAGAAGCCATATGTCAGCAGTGTCCAACAGTGCTGCCTTTCCTGGGCTCAGGTTTATCTGAAATGGACAGATGCACAGTGGAAATATGTATAGTGGACTGACGACTCCACCTTTCTGGTTGTTTATGGACATAATAAACTTTATATTTTCTGGACTAAAGAAGAAAAAGGCCATCCAGATTGTGACCAGCATGAAGTTTAAAAGCCATGACAGATCATGGTATGGGGTGTATTAATGCCCAAGTTGCACATCTTTAAATGCACCATTAAAGCTGAATTGTTGGGTATATATACACATTGTGGAGCAACTTGGGCTGCATTCTAGACATTATCTTTTTAAGAACATCCATGCTTTCAGTTTTCAGCATGACAAAGGCATGTCGGCATGGCTGTGTAATCAGAGATCTTGCCTGCTAGGCTGACCTAGACTCTAACATCCGGCTCATTATGAAGCACAAAGGTTGTCAACAAGTGCCCTGTACAGTTGGACAGGACCTGGAGCAAGACGTTCCACTCGAAACAGGATCAATTGACGTCTGTAGTTCCCAAACAGTTCTTAAGTCTTAAGTTTTAAACATGCTTCTGTCAGGAAAGAATATGCTTTAAATCTCATACATTTAAAAAGAAGTGAATCTTCAAGTTTTGTGTTTTTGTGGAATTTGAACAGTATATAGTAATCAGTGCTTTTTGTTTTTATTAGCATTTCAAATACTGTCCCAATTTTTTGGAACTGAGGAATTGTATAATTATCTGCATTTTTGTGTGTATAGTTATCTTAATAACGAGTTGGCAGTCTGATGTGACTCGTTATCCTGATATTTGGTCACTCTTGATTTTCTGAGTACATTATGGGCATCATTATTTCTTCATGAACACTGAACAACTGCATGTAAAATACTAGATTTAAACCAGTTATGAAGAGCCTGTAAACAACAACTCGTTGAATATCATGGTTTTTTTTTTACCAGTTGTTTCATCTTTATTGTTCAAAAAAAAAATTGGAAATATTAACTTTAAAAGCTCATTAAACTAAAATTGATCGATTGCCTCTTTAAAATACTGCAGAGATTAAATAATAAAAATTATTGACACGTCATACTTTTTTTAAAGTCATATATTCTGTGCTCTGCTATGTATTTTGCAGGTCAGCAGGCAGGTACCCCTCGGTATCGCTTCAGAAAGAGGGACAAGGTTCTTTTCTATGGTAGGAAGATCATGAGAAAGGTCAGTCATCACACAAAGCTTCTCATTATGACCTGCACATTGATTAATGAGCCTGTTTGCTGGCTCCTTCTTGTCTCTTTTCATTATGAACTATACTTTTCCTCCATGGACTGTTAAGAATCAGCAAAGCGTTCTCAAAGCTCTAAATCCATTTAATATGAGCAGATTTTTGTTAAGCTGTTTTTGGCCACAAGATGGCAGTATCTATTGCATTTTTGTGACATTAGACTACTGGGATACATGCAATGCATGTGGTGTGATTCACTCTCCCTCTATTTCTTTTAGGTCCAGACCCTGTCTTCTACCCCGTCCTCTAATTCAGTTTCTAAGCAGCGCCTTCGGAAGAGGCCTAAAGTCCTAAGCATAGCTCGCAGGTTTAAATTGAACACATTCTTCTAGGTTTTTGTGTTGTTTCATGTTGTTTCATGTTTGACAGCAGCACGTTACTGGGAACAAAGACGAGACAGTTTTTAGGAAACTTGGTGTGATCCTGTTTGTAGAATGGTGTGTTATTCAGGATAGGATCGCTGTTCAGTGGTGTGAGACTAAGCCATGCTGTGGCTGTGTGTTGTGCAGGATCTTGCGGATAAAGAAGGAGCCCCCAACCCTGCAGCACAAAGAACCCCCTCCCTCTCTACTGGAAGCAGATCTCACTGAGTTTGATGTGCAGAACTCAAATTTACCCTCTGAAGTGCTTTACATGCTCAAGAATGTCAGGTGAGTATGTCCGACAAAAGATACTGCAGTTCTGTAAATATGTTTTCTATGGAAAATACCATCAAATCAAATAACGTCCTGGATGTAAAGAGGAAATTATCAGGACGCAAAGCATAAGATTGCTATAGATCATACGACTGCTCATTGTGAAAATCATTGTAACTGTGAAGTTGTGTGCGTGTGTGTGTGTATGTGTATATTAGGGTGCTAGGTCACTTTGAGAAGCCACTGTTCTTGGAGCTTTGTCGACACATGGTGTTTATTGAGCTGCAGGAGGGAGAGGGGCTCTTCAGGCCAGGAGATGATGATGACAGCATATATGTGGTCCAGGACGGAAGACTGGAGCTGTGCATTCATGAAAATGTGAGAAATAGCAGAGAGCACTTTGCATAATTCCACAAACCCAGGTGTTTTTTGACTTTGAAGAGTCATTTTTTGTTTTGTAATAGTTTAAGATTTTTTTTTGTTCCCCACAGTGTTACAGTACAAACCTACTTAAAGGGTCCATAGCCCTTAACATTTTAAAATTTGCAATATGTGTTTATGCCTTAAAATCAAATGGGCTACATTGTTACTGTGCCTTTAAGCCCTTTATTTTCTGATTGGCTGTCGTCTATTGTGCCTTGTTTGAAAAACAGTGGACTGAATTACTTTTTTAGTATGAACACGCACGGCAGCTGTAGGCTAAATAATGGATATGTGTAAAAGAACTTGGTTTTAATAGTATCATAAAAATAAAGTTATATATAAATAGGATGTATTTGTTGCATAGTTTACATACAAGAAGAAGGGAATAAATTGTACGTATTGAAACTTTGACATTGTCTATATGCTATGTAAAAAAATTTTATTGCAAGAAACAAAATGTTTTTTCTCAATAATGTGAACCCTTTAATGATCTCCAGTAATGATCACATGTTAAAAGTACAGCAAATATATTCACATACCCTCTCAAAATGAGCTTTTTATCAAATGTGTGTTTGAATGAATTTGTTTGCTCTCGCAGGATGGTACAGACCCTGTAGTGAAGGACGTGCTACCCGGAGACAGTGTTCACAGCCTGCTCAGCATTCTAGACATCATTACTGTGAGTCTCTCTCTCTCTCTCATGTATAAACTGTCTCTCCCACATTCCTTCATCTAACTCCAGTGCAGAGAGCTTAATGCTTAATCCTTCTTTCCTCCATTTCCTTCCCCTCTTTCGCTCTCTCACTCCCCAGGGTTATCCTGCGCCGTATAAGACCGTGTCTGCTCGCGCGGCAGTGCGCTCCACCATCCTGCGCCTGCCTGCCTCAGCCTTCCAGTCGGTGTTTGAAAAATACCCAGAGACACTAGTGAGGGTTATACAGGTACAGGTCCAACCCATGTTCACACTGAAAATTGCCACAGCACTCCCACCAGTAGAGGTGCTGATGGGACAGCAGATGGAATGTGTATTTGAATATCCACTCTTTGTTTTATTCACAGCATCCATTCTTTTAAAAAGACATGTCTGTTATTTTTAAATAATTGACTCCTTATGCAAGTGGTTTGTCATATACACTATATTGCCAAAAGTATTTGCTTGTCTGGCTTTACACACATACAAACTTGAGTGACATCCAATTCATAATCCATCGGGTTTAATATGATGTTGGCCCACCCTTTGCAGCTATAACAGCTTCAGCTCTTCTAGGAAGGCTTTCCACAAGGTTTAGGAATGTGTTTATGGGGATTTTTGACCATTCTTCCAGAAGCGATTTATGAGGTCAGACACTGATGTTGGACGAGAAGGCCTGGCTTGCAGTCTCCACCCTAATTCATCCCAAAGGTGTTCTATTGGGTTGAGGTCAGGACTCTGTGCAGGCCAGTCAAGTTCTTCCACATCAAACTCGCTCATCCATGTCTTTATGGACCTTGCTTTGCGCACTGGTATGCAGTCATGTTGGAACAGGAAGGGGCCATCCCCAAACTGTTCCCACAAAGTTGGAAGCATGAAATTGTCCAAGATCTCTTGGTCTGCTGAAGCATTAAGGGTCCCTTTCACTGGAACTAAGGGACCGAGCCCAACTCCTGAAAAACAACCCCACACCATAATCCCCCCTCCACCAAACTTTACACTTGGCACAATGCAGTCAAACAAGTACCGTTCTCCTGGCAACCACCAAACCCAGACTCGTCCATCAGGTTGCCAGACGGAGAAGCGTGATTCATCATTTGAGAACGTGTATCCACTGCTCTAGAGTCCAGTGGCGGCGTGCTTTACACCCCTGCATTCCACGCTTTGCATTGCGCTTGGTGATGTAAGGCTTGGATGCAGCTGCTCAGCCATGGATACCCATTCCATGAAGCTCTCTACGCACTGTTCTTGAGCTAATCTGAAAGCCACATTGGAGGGCTGCACTGTCATTTTACATGGCCTACCACTTTGTGGCTGAGTTGCTGTCGTTCCCCGCTTTGTTATAATCCCACTGACTGTTGACTGTGGAGTATTTAGTAGCGAGGAAATTTCACGACTGGACTTGTTGCACAGGTGGCATCCTATCACGGTACCATGCTGGAATTCACTGAGCTCCTGAGAGCGACCCATTCTCACACTAATGTCTGTAGAAGCAGTCTGTAGACCTAGGTGCTTGGTTTTATACACCTGTGGCCATGGAAGTGATTGGAACACCTGAATTCAGTGATTTGGACGGACGAGTGAATACTTTTGGCAATATAGTGTATATAATATATTCACAAATGTTTCCTAAAAAATAAGTAGCTTGTTTTTAATGGCCGTTTTGACTAGAAATGAATAGATAAAGGGTGGACAGTGTTGTAACTGTTGTGAAAGGTATGGTACTGACAAAATTAACAAAACCTGTATGTACCCAGAAGAAATTTACACTGGAGCTCAAATAACAAATAAAAAAAGTATTGGTGGTAATAATAGCAACTGCAATTTGCCTGTTGTGGCTGTGACTGTTTAGATAATCATGGTGCGGCTGCAGAGAGTGACCTTCCTTGCTTTGCACAACTACCTGGGACTCACCACTGAACTCTTCAATCCAGTAAGAGAACACATGCACATTTACACTCACACACAGTACAGTCAGATCAGGAGTCAAACACACAGGCGTACAACGTCCCAATCACACTCATGCACTCACACCCCCCCCCCCCCCCCCCTCAAAGTTATTTCACGCTATGTTAACCCCAGCATCATAATCACTCCTGACTGTAAGAGTCATAAAGTGCAGTGAGAATGAACGAAGCTGATCATGAGGTCTCAGTTCTCATTTAAAGGACACCGGCTTTACTGCCCTCTAGACTGAGATGGCTTATCTATCTCAGCCATTTCTTTCCCCACCTTAGGTGTGACTCAGTTCATAGCCCATCACTCTGCCCCTTATTCCAGGAAACCATTAAAGGGCCAGTGGCAGTGGAAAGCATTGTGCTCAGAGGAGGTGGATTGTCCTCTGCTGTCTGACTCGTGGGCCTGTTTCCCTGTCCGCTCACTAGTAAACACTCTTTAGCTCTGTCAGCATGTTGTGGAAGGGTCATTTATTGTGGGCTAGCGTGGTGCCCTCTGTTGACAACGCAGTATAAACCAAGATTAATTTTCACATATTTCCCGTTGCACTCGTTTAGTTTGGTGAGGTCATTGTGGTTATACCTTACGGTAAACATGCCTTATGGTACATGGTGATAAAAGTTAATTTAAACCCCAGTGACCATGTACATGAATTGCTCTTCATTAAAGTAAAGGAAGGAAATAAAAGGCACCTCCCTGTGTGTGCTATGTGTTCACAGGAGAGGCAGGCAGTGCCTCTTACCGCAGTTAACAGTGTGATTGCTGAGGGGAGCCCCAGCCGTGTGCCTCGCAGGCCCCACTTTCACACACCATCCTTTGAAGAGCAAAGTCAGGTGCATGCAGAGTCTACAGACTCAGGTACACAGACAAACACACACAAACTAACAGAAATAGTGATGAAGATTTTGCTGATATATTAACTATTTTTGGTCAGATGGAGGAAAAACCAGTTCTTCTGAGAATTTGTCCATAGCTGTCAGGAAACCTCGTTCGGTTTCCATGCCAGTGGATACCACAGGTAAAGCTCACCTTATGCAGCACACTGTAGCTCACATTGCAAAGCCACTCCATTAGATGTTATGATTGTTGCTGTTTATCATGCTCTGTACCTTTTACCTGTATACTTCGGTAAAGAGTCTTACCCTTGAACCTTATTATTCAGTTATTAACATGGTTGCCAGCAACTTGATATTTTAATTGAGTTTAATTTTCATTCAGTAATGATATTTTAAGTTAAGAGATTGAGGGGTGGGTTCACATATAAATCCCTACATTTTAAGGGCCTTCATATCCAGATCTTCTATCCAGTTTAAGGTTCTGGATGTTGTAGTCATGGACATGTAGGTGTGGGCAGTATTTATCATTATTGCGATGCATTACATTATAGCATCCCACATTATGCTTGTTCAATATTCTGAGCATGTTGTGGATATCAACACATCAACTTGGGTAGTCATTTTTTTCTGGTTCATTTTTATCTGGTTTTATCTGTTGTTTTGTTTCCACCCTTGTTGGTACAAATGACACTTGTTGGCCAATTAGTTACATCAACAACTCATCTAACTAGCTGTGATTATACTATGGCACAGGAAACTTGATTTCAAGGTCTGGATTTGAAGACCTCTGGTTTGAGGTGGATAATATTGTAAGCTGAATCCATTTGTACTTTAAAGCCAAGATTGAAGCTTTGTAGTTTGGTTCTTGAAAATGGTTTATTCTGTGTGTGTGCTCATTCTAACCATTTGGCTCTGCAGGAATGACAGGAAATGACCTGAGCATGGCTTATGAGCGAGCCAGAGTGACCATGGAGGAGCCACCATCCAGCCCTGTCCTGTACAAGGTGCTGCCTCTGCCTTTTTGTGCCTGATACACACAATCATGCTGCTTTCTACAGAAAGTTTATGCAGTTTTTTCTGCCTTTTCTCTCTCCTTCATCCTCTTTCAGTCTATTCTGAAGAAGACTGTGACCATGCAGCACACACCGTCTGCAGTATTTCACTACACAGACAGCGGAGGACGTTCTGATGTCCATCCGACTAAAGTGGGTGCCATCTTCCAGGCAGCCAAAAAAGACCTTCTGGGGATTATCCAACTGCAGGTAAGTTTGTGTGGGGAGAGGCTAGAGAGCATTTTTTGCACATACAGATGATTCCATCCTTGTATCTAAGATAAAAAAGATTAAATTTTTATTTTTTTATTATATATATATTTTTTTCTTACACTTGTCCCCAACATAAACTGAGGTAAATTGAATTCAGACCATATAAGTTTGCACTGTATCATGAGATCTGTCTGTGTTTGACCCAGCTGGCACCAAATAAATAATGAGGATGTTCAGTATTTTGTGCATTTGACTCTTTTGACCTGAAATGACTGTGCATGTGGTTCAGGACCCCAGTCTGCTGGAGGGCAGAGTGACTCTTCACCAGGTGAAGGCTGGCTCTGTTGTGGCACGTCAAGGAGACCAGGTACAGGAGCTGTCCAACCTAAGCAGTTAGATCACTGAGACTAGAGGTTGCTTTGCAGAGCTTTTGGTTAAATTGTCTCGCATAGACTAAACAAGTTAGTGCTGTATATGAATTTGTAATGATGTGTTTTTATTTGTGTGTTTGTTTGTGTCTTGCAGGACGTGAGTGTGCAGTTTGTGATTACGGGATTGCTGCATGTGTATCAGCGGATGATTGACCGTGAAGAGGAGACGTGTTTATTCGTGACTCATCCGGGAGAGCTGGTGGGCCAGCTGGCTGTGCTTACGGGAGAGCCGCTCATCTTTAGTGTGCGCGCTCACCGTGACTGCACTTTCCTTTCCATCTCCAAAACCCACTTCTATGAGTATGTGCCACATACACACTTTTTCTCCCATACAGACACTACTGGCCATTCCCCAGACAGGTTGCTTACAAGAACAGTCTCAACATTTTCCCTGTTATTGGTGTTTTAAAAATTAATTGCATTTGCTTTTGTGACATGCATGCCTTTGACTTGAGATATGTTATCATGAGATATATACATGAGATATATACATCCCATAGGCTTCTGAGTGGCTTAGAACAACATTTAGCTTCAAGTTCAAAGTGATCCTGTGCAAAAACACGTTTAACGCATAGAAATGCACTTGTCACAACATTAAGAACAGAACAGAAACTGTCCAAAGCGAGCTTTAACATACGGTGTTTCCTTGTGCTCTATTATCTTTTTATTTAGTTTTTACAAATTTTAATTTAATTTGCAGTAGACAGGCAAATACTTCAGTGGGATGGGCCTCCTCTACATAGATATGAATAGAAAAGTAGGGTGTTCTGGGGAAGGTTAATTAAAAGAATTGAAAATTAAGTTATTGGAGGAAATGCAGAATGAATAAAAAAAAATATTTATTCAATGAAAATTAAAATGTTGTATGTTTTACAGGTCAAAACTGTCTGAAGCTTTACAGTGTTCATTTTATATATATATATATATATATATATGTGTGTGTGTATTTTTTTTTTATCAGTATATTTTATCTGTATATTTATTTATATATATCAAGTCAGTAGTAGATTAAAAGGTCAGAATAATTTCAGTTTGTAGTTTAACAGTTTTTCAGAATTGGTCTCTTATGTTGTCTCCTTTGTGTGTTGATCAGGATCATGCGCGCAGAGCCCACAGTCGTGCTGAGTATAGCTCACTCTGTAGTACGCAGGATGTCCCCATTTGTTAGGCAGATTGACTTTGCTCTTGACTGGATGGCTGTGGAAGCAGGTCGAGCAGTTTACAGGTACATCTCTCTTTAGTTTTTCTCTCTGATGCTGTCTGTTTTTTTCTCTTCCAGGCCTTTTGTCATAAACAATAACCCAATAAATAGCTTAGTCCAAAGACATCCTGTTCAGCATATATATCAATTTGACTGTGTGTGATTTTAAAGTAAGATTTCTTTCTTCTCTCAGGCAGGGCGATAAGTCAGACTGTACGTTCATAGTTCTGAGTGGACGCTTGCGTTCAGTCATTCTGAAGGACGATGGGAAAAAGGAGCTGACTGGAGAGTACGGAAGAGGAGACCTCATCGGAGTGGTATGCATCACACACTCGTGGAACTTGTTTGAAGTGGCAAGCCTTCTAAATGGAAATGTGTTAAAACTGTGTTATATAAAGCTTTTCACTTGGACTGTCCCGTTATCTTGTTAAGTGCTTTAGTTCAGGTAAAGTGAGAGTTCTTTTAAGCTTAGGAATTGCATTTAATCGCATTTGACTGAATGAAGAACAAGCATGAACTGAACTAGCTTAATATATCTGAAAACAAGTGCCTTTGAAAGGTGGACTTTCTTTATTCTACCATCTTTTGTTCTACCTGCTCTCCACTGAGTGAGTTCCAGCACCCACCTTTGTTTGTTTGTCTGTTCATTGGTCCGTCTGCCCATCCAGCTCACTGCATGTCTGTTCCTCCATAACTTTGTTTGTTCCGTCTCATAAAACCTGGAGGATGATTTTAGGTCTGTGTTAATAGCCTAGCAGGCAATCAAACTGCTTATTAGCCACGCCCACACAGTGCTCAGGTCTGATCAGGTTTTTAAGCTGAGTTTTATCAAGTTTATATCTTATATTTTTCAAGCAAGCTTTGCTGGATGTCTAATATAGCACTCAAATTCAGTATCATAGAAACATGCAGAAGAAACATTTTACCCTGGGGCTTAAAAAGAGCTAATAAATAAGCGTTGTTTGCTTAATAATATATTTTCTAAATGTATCAAGGACTGGACACACATACATTTCTGTACTCTGAATACATGTCCATCTGTCACATCTCAACTCTGCTTGTTAATTTAATCAGAGAAAGTAGCAATTTAAGCAGAGCTGTAGAACATTTCTCAAATTAAGGGAAGTATACATTTGACATCTTTTCAATTTTATTGGGAAAAACTACAGAATTGGTGGTTGTGGATGCTTTTGGGTTAAGACATTATAATTTGCAGCAGCTTCTTCTATAACTCAATTTTTTATTTCATCTATAGATGAGCATGTTCTTTCTGCCAGGTCAAGCTTACAGGACAAAGTGATGTGTAGTATTGGCTGTTTTATGTGTGTTTAATAGTGATATTTGTTTCGATAGATTTAAAATAAAGGTTTATAAAAACCTTATAATTCATGTCATATTACCTTTGTAAAATATTGTGTTGTATATGCACTCATCATCAAAAGTTGCACCCAGAAGGAAGTGTTGAATTGCAATGCTATTCAGGTGGAAGATAAAGGTTACCAAGAACAATAAATGATGATAAATTTAGACTGATATGGGCAATATTTACTGAGATAAAAATACTCTCAGTATGGCGTCAGGCCTACATGTTTGCTAATGGAACATGCCAGACGGAGTTGTAGAGGTTCCTAATGGTGTCCTGCGATAATCCATCTCATGCAGGTTGAATATTCTCACACAGTTCCTGCAGATTTTGTGTTGGGGTGGAGGTGGAGTGACACTAGGCCTTCTGGACGTACAACAACAAATCGTTCATCTTGCCACTGACCACGGTGCCTCCACATACGGATTAGTTGGTCGTCTCCACCAAGACAAAAGCTGAACTTGTCACTGAAGATGACCCACTGCCATTCTGAGTCACTCCATGACAGTCTGGCACGACACCATTGCAGTCTTTAGCAGTCTTTTGCAGGTCTTTGACATGGTGTTAAGGCTAGTCGTTGTAACGGTCTGGGTGCATGTAGTCCTGTGTCTGCAGCCAGCTGCCAGTGGGGCAGGGTGACTCATGGATCAGTTCACTGCTTACTGAATGTCTGCAAACGTGGCTGTTGGGTCAGTCAGGTACAGCGATAAGGGCCGCCCTCGGTTGTGTCACATCCGTGGCCGAGCGTGAAACTCGAATCATTCGCATGTCTCACGATGTTAATCCTACCCACCAAGTTTCATTCCTGTTGGTTGATTCCCTCTGGGTGCAACTATATGTACATATATTCTTTTGATGATGAGTGTTTGTTCTTGGTTCTTATGTACTTTGCCCCTCTTCACATTAGTTTGGAGTGAATGTTATTCAATGGGGTTTCAAGAACAAGAAGTTGAGTTTTTTTTCTTGACACTGTGTCAGCAGCAGTGCCAAAATGAATATGAATTGCCACATTTGGATTTGTGCGATGTTTAAAAGAAGTAGGCTTATTTCTCTGCATGGGTTTTTCATTAGTCTGGCTGTATTTATGAAGTGTCTATGGGTCTATGGCCTTGGGAAAGGAGCCAGAGGTGTTGGGTAGCACCTTCTCTCCTGGGTGATTCCCCCCGGATAGCTATTCATACCCTCTGTATTCTGATTGGCTAGTGTCTTGTGCGTCTCCGTAGTGATGCCCATGCTGCTAAGAATACCTGTCCATGCTGATGCCATGGTTACACACTGCAAAGATTGGCGTAAATGCCTTGTCTGGGGATGCGGTGTCATAGGCCTCCTAATGTGCAGCTCCAGATTTAGTTACTGTACTGTCTACGTCATGGCCATCTTTATAAAGGTCGGGGTCCTAATGATGCTGTTTTCAGCTCTAATGAGATCTATTTGGAGAATCTTGAAAACAGTTTCAGTGATGCTGCTCTGTTTTCAGTCGTATGTGTCCTGGTTCTCTAAAGAAAGCAAACTATTTTGTTTTAAAGTCAGCATAGAAGAATAAATAGTATGATGTAAACAAACAGTGAGCAGAACTTCAATCTTAACTCATCTTGAATAGTTACTGCCATGTTTATGGTTTCAGCATCACGCTATTGAAAGCTGTTTAAACACAGATACAGTAATAGTAACATACGTTACTATCTGTTGATCTGTTGATAATGTAGTTACGTTTTTATGTGACATCTGCAGATACACTAACAGCATGTCTGTTAAATGTCTGTATTTCAGCCTAATGCAGTGTTCTAGTATAACTTTTACAGTCATTTTAAATTAAATACTGTTCAATTTGGGTTGAGAAGTTGTCATCAGAGGATTTGCAATTTAATCTAAAGTACAACATTGCATTACTTTCGCTACAGCTCAGAGCATGTTTACAGCAGCACATTACAAATGCATAATTCATTCTGTTCATAATGTATTTATATGTCTGTGTTTGAACAGGTGGAGGCTCTAACCCATCAGAACAGAGCCACTACGGTGCATGCTGTAAGAGACTCTGAGCTGGCCAAGCTGCCAGAGGGAGCACTCAACTCTATCAAGAGGAAATTCCCTCAGGTGACTGATCCACTACACACATGTTTAGGGACTTGATCTCATTTTACACTTCTCATTCTTTCATTTTCACTGTTTCCCCTCCCCCTCTCCCTCTGTGCCTGCCTTTGGTGTCTGTAGGTGGTCACACGGCTTATTCACCTGCTTGGGCAGAAGATCCTTCAGCAGGTTAATGGGCCGCTAACAGGTCTGTGTGGGCTGATTCTGATTATATGCAGAGTATATATGCATGGAGTATATACAGTGAAATACTGGAGCACTGTTTTGCCTAACTCCTAACAGGTCGATTTCCTGGGCACATATTAAGGCTAATACAACAGTTGGTTAAAATTACTGATGTGATTTTATGAAAAAACAGGCTAAATATTTGGCAAATTGACTAACTGAGAACTGATTTAATGCTCTGTAGACTTCATTGTTCATTCTTTTAATTACATTTTGCTCCAAACAAACATTCTGCAGTTAGTCAATTTATGTGTGTTATGTTTTATTTTTTTGCTGATCTGTGTCACAATTATGTGATGTGATGTAAGCCTAATAATTGCACTCAGGCAGTATTCAAATGCTGTTTCCACACCTGAACTAAAATGTCATAGCATAATTATGCGTGAATCATTTTGCTAAATAGCCACTTGCTTTTTTAATGTGGCGTTTTATTCATGTTATGTTGATTTCAGGATTTAAAATGACAGTTTGACCCTGCAGAGAGCATGTAGTGTTATTTATATCGTGGCTCATAAAATGTGGCTGTAGGATAATTTGACTGTAAAGAAAGCTAAATTATCCATGAAGAAAATCATGATCGGTGAATCCCAGTGGCTGATTCAATACTAATTCTACTTCTTCAGCACGCAGTCTGGCTCTACACACTCCAGGGAGCAAGTGGGATGCTGGGAATCCTGCCTCTAACCTGTCCACTGTGGCTGTGCTGCCCGTGTCTGAGGAGGTCCCTCTGACTGCCTTCACGCTGGAGCTGCAGCATGCTCTCATTGCTATAGGTAACAGCAGGCCTTTTACGGCTCTGAGTACAACATGATCAGGTCAGGCGTTAATGATTCATCTAATCATTCGTTGTCACATTTCATTTATGTGCCATAAGACCTTTCCAGGAGCATTTTTTCATGGCTTTAACTGAGTTATAATCTGTTCTGGAAAGCTGTTGCATAAGCAGTTCACAGAGTGCAGTATGTGCATAACAATATGCTTTGAGGTTTTGCTTTCCTTTATGTGTAAAACTGTTCCTCCAGGTCCCACTCTCCTCTTGACCAGTGACATCATCAAGCAGCGTTTGGGATCTGCAGCACTAGACAGGTATGTCAGCAGTGTGATACTATATGCATGTGCAGATTGTGTTTTGTCATCTGGACGTGGCCTTAACATTTATATCGGTTAATCAGGCATCAGCCTGTCAATCCAAAGACAATTCTTTCAACCAAAACCTCTATCAGTGTTCAACACGCATTTACTGAGCTGTCCTTACCTGTCATTCGAGTATTCAGCAGGGTGAATGAGACTCACCGAGCCCTTTCTCTCACAGTGTGCATGAGTACAGGTTGTCGAGTTGGCTGGGCCAGCAAGAGGACATTCACCGAATTGTTTTGTACCAGACCGACAGCTCACTGACACCCTGGACACAGCGTTGCATCCGCCAGGCTGACTGCATCATCATCGTGGGGCTGGGGGAACAGGACCCAGCAGTGGGGGAGGTACATTTAATAAATTTGCCTCAAATTCACAAGAAAATATACGACCACTGGCCCAACACAGCATCAAGAGTAAATTTAACACCACATAGATATCAAATAAATAAAACAAGACTAAAAACCTGACCATAGTTTTACCTTGTCCAGCATTGCTATGGGAGTGTCTGGTGCCTTTTGCCTCTTAAGGTGGCTGAGAACCACCTACTACTACAGGAAAGGAAATTTGACTGACATACAAAATAACAGTTTTTCACAAGCCTGTTATTTGGCAGGATGTGTAGAAGGAGGCAGTCTTGAAAACTTGAGTCATGATGCAAACAGTCCCTTTGGAACCACAAAAGAATAAGATGGGTGGAGCATATGTATCTGAGACTACTGTTCACTAGGCTGAACAGTAAAACTTTGATTAACATCAGACCAGTGCAAAACAATACACAGAAGTGACTGAATAAAGGTCTTTGGTGGTGCTGTGTGACTTCAGGACAATAGTATGCCCTATTTTTTAGCATGTTATGGTTTTAAAGGTTTCAGACATTTTTAGACTAGAGGCGGCTTAAATGCCTAATTTGGATGCACTGAAAATTTGCTCACACAAAAAGCTATTGGATAATTACATGATGTTTATCTTGTATTTATTGATTTTCTTTTTTAAATAGGAAAATTATTGGCAGGAATTTTGGTGCTTCTAAATGTAGTAAGAACTTTACTGTCATAGCATCCTTATTCATTTGCATATCATTGGAACAACAGAGGTCGTCTTGACTCTATATTTGGAATAAAGCCTCATAAATAAAAACTATTAACGTGTTCATGATATGATACTCAGTGTTTTCAATATTGAATGAGCTCCATACAGATTATATGACTATAATCCAGGACTATATAAGAATGCTGTTCATTAGTCCAAATGACCAAATGTTTATAATTTGAAACACTGAAGCAAACAAATCATGCTAAAAATGTTGTGGCTCCACAAAGCAGATATGCACAGCCTTCAAAAAGGGCTGCTTGCTGTGGTGGGGTTTGTTCCAGGTACCCAGGCGCTGGCAGCCCAAGCTGTCTGTTTGAAGTGGGATTAGAGGTGTGCATGGAACAGCAGCCCCATTGATCGTGTGTTTGCTGCTGGGTTTAACTAACTCGGGGGGCTAAAGCAGTGCTGTGCGAATATGGCAATTGAACCTGAGACGTGGTGAAATGGGCCTGTCGTAGCGGAAGTAATTATGTCCATGGAGAAGTGATTTGGAGAGGGAAAGCCGGTGTCGTCAGAAAGGAGGCACAGACAGCCTTGGAGAGCAAATCAATATTTAGACACATGCATTAAATAACCTCCACATAGAGGCCGGGTTTTATTTTCTTCGACAAAATGTATAGACCTACTCAAACCACAATCCCCTTTGTGGCTTTCCCATGGTGTGTGTGTTTTTCGTTCAGTTAGCCGCAACAGCACAGACGAGATCAGGGCTGCTCAGCTCATTTGCTCAAACACACTCAATTAAACTCAACAATTAATTACGAGGTTTAGTAGGTATGGTGGAGGGAAATCACCAGACTGTGTGGGACTGTGCAGGAGTTTTGCAGCCCTGGCCTCAACCCTGAATATGCTGTCTCTGATCCATGATGAAAGCCCTGTCATCCAGAAACTCTCAATATATCACCTGACACACTCCTTTCTCTTTCCAGCTGGAGCGGATGCTGGAGGGCAGTGCAGTGAGGGCCCAGAAGCAGCTGGTGTTACTGCACCGTGAGGATGGTCCTCCACCCACAGGAACGGCAGAGTGGCTTAACATGCGCAGCTGGATCTCTAGACACCTGCACCTGTCCTGCCCCCGCAGGGTCTTCTCTAAGAGGAGCCTTCCCAAACTGGTAACGCATGCAAAAAGTTTCACTTTTTTGGGTTGTGCATGTGTCCCATGTGAGTTATGTTAATCGCTGCTGTCAGAACAAAACTGTTTTCAGTTGTTGACATACTTTGAAAGTACCTCTTGTCCTTTATATTGTGTATAAATTTCATGATGAATGAACTAAATGATGAATTGCGCGAAATTCTGGTTAGATTGACTTACATTTACAGTAAAGTAGGTTTTACCCTTCAACACTGTGAAGATGCTGTTCCAACAGCTGCAACGTGCATCTGTATGTATCCGTTTTGGTGGTCCTTAACAGCATTTGTCTTGTTTTTCTTTGGTTTTCATGTATTATTTTGTATAGAAACAGATATGTATAGAAACAGATATGCGCGCACACACACACTAGCCTACATTTGCAGCTGCTTACTGTCAAGTTGCCCGTTTCAGAAGGATTAACTTAAATTCCTCCCTGACTTTCTCAGCTCTGCCAGTCATTATTAGAACTAGTTGAAGAATATTTGGCTTTTAAGGCATTTCTATGCCAGGAATCAGCTTCCCAGAGCCTTACTAGCATTACTAGAACATTAGGAGCGTCACTCATGAAAGGCCTCGTGCAGCATCCTAAAAACTCCAGGCAGACTACTTCAGTGTTTAATTATTAACAGCATGCAGAAGATTATTACACATCAGTCACAGTGCTCCGTGTTCCTTCTTCACAGAGAGAGATGTACCAGCGGGTGTTCCAAAAGCAAGCAGACCGTCACTCCGACTTCTCCCGGTTGGCACGAGTACTGACTGGCAACACCATTGCATTGGTGCTGGGAGGCGGAGGGGCCAGGTACCCACCCCTTTAAATAAACGTTATAAAGACAGTGTGTAAAGTAGAAGTATGCATATTGGTACTCGGCTTCACTGAAGCTGTTGATTAATAGGAGCAGAGATTTAGTGGAGGACCCGTAATATGATATTATTTTGAATTACACAAACCAGCATCGTAAGAAGCATTCAGCCTACTTTTACATACGTCATATATCCAAAAGTAGGCAGACACATCTCCCTAATTAATGAACTGCTTTAAGGTGCTGACACCAGCATTTAGTTGCGCTCACACAGATTATGTAATTATAGAAAAGCATTGTCAGAATGTGAGTTGAGCAGGTGTCTACAGTCTTTTGGACCTGCAGTTTGTTTAGCTCTTCTTCAGAGTCATTTACAGTGGAGAGCGTGACATTAGTAGCCTTGTCGATTGACTTCAGTACTACTCTACCAGTGCACATAGTAACATAGAAATGCTACTGTTTAAATAATAATGTCAGTAGTTAGGTCTCCACATGCTGATAATTTTTTTCTCTCAAAGTATCACAATGCTATGTTTTATTAATGTGCCGCAGCCCTACTGAGTGATTACCTGGAGCTGATATTACTCTTGTTAAAAATGTTTCCTAATGTATTCTGAAAAAAGAACACTGTTTGTCTTAAATGCTTTTGATGTACTTCCCCCTTTTCTGTTCATGCATTTCTTCAGTCCTTTTTAACTTAAGTGTTTTTTCTAAGCTCCTCTTCAATTCAGTTTCATTTTGGTCTTGTCCTGTCTGTCTCTCTCTGTCTCCCACTTTCCCTCTATCTCATTCTACCTCGCTCCCTTCATAATTTACAGCTCTGATGATCTCTCTCTTTGTCTATCCTATCTCCCTTTGCGTTGTTCAGGAGATGCTTAAAGGTTGGTTTGCTATTCTCTACCTTCTCTTCCTTGTGAAACCACCTTTTAGTTGGCTTTGCACAGTGTAAACCTCATGCTCCAATACTTTGACAAGTACCTTCTAAAGATGGATCAAATCAATACACTAGTTTTGATATAAGACAGGGTTAAGGTCAGAGACTTGGTTATTTCCATTGATGATAGGAAATCATATGGTCAGTGTGTTTAACTGAATCTCTTATGTGAGTCCTGTGTCGCTTAGAATGCTTTGTTAAAAGATAACCTGAGATAGATAGAGTCCTCTTTGGTGACAGAGGTTAATGAAATAGTCAGTATGAAATTATGTACATCAGAAATATTTTTACTCTTCTTCATTGCTCTTGTGCTGCACTCCCTGTCATTTCTGTCTCAGGGGTTGTTCTCATGTGGGAATTCTCCGAGCGCTTACTGAGGCCGGAATTCCTGTGGATCTGGTTGGAGGTACCTCTATCGGTGCTATGATGGGAGCCTTATATGCCGAAGAGCGCAGTTACAGCAGGATGAGGATCCGAGCGAGGGAGTGGGCCATGGTCAGTCTGTATATACTTTGCCCTGGAATCCCCCTACCTTGAGTTTTCCGAGGAGATCTGGTGATTGGAACTTTTGACTTTGCAGTCAAATAGTCTGTGATACGTCCACTTCCAGTCAGACTCCTCTCTCATGATTGTCAGCAGAAATTACCACCTTTATCACCAGAGCTTCCTAAATGTCTTGGATAACAAAATGACGTTGTAAAGATTGAATAGTTATTTCAGATTTATGCTGTATTTATTCAGCATTTAGCATGCAAGAATCCCATTTTAATTTTGCTTTTTGAGTGCTCCCTTTGAGGGGGAAAAAAAATGATATATTTCCCTCAAAACAGCAAGGTTATCACAGTAGTGTCTATTGTATATAGTAGGTGAAATCACTTTTCCCCCTTTATTAGTTCTTCAGTTGGTCTCATGGGACCATATATGATCTTACGAGAATGTGCATCTGAGGGATAACTTCTGCTGCTGGATTGTGGTGAAATCTGTCATTAACAAGAGTATATGCCCAAATTCCTCTAGTCTGTGCTGTTCTAACACCCGAAATACTGTAAAATCAATAACGCAAGTTTAGGAGCGCTAATTTTGTTTTATCAGATACCTGAATACATTCTCACCCACATATAGCCCAAAATATCTCCTTGTTGGACCCAGATGTTCTTGTTAAAAGATCACTTCTGGCCCGGAGAGACTGGTAATTAATGATCCTTTCCTTAGATGAACTGGGTGTGTCACAGCAGGTATATATATTAAACTACACAGGGCAGTAGTGCCTAGGAGCTGTAGGAGCCGGATTACGAACCACAGTCTTAAATTATTCAGATATAACCCAGTGCTGACTGAGCCGGCACTGTTTTGACTGTGTTGGTTATGTAAGCAGCTCAGATACACATTAACTGTCTTTCCTTTCCAACTTCTGAAGGAGATGACGTCAGTGTTTAAGAAGATTCTAGATCTAACATACCCCACCACCTCCATGTTCTCTGGAGCAGCCTTCAATTCCAGTATCCATGCTGTCTTCAAGAATAAGCAAATTGAGGTAAGAGATAAGCTTACCTAAGACAGGTGGAAACATGATTAATAAGGATTCACCACTTTGTTATTTATGTATCTCTGCAGGATCTCTGGATCCCTTATTTTAACATCACCACTGACATCAGCGCATCGACCATGAGAGTGCACACTGATGGTTGGCTGACCTTCTTCATTCATCTGCTGCTTTTATATCTGTATATGCTTCGTGTCTGTTTAGCAAACTTGATTTGATTTCTGTCCCCCTCTCTCTGTGTCTCCCTCAGGCTCTCTGTGGAGGTATGTGCGTGCCAGCATGTCTCTGTCTGGATACCTTCCCCCTCTCTGTGATCCCAAGGATGGGCACCTCATCATGGATGGAGGCTACATCAATAATTTGCCTGGTCAGAAACTCTACTGCGAATTCATACAACTGTACAACAGCAATGCATAACCAAAGAGACATTTTTAAGCATGTAATTGGGCATATGCATTTCTTATGCAGATCTCAGTGTACTTAACTGACTATTGATCTTCTAATAATACAGCTCTTTGCTATGGTCTTATGATATTATGTTGGATATCTGAAACAAAATGTCCCCATGCAAATGGAAGCTTTGCGGGTAATTGCATTAGGACCTTACAAATGTATTTCTGCCTCATGATCTGAAACGTCACCGTGGTGTAGAATTTTAGAGTTTAGTCTTTATTTAATTGGTACCCATAAAAGATGTCCTCTGCAAATGTCTGTCCTTGGTGTTATGTAACTCATCGATTTTCTCTGTCTTTTAGCGGACGTGGCGCGGTCTATGGGAGCTAAGGTCGTGATAGCTATTGATGTGGGCAGCCAGGACGAGACCAATCTCACTAACTATGGAGATGCCCTGTCCGGATGGTGGCTGCTATGGAAACGTCTCAACCCTCTGGCAGAGAAAGTCAAAGTAAGGGGAATTACATTGTGGCCATGTGTGAAATTTTGACATTGCAGACCCTGCATTGAAAAAGATTTATTTGTTTAGGTGTTGAACATGGCTGAGATTCAGACCCGGCTGGCTTATGTGTGCTGTGTGAGACAGCTGGAGTCCGTTAAGAACAGTGATTACTGTGAATACATCAGACCCCCCATCAACAGATACCGCACTCTGGAGTTTGGCAAGTTCGATGAGATTGCTGTGAGTGGCTTCTGTCTGACTCTTATCATTTTCCACAATCGTACACACCAACACACATTCTTTTGATCACTTTAACCACTTCTCTCCCGTTCGACTTATAATGTTAACACCTGTTGCATTGTGATTGATTCCGTAGTATTAATTATGGACTGGTATAATCAGTTATAAGAATTCAGTGAATTGCATATACTATTTTTGGGCAAAATAAAAATCTTGGTTAATATTTAATTACATCAAAAGGTTTGGCATGTTGTTATTATTGCCAGTATTTCACTGTGGTGTACAAGTTCCTTCAGTCACTGTGTTTTCAGGGTGTTTTTAAATACACGCTAACTTTGAATGGTGTCAAATAAGTGAATGGAATCTAGGGTGAAATTTCCGATTTCATGATGCCTTTAATTGTTTCCTGAAGACTCCTACATACCTAGCAGCAGCATTTGCGAGTTCATCCTGTGTGGCCTGTTGAATAATATTGTTCTTGCTCTGTTGGTAGGAGGTGGGCTACCAGCATGGTAAGACTGTGTTCGATGTGTGGAGCAGGAGTGGAGTGGTAGAGAAAATGCTGAAGGACAGGTGCCAGGAGGAGTTCCACAACACCCACAGCAACAATGTGAGCTCACTGTCGGAGTTGCACTGTTTCAGAGCCAGCAGCTGTTTTGAGCTGTTGCAGAATTGGAGTGAGAAGTTGGCTCATGATTCCTCTGTTTTTGTTATTTAGATGGTGACTTGTCCAAACGCCTCCTTCACAGATCTGGCAGAGATTGTCTCTCGCATTGAACCTGTCAAACAAGCTCTTGTGGATGGTGAGTGGGAGAGATGGATTGAGAGAAGGTTTAGGAGAGCATCCAAGTACCCGGATATTTATTCACACTCTCCTGGGGTTTTGGCAGGCTTTTTTAGGGATTCTGGCATGTCTCCCCTAGGGTACTAACAGTCTTGACAAATTGATCCCAGCTGAGTGGAGGAAGTAATTTGGTAAAATGTGATTTGTGTACAAACCCAAATCATTACACTAAACATCATTAGACTAATGGTTTGGCTGTCTTCTTGTTTGTGTTTTCCCTCTCTCTCTCTCTCTCTCTATGTGTCTTTCTTACTGTCTCATTCCTACTATTTCTCTGTGTCTCATTGGGGTCTTCTTTCTGTCTTCCTCATGTTTTTTTTTCTTTCTCTCTCTCCCTCTTCCCTCTCTCAGAGGAGTCAGACTATCACACAGATTATGAGGAGGAGCTCGTGGAGAGTGCTCTGTCAGACATGGAGCTACCATCTCACTGCAGTGAACACACCGAGGAGGAGCTCACTGCTGATACTGTGAGTTCCACCCCCTGTAAACACAAGCACTCTTTGCATAGGAATGAGTCTGCAGATATCATAATACAGACTAATGTTTGTATCAGCCTTAACGATGCTGTATTGTTTTGTGATAATGTGTCATTACTATTTAATACAATGTGAAAAAAGAAAAGTATTTTTAGTTCTAATAAGCTATTGATGTTTTAGTGTATAGTGTAGTTTATTTCATATGCAACAGACATCGCATATTTTTTGCCTCTAATGCCCCATTCGCAGCTTTGCAGAAAGAAAGATCTACGCTATACTGGAGTATCTTGTGATGTTACTGTTTAAGCTAGTAGTGGTTTGTTAGGAGTTTTATAAATCACTCCAATTTTAATGTTAAAAATGTTGCCAGATGATGGTCTATTATGGTGCCCTTTCATGAGCAACAGCTTCTGTTTATATACAGTTGCAAGAAAAAGTAAGTGAAGACTTTGAAATTATCTGAATTCTGCATTGATTACTAATAAAATGTGGTCTGATTGTTATCCAAGTCAGTTACAGATGAACACAGTCTAACTAATAGTGCACAAGCTGTTGTACTTTTCATGTCTTTTATTGAGCACATTAAGTAACATCCACAGTGCAGGCTAGAAGAAGTAAGTGAACCTCTGTGTTAGCGATTTCTGGCAAAAGATGTTTGAATTAAGGATACGAGAAAGGTGGGTTTCACAGTGTGTGTTTGACAGATGCTTTGTCCATGACATAAAGGCAGCACACAAAGCCTGGTTACTGATCTATTCTTCTCAAGAATGGTTAGTGTGAACCATGCCCCGATGCAAACAGTTTTTGAAAGCCTCAGAAGATCTGCTGGAGAGATGTATGACACTGGAATAACCTACAACAGCATAACTAAAGACCTGCATGTACATCAATCATGGTTACACAAGTTGTCTACAAAGATTACTCCAAAAGTGCAATGGGCAAACCTGAAAGAGGTGAGAAAGAGTACCAAGGTAACAGAAAAAGACCTACAGAAGACTCTAGAAACTGTAAAAATCTCATGTGTCCACCATTAGAAACATACTGAACAAGAATGGTGTTCATGGAATGACACTGCAAAGGAAGTTGCTGCTGTCCCAAAAGAAGACATTGAGGCCCATCTCAAGTTTGCCCAAGACCATCTGGATGTTACGGACAGATGACGGACATGTGTGGAACTTTTTAAATTTTTTTGTAATGCTATGTTTGTGGACAAAATTAAAAATAGACTGCACACCAACACCTCATCCCAACTGTAAAGCATCATCGAGAGAGTATCATGGTTTAGGGCTGCATTGCGATCTCAGGGCCTGGACACCTTGCAATCTTTGAGGGTACAATGAATTTAAATGTGTTGTCAAAACATTTTACAGGCGGATTCAAGGGAAACAGTCCATGACCTTGAACTGAAGAGATGCAACAAGACAGTGAGCCATAACACACAAGTAAATCAACTAAAGAAAGTTTGGAAAAGGAACGATATGTGTCTTGTAATGGTCAAATCAGAGTCCTGACTTTATCCCTATCAAAATGGGGTAAGAGCTATGCAAGCAAGACATCCCAGGAATACTGATCAACACATTTGCAGGAAGGGATTGGTCTGGAATTCCTTGCTTAGAGTTGTACAAATCTTACTTGCAGCTACTGGAAACATTTGGTGGAGATTATGAAGTTCAATGGTTCGCTTGCTTTTTCGAGCCTGCATTGTGGGTGTTTACTCAATGTGCTCAGTAAAAGCATGAAGTACAACTGTTTGTGTATTTATTAGTTTAGTTAGATTGTGTTTTTCTATAATAGTGACAATATTTTTTTTTATTATTCATTAATACAGAAATCTAGGTTATTCCAAAGAGATCACTTACTTTTCTTGGAACCGTAAACCAAGTAAAATGTTCTTTAAAAATTTTGGCAATGATTTCCTAAAGAGTAGTAAGTTCCCTGTATGTAGTAAGATTTTTTTTTTTTTTTTTTTCAGGATGAAGAGCCAGAGAGAGCTCAAAAACAACGCCTCCATCTCAAACCAGATGATTTAGGGCCTCTATCCTCCCTCCAGCAGCTCCACAACTCAAGCCCTAATGACTCCCCCACCACACGAGCCAGAAAGGTGTGTGGACAGTAAGCTCCCAGCCTGTGACCTCTCACTTGACGTTGTCTGAGTGACCCTGGGCTGACACAGTACCAAAACTGACATTCCAGAACATGGCTATCCTGAAGATTTGGTTTTCTACTCACCAAGTCCTGCCTTCCGAATCTGTTCTGCTTTTCTAGCTTCTTTTGCTCTTCTCGTCTTAATTGGGATGTTTGGTTAAATCTGCGATGGCAGTCACAAATGGGAAGGTTTGTCTTCTATTTGGGAACATTTATCTTTCTTGGTCTAATCTCTGAACATGATGCGAATACAGTTTAGCGGGTTATTAAAATGATTACTGTAGTGGTACTCTTAGGACGAGTACAACAAAACTCCACACCAGTGGTATGCAACTAAAGATCTACAGGCTGTTCTCAAAATCTTTAAGCACTAATAAAGTATCAATCAAGGGGAGGTAGAAGGGAGTCAGACAATCTGCCATTATGCTACCCACTTAGAGGTGGGTAGCTCGGCACTTTTTATATTAGAGAAATCTTTTATGTATGAGTGTCCAAATTCTGTCACACAGAAGCAACCTGCACAGCCAGGCCTTTTTTGGGAGTACATTTAGTTTGTTTGTTTGTTTGTTTGTTTGTTTGTTTGTTTGAACCATTACAGTATACATATCCAGAAGCATATCCTGAGATACAAATCTGAGAGTCTGAGTCACTAGAGTATGCTTTCATGTTACTGTTAAGAGTTCAGTTACAACAGTCAAAAAGTCCTGTAGTGTGGCTACAGATTGGGTATCACTTCCCTATGGAAAGCAGTTTGGTCTGGAGTGAGCAGTAGCTTACTGGGTATTAGACATAAATCTGCCACAGTGCATCTGTTTAATGTGAAAATCACTAAAAATGACTCTGCACTTACCTCAAGCGACTATGTGCATACACACATAGTAACAAGACACGTGTTCATAAAAAGCTTATCAATGCAATATTCTGTTTTTGTTTTTTTTAGTTTTTTTTGCTGTTTTTATTGTTTAAGTTGAAAATACCTTTTGTGATCCACAGTGCCTTTACCCGTCCTGTCCTTAATACTACTAGCCAGTGTCTTAAACTGACGTGAGATTCCCTTTATACTCCTACCATGAATCCAAATATGCTAACAGTCTAATAATATGATATATAATGCTGATTAGGCTTTGATAGGTGCATATGCTGCAGTAGGTATTTAGTATGTTCCATCTCTCTATCATGCTTTGTCTTGATTGTTCATATTTCAAAGTGTTTACACCACTGATTTAACTGTACTGACTGAAGGCTTTGGAGAATTTGGAGAAGACGTTTTGCCGCATTATTCCGGTGTCATGGTTGGTTTGACATTTCTGCAACAATCACGTTACACTAAGTGTGCCACTTATTACATAGCTCAATCCAATTGTTTTTCACCAAGTTTCACCAAGTGAAGTCTTTGACCTTACTTGCAAATGCTCATTTGTGGATGTGTAGTCCCTGCGTTACAGTACTGTGCAAAAGTCAACCTTTTATTTATTTCTTTGTCAGCCGACCTCGCCATTAAGTTGCATGTTTTTCGGCATCAAAGAGAGGGAAAAAAGCACGCCATGATTTTATCACAGTTTCCATAGTTTTTGGTAGACATGTTTTTCATGTTTTTTCACACCTCCGAAGTCATAGAAATTGGTTGCAATTTTTTTTTTCCACAGTCCACGTAATTTCAAACACATTCAGCGATGTTGAGGTCTGGTCTCGGGGGTTGTCAATACATTGTTCTGAGAACACCAGAAGCTTCTTTGTTTGATTTGCACGGTTTTTCATCACTTGTCTTCTTCTCAGTAATGCGTCATGACAGCTACACACATCCTTTCAGACCCATAGCACTGAGATGTCTTCTCACAGTGAAGGGGATGGATAAAAACACCTGTAGATTTAAGAGACTTCTCTCTTAAAAATGAAAGCTTGAAGTACTGTTCATCTGATGGTGACCGTTTTGGTGATCTACCTGGTCTTGCACAGTTGATGGGAGTCCCATTTTCTTTATTACTTAAAGCTTTTTTTGTGGAAGATTTTTGGAACCTCTTCGTTTTTTCCACCTGTTTTCCTCTGACTTTCCTTTTCCTTAAGCAAGTGGATTGTCGTTTATCTTCTCAGAAAAATATCTCCTGAAAAATGCATACCTTGCTCTTAATGGCCATTCTGACTGAAAATCAAGTAAAAGAAGGGTGGTCTCTGACTTTTGCACAGCACTGTACTTTTGAAACACAAAGACTAAAGAAAGATGGACATATGGGAAACCAAGTAAAACCCTGTGTTGTTGCAAAGGAAGGCCTTATCTGCTAACATTTGTCAATCTGTATGTGACACTAATTTCTAATAAAATGTACATGTTTATGGCATATTGTTGTTTAAAAAATCAAGGTGACATGTTGGTGAATTGTATTCCTCTTTATTATCAGTATTTGAATGAACTGTAAGAATGCCTTTTGGGAACGGGTTTGTATTTCATTTTATTAAGAATAATGTTGTGGATGTGTGAATATGTAAAAGACTCTCTGAAATGAGTGCCTTACATCATAGGCCTTACTTTGTATACAGGAAGATGGAAGCCAAGAGCCATGGGAACCCAGCGCTAATTATGGAGATGAATGTCTTGGTTCTTCTGAAAGTCAGTGGGCACGCTGCCTAATGGAAACTATACAGGCTTCAATCACTGTCTGCTGCTTAGTCTGCTACTTAGGCTGAAGGAAGCTGCTTATGCAAACTGCTATATTTACGATTTACTTCTCTGAGAGGTTGGGAGGCAGGGCACTTATCTAATGAAATGCATGGTTTGTGTTGCCAAGACGAATATTGTGTTACCTATTCATATGTGAGGGCTTGTACATGAGATGGCTTAAGATGTGTTCTTTGCCCCCAGACTATGAGGTAAGGTAATGAGATCAATAGCCTTTAAGTGCACCGAGTTCATTATTTCCAAGTTGTATGTGCCTGCCATGGTACTGTGCATATGCAGTCAGTGTAAAGCTGTTAAGTCTCAGTGCTTACGTTATCCATCAAAAGTTTGCAGCCTTTTGAGCTCCACTAACATTTGTAGCTGTTTGGGTAATTTTGTAACACTCAGCTTAACTGTTAAACTGTTGCCCTTGCTGTGGAGAGTAAGGTTCACCTAAATAATGGTTGTAATAAGCTTATATAATTATAGAAGCCCATTCATTTATTTGCTGGATTTTTTAAGTAGCTATGCCACCATTATTTAGTGACAGCAAGTCATAATCTTGATTATTTAGAGGTTTTATAGTGATTATATTAAGATGCTAAATCATTATTATGTTATTTTGAGGTAGTGTCTCATTATTTTCAGATATAGTTGTATTATTTTAAGATGCTATAGCATTATTTTGAGATATAAGATACAGTCCAGTTTTGAGATACTAAGTCATTATTTTGAGATACTCATTACTTTGACATGCCTTTTTTTTTAGTTAATGGACTTCCATAGATATTGCAATTGATTTGCCTCAAATGTGGTTTAAATGTCTAATCCCTGTGATGTAGATATCGGAGTCCTTGTAATGGTTAATTAACAGATTGATTGATTAATTAATTAATTCTGTAGAAGAAAACTCAGTGAGAAGATGAACAACAGACTGTACATTTACTCTAAGTGAAAGCACTGGTGTTGCACAGACAGCAAGCATTCATTCATACACTCACATTTCATGGCAGCAATGTGCAGTAAAATTTTATAATATATTTACTTCCTCACAAATACAAGCAGACTCTGTTGTAACATTATCTCGGGAATTATTACTGTATTATTTTAATTATTACTGTGTCATCTCAGTATTATTACTGGAGCATAACAAATGATCAAGTAGTGATTCCAGTATTCGAACACACTTCAAATGGTTAACCAAGTACGCTCAGTTGGCACCGTCACTGATATTGAAGAAGTATTTGATAATGTTCTTTTTAAGAATAAGTCATTTGTATTAAAAGCATTCTGAAAATCTGGCTGTCCCCAGACCTTTCCCAGGCAGTGCATGTGCTCCCAGCTACGTCTTGATAACTCTGTTGGCTCTGCTACTTTGGAAAGTCACCTCTTTTCTCCAGGCTGCCTGGATGCTGGGCCTTGTGTCTCTGTGTCTCAGAGTGCTGATGGCCCCTGCGGGCTTTGCATCTGTGTGTCTGTTCTGTCATGAGCAGCACATGGAGAAGCGGCTGCTGGAATGGCATTGCAGTGACACTGTGGCAGTTTGTGGCTCAGGCTTGTGACGGGGCTGAAGCTTGATGGTAAATGAGCCTCCCAGCTGGGCTGCCCTGAGAAATCAGCCTCGTGTTCTGCACTACCTGTGAAGATAAGTGAAGTATTATACTATGTGTAACAAATACATAGGTGTATGTAGGCAGTATATGTAATATTTCTTACTATGATATTGCAAATATAACTGTTTAATATAAGGTTCTTTAACCCAGTTTTGTTTATTTTATCTAGTTTTATCAAGTAAAATGATGTAATTTAACATTTTAGAAAAATTTTGCTCATATAAAGGAATAATGCTTAAAGTATGTAAAAAACGTACCTACTAACGTAGTAAGACCATTTCACTCAGTACGAGCATCCTGAAGGAATAATGTAATATTCTTGCATAATCTTATAAGGAGAATTATTATATATTTTGAAAACTGTTTTATAGCAATACACCCCTTTCTTCAGTGCTCCTTCAGAAGCTCTTCCTGCAAATGTACAGACGCGCATTTCCAAGGTGAATGACGTCTTTGTGGCCATTAAACCCTTCATCCGTTGCACAGACAAATGCCACGATATAGCATTAGAGCGGACAACAACACAGTGAGTAACGTTAGCTGTGGGTTTAGTAAACAACCGGAGCCGCGATGCTAACCAGGTACAATCACAAACATTAGGACAAAACAATACTGACCTATTAGTTCTGTGAAACGGCAACAATCAGTTCATGTTTCCCACCTGTCCACACAAATAGATCAACCTCCTCATCCCTTAACATGTAAGGCTTGGATGCAGCTGCTCGGCCGTGGAAACCCATTCCATAAAGCTCTCTACGTACTGTTCTTGAGCTAAGCTGAAGACCACATGAAGTTTGGAGGTCTGTAGTGATTGATTCTGCAGAAAGTTGGCGACCTCTGCGCATTATGCGCCTCAGCATCCGCTGACCATGCTCTGTCATTTACGTGGCCTACCACTTTGTGGCATCGTTTCCACTTCCTTATAATCCCACTGACGGTCGACTGTGGAATATTTAGTAGCGTGGAAATTTCACGACTTGTTGCACAGCTGGCATCCTATCACGGTACCCCTCTGGAATTCACAGAGCTCCTGAGAGCGACCCATTCTTTCACTAATGTCTGTAGGAGCAGTCTGCAAGCCTAGGTTCTGGGTTTTATACACATGTGGCCAGGGAAGTGATTGGAACACCTGAATTCAATAATTTGGGTGAGTGAATACTTTTGGCAATATTGTGTATCATCATTTATTGTTCCTGGTAACCTTTATCTTCCTTCCCAATAGCATTGCAATCCAACACTTCCTTTTGGGTGCAACTATTCCTTTAATGATGAGTGTATAAAATGCTTTCACTTGCCAAGGTGTACTAGAGGCTTTCATACCTTCAGCATAGTTCCGTATTCCGACTAATGATTAAGATGCTGTTCTTCCAGTTGGTATGACTCTGCGGCTGGGAAGAAGGAAAATGGACTGGGACTAGTAATCACGTCTCTGAGGTCCACAAGAACGAGAAGAACATAAACCATGAGGATCATTCCTGCCTATGCCTCTCTGTAAGTGATTTACTGCTCCACTGCACCTGCACCAGCTCACCAGTGAGGTCATTGCCATCATCTCCATCACATCACAGCCTCCGGTCTGCTGACACTTTAGTTTCCGGCTCATTGTTTGATCTACTACTCAGAAAGGGTTGTTAGTCAACGTGTAATGTTCTCTAATCTCCGCCTCCTTTAAGCATGCTGTAAATAATCTGAAGTTTGTCTGCTCACATTCAAGGATTAGCTTTGAAATGTTTTCAAATGTTTTGTTATTTCCTTTTACTTGAATGCTGCATTGGCCAGAAAGCCTGGCTGGGAGCGTGTCTCTGATAGGCCCTGCTGATTTGTAGATTTGAGATTTCCTCTTGCTGTTGCCCTTCTACACCCCTGATATATAGCACTTCAGGATGGAAGCTGGCCAAACTGTCTGTGCCCCGGCATGTATTCAGAGTTTTGAGCAGCACAGTAAGATAATGAAATATGGCTCACTTGGAGGGGGTGTCGGAAGTGTGGGGACGAATGTGAGAGGAGCTGTTAAAGCAGATTTTATTTATCCCAGCACGACTGTGTGGGTTCACTTCTCTTATGAATGGGCACTAGTAAACGAAGGGCATGACTGGTTACGGTTTTAAAGCACCATAAAGGGCGAAAAGAGCCCTTTGATAATGCATTAATAAGTCGTGTTTGTTAGACATCAGAAGGCATTGCTAAATGATCATGTTTCCATTTCTGCTGCATCTCTCTGTTAAAAGAATAATTCAGTGAGAAATCAGTTTTCTGCCTGCCCCAGATGTACTCAATCAGTCAAGAAGTTATTTAATGTCCATTTTTTTCTTCCTAGCGTTAGTGTTGGAGCTATTAGGCTAACGTTCCTAACGTTATCAAGCACTAGAAATTAATAATAATCTAAATGTTTTCCGAAAATACCTCAGTAAAACTACATTCAGTCCACTTAAAACGCATCCAGGTCTTTATTAGGGTCACAAACTTGTCTGTGTGGTTTAGGCTAGGGTTTCTCAACCTGTGGGCCTCGGACCACCAGTGGACCATATAGCACCCTCTAGTGGTCCGCAGGCCCATCCTCAGGGGAACGCAGTAGTCCGTAGTGGGCCGGTAACAGCACTTACAGTCATAAAAGTAGAAGTGGGGGAAAAAAATATAGTGTAAGTAAAGTTTGCGATATCAATTGTGGATGAACTACAAACATTACATAAACATTAATAGAAGCAAATAAAAACATATTGCAGAAATAACTTCAATTTGCGACAACGTAGCTGCGGGCACCTGATTCTGACAATTAGCTAACCAAAGATGGAGAAGTTTCTTAAACGAAGAAAGAATGTTGATACAGTTCCTCGTCAGCAAGTACAACCCAGAGTACATCGAACACGGATTTGCGCAGTGGGTGGGAGGTGATGACGCTAACCCAAAAGCCCAGTGTGTGTGGTGTGGTTTGACTCCTTCAAATGAAGGGCTAAAACCTTCAAAACTAAAGAGCCGAACATCCTACTCTTGTAGCAAAGCTGCTGCAGTACTTTTAACGAAAACGTGATGGACTGCAGCTCCAAACACAAGCAGTTGTTTACATTACATCACAGTTCAGGTGTGCCCTGAAAGCTAGCTACTTCATAGCCCGACATGCTGCACAAAATACTGTTATGGCTGCTGTGGAATTGGTGCTGCCGACTAACATGGATGTGTGCCGCGAGATGATCGGCGAAGCCACAACAGAAGAACTACTGAAAGTAGCGCTCTCGAATGATAGCCTAAGTAGACTGATTGTTGACATAGGGTCTGACATACAGAGCAAGCTTTTAGACAGAATTAAAGAAAGTCCACATTTCACTCTGCAACTGCACGAGTCAACTGATGTTAAAAGTCAAAAACTATTTTACATAAGAAGTTGAGTTTTGTTTTCTTGTCAGCCGTTATGGTTCGCAGTTATAATCAGGTGGGCCACGAGGTTGAAGAGGTTGAACTGGTTTAGGCCACAATATTTAACTATAGTTCATCATGTAGGCGAAAGCTTCCGCATGCATGCATGTCACACAGGCATATGGACGCTACATTAGGGTGACCACACATCCTCCTTCCAGCACATGTCCGGCACCTTTTGGGACCTAAAAAATGCAACTGGTCATCATTTCTGAAAATGTCCCTAAAATGTCCAGGATTTGGCTTTCCTTTCTACAGCCTGCTCCATACCGCCCCCGTAGCCAGGTTTCTTCTTTCTGCACCCCAAAATCATGTGTCAGTTAGAAGATTCAAGATTCATGGTTATTTATATAGAGAAACAACAGAAACCATCACCTGTACTCAATGGCAATCAAATCCTCACAACACCTGTTTGGTCGTATGTCCTTAATCAAGACTTGGATGCAGTTTGAGTGGATTATGAGAAGTTTTGGGGATGTATTTATGGAAAAGATTTGGATTCAGATATTAGATACTCATGTGGACCCCTCTGACAGTAAGAAATTGCTTTTATGGTCACTTTATTAGGTACACCAGCAACACCTCCTTGTTTCTACATTCACTGTCCATTTTATTAGCTCCACTCACTACTTGACCACCTCAACGTGTCTACACTCTTTATCCATTTTTGTCAGCTCTGCTTACCACATAGGAGCACCTTGTAGTTCTACAATTACAGCCTGCAGTCCATCTGTTTCTCTGCGTACCTTGTTAGCCTCACCACCATGTCAGTGTTACTCCAGTGCTGAGAATGATCCACCACCCACATAATACTGCTCTATGGTGGTCCTGTGGGGGTCCTGACCATGAAAAAAGTATGCAGGGTAACAGATGGACTGCAGTGTGAGTTGTACAACTACAATGTGCACCTATGTGGTAAGTGGAGCTGATAAAATGGATAAAGAGTGTAGAGGTGGTTATAATGTTATGCCTGATAGGTGTAGATGCACTTTGTAGTTCTACAATTACAGGCTATCAGTCATCTGTTGCTCTGCATAATTACCGTATTAACCAGTGGTCAGGACCATCACAGACCAGGTATTGTTTGGGTGGTGGATCATTCTCTGAACTGTAGAGATACTGAGATGAGTTTGAGATTAGAGTGTGTGTTGGATCAGTCACAGCAGTGGTAGTGGGGTTTTTAAACAGCTCAGTGTCACTGCTGGACTGAAAATGGTCCAAAAATCTCCAGCTGGCAGCGTCCTGTGGCCAGAAACTAGATGACGCTAGATGAAGGACTAGAGGTTGACCAACATAAACTGTGCAGTAACAGATGAGCTACAAGACAGATCAACAAAGTTGGAGTGTCTAATAGAGTGGACAGTGAGTGGACACAGTGTTTAAACACTCCAGCAGCACTGCTGTGTCAAATCCACTCACACCAGCACAACGCACACTAACACACCACCACCACATCAGTGTAACTGCAATGCTGGGAATGATCCACCACCCACATAATACCTGCCCTGTGATGGTCTTGTGAGGGTTCTGACCATTAAAGAACAGACTGAAAGGGGACTACAGTCTGTAATTGTAGAACTGCGAGGTACACCTGTATGGTGAGGATATAGATAATGAGTGTGGATACAAGGAGGTGTACTTACTGATGTGCACTGGCTTTTGTTGATGGCCAGTGTCTTAGTCCAAGGTTTGGACTCTGACCTATTTCGGACAAGGTTTATATGCTGTAAATGGAATAATTGATTGCTTGCTTAATTGCTTGATTAATCATCTAAATATTACTTAAATTATTTGGATACTAATACAGTATAACTGATAGTGGCAGCCCTGGCTACATATAACATAACACACACACATATATATATATATATATATAATATGACATGACATTGCAAAAACAATGTTGCTGAACTCTAATCAGACTTATTCCCTTTCTTCAGCACTAGGTGGAGGCGTAGAGCAGACTGTTCATGTCTGGTCTCGGCTGCATGTTGGAACATGTGAGGGGAGACGGAGTGTGAGTGGTTGGGGTGCAGTGATGGAAAAGGGGAGAAGGCGGGGGGAGAAGTGTTTACGTATTTGTTAAGCTCTATTCAGAGAGCGCAGGTGTGTGTGACCTTTTATATTCTTAGCCTTGTTATATTTGGGAACTTGTTTTCTCCTGCTCTTTGGCTTTCCACACACTGACGTCACTATGAATGAATGGCCCTGTTGGGGGAAACTGGGTCACACAGGAAGCAGGGGAATGGAGGTGTGTACGCATGCATGTACGGGTTTATGTAAAGGTGTGGGTGAGTTAATGGCCGGTAGACTGAGGTAAATGTGTATCAATCTTCTGACTCACTCTGCTGGTCAGGCAAAGCTCAATAAAACAGGAACTGCCAGAGAAACTAATGAATGCGTCAGAGGCCAGACTCAGTTTAGGGGACACCCTGATTTTGATGAGTGTTGTTGTGCTATTCAGTTCTGTTCAGCTGTTCTCTTTTTCCCTGTTCAGTCCATCATGTTGTATCGAATTTGGGTGGTAGCTGGGCGAAGCCTCCCAGGGAGAGAGATGCAACAGGTGGTTAGCTACTTACCCCGATCTCCGTAGAGAAACCCATGCAGGAGACAGCCATTGTGCTGTTCTGGAGACCATTTATTGGGCAGGGGAGCACCCACACCTCATTCATCACAATCCAGGATAACAGTAGTACGGCAGGACATACAGGCTACAACCTGGAGCAACCACCTTGCGTGCATATCTGTCCATGTTTCTTCTCTCTCTCTCTCTCTCTCTCTCACTCTCTCTCTCTTTCACTCTTTCACTGCACTGTATAGCATGCATTCGCCTAATACAGGCACTTAAAGTGATTGTTACAATGTGATGCCTGCATATGCCTGTATATGTTCTTACAAATGAAGGTTCCTGGTTATGGTTCTAAAGGGTTCTTCTTGGGTTGGCTTTAAAACAAGTTCTTTGCACTTACACGTCTTGTTTCCAAAAGTCGTTCTTTAAAGGCTAATGGGATAAACACAACCAAACATGACAAAATGTTCTGGAACACTCTAGAATGCTCTATTGTCATTCACTCTAGTTCATTTTATTTGATTGTTCTTTTTCTGAACATTCTAAGGAGAACTGCAATCATTAGAGTCCAAACCCAACCATTTGCTTCAAAGAACACTATATAGAACGTTTTGGAGTCACAGTCTCCTGACAGAGAACAGCGAAATCAGACAACACCGACAAAGCAGACGTCTTGCTTTTAGCAAATGTTTTAGAATTTTAGAGCAGGTACCAGTAAAGCAAAAGAGTCCATGAGGATTGGGAGAAAGTTCTAAAACACTGGGAATGAGGGAGAACATTCAAGAGCAATCTGAATGGTGGTTAATATTGTAGATCTAGATCTGTGTGAAAGTGAGGGAGAGCATTCTAAAATAGTGTGACAGTATGGAGAACATTCTTAAACAGTGTAACTGAAGGAGAATGTTTAGAACAGTGTGAATGGAGGAGAACATTGCAGAGCAACAAGAATTGTGATCAGTGTGTATACACAAATGGCAAGAAATGGCTCAAAAAAGTGATTGGCCTCACCTAAATATAAAATAAATATTGAATAGTGGGAAAGGAGATAATGTTCTCAAACAGTTGGTGAGAGTCATGAGAGTACGTTCTAGAACTATGTGAAAATTGAGGAAGAACATTCTAAAATAGTGTGACTGTGAGGAAAACATTCTAGAACTGGAGGAGATTGTCATAGAACACCATGAATTGTGTTTCTGAAATAGTGGGAACAGTGTTGGTGAGAACATTCTAGAGCAATCTGAATGGAGCGAGAACACCCTACAAGAGTGAACCAGGAGATTACATTCTAACACAATGTGAAACATGGGCAAGAACATTATAGAACAGTATGACAACTTGGGAGACCATTCTAGAACAGTGTGAATCGGCTGAACATTGCTGAACAGTGTAACTGAAGGACAGTGTTTACAACGATCTCAATGAAGGAGAACATTATAGAATAGCATGAATTATGACGACTTTATATAATAGTGGAAATGGAGATAACGTTCTAGAGTAGTGTTAATGGTGGGGAGAACATTGTTGTGCAGTGTGATTGGAGGAGGATATTTAGAACAGTGCTAATGTAGGAAAGAGCCTCTCAACATGTTCAACTTATTTATTGGAAGAATGAATGATGCGTCCATACTGGGGACCCCCCTGTTAGAAAGGAACAGTACTCATGAAGCAGGTAAGTGGGTCATTGTTTTGCTGGAGTAGGGTTTGACCCTCCGGGTCTGACACAAATATATACGCACACGTTCAGCATAATGGCATACTGGCCCTAAGAGCTTCAGTAATATTGTTACAATATTGAAGCTCTAATGCGGCATACGGCTTTGAATCTGTAGTTTGAGGGGTTTATGGTTATGAAGCATTTGTGGGTCAAAAAAATAAAAGTGGCTTTGCGTTTACTGTGCCTTATTCCATTGTTCAACAACCAAACACTACTCATGGCAGCGCAGATTCACTCAGAGTTGTTTTGGTTTGTTTTGTTCATTAATTGGTGCCATCAAGCAACCCTGTTTCATTAGACCTGTCCCCTGTGCCATCCTTTTAATTGAAGCAGTTTGTAGTAAGCAAGCAAATACAAATACAGGACGGACTGTTCTTTCTCTGGTTTTGCTGTGAACTGGATACGGCTAAATGGCTTGATTTAATGGTGAATGGAGGAAAGAGAGATCTAATCAGTGTTTTAATTCCTCCTCCATCAAGACAAAGGGTGTTACTGAAAATGACAGATGGGGAGTGAAACGCTCCATGGCATATCAAGTGTTTTGTTCCCGTTTCTACCCACATTACTTTTACTGCTTGAACAAGATATAATTAGTTATATAGTTGTTTTTGTCTAAAGTTGAGCATTTGTTGATTTAAAAATCATTCCTGCCTTCAGTTTGTGAATTGCTGAGAACATTCTAGAATGGGAGAACATTCTAGAACATTGTCAGTAAAGACAACATTGTAGAGCGATTTAAAACTAAGCACGGTTGTAAGTCGCTCTGGATAAGAGCGTCTGCTAAATGCCTTAAATGTAAATGTAAATGGTTTGGTGAGCATTCTAGAACCGTGGGCAGAACATCCTAGAAGAGTGAATCAGGAGAGAACATTCTAGAACCGTGTGAATTGGGAGAGCAGTCTTGAACAGCGTGCCTGGAGGAGAACATTATAAAACACAATGGTTTATGACAACTTTCTGGAGTAGTGGAAATGGAGACAATATTTTAGAGCAGTGTGAGTTGGTGAGAACATTTTAGAGCACCGTGAATGGTGGGAGAACACCCTAGAAGAGTGTGTATCAGGAGAGCACATTCTAGAATTGTGTGAAAAGTAGGGGTGAGCCTTTCTAGAACATCATGACAGGTTTGGAGACCATTGTACAACAGGTTGAAGGTGGGGGAGAACAGGAGTGTGAATCAGGGGAGTACATTCTAGAACAGTGTGAATGAGGAGAACATTTACATACTTTTACTGCTTGAACAAGATATAAAGTTGTATTTGTCTAAAGTTGAGCATGATTTGATTTAATGCATTTTCCTGCCTCCAGCTTGTCTTGCAGTTTGTGAACTGGTGAGAGCATTGTGAAATGGTGAATGGTGGCATGAACATCCTAGAAGAGTGTGAAAGAATGGGAGAACATTCTAGAACATTGTAAATAGAGACAACATTGTAGAGCAGTTGTCTGAATGGTGAGGATAATATCCTAGAAGAGTCTGAATTTGGAGAGCATTCTAGAACAGTGTGTGAACATATAAAACACAACGGATTATGACAACTTTCTAGAATAGTGGGACTGGAGACATTATTCTAAAACAGTGTGAGTTGGTGAGTTGGGCTAGGATAAGGTTAGCCTCACCTAGCATAAACCACTTTAACCATGTTACATGTGAATCTCCTTTTCTTAACACCATTTTATCCAACACTGTTGGGAGAAACAGTCTTCTTTTTTCAGGGGGGAGTTAAATACTAAATATAATATGGCATGTGATGGCTGAGTGGTGGGTGGATGAGGTAAAATATGGATATCCGTTTTGGAGTACGAGCTAATGTTATAATAAGGGGAATTGGAGGTAGCTATTTATGTAATACATCTCTATTAATATGGATTCAGAGTATATTTTAGGCTTCCCAACAGTAAACAAAAACGTAACTTGGATTGAATGTAGGATGTATAGAAATACATTATTGACTACTAATTACCAAAAATCACAGTTCTCTCTTTAGGTTTATCAATTCAAATTACCCGCCCATAGCTCTCTAGAACTATTGGAAGTCTATGTGAATCACGTGACCATGAAGCGTTTTGAATTTCCGTTGATGTGACTCTCTCTCTCTACATGGCTCTGGAATGGAATGGGTAAGAGAACATAACAGAGGAATGTACATTCTAGTACATTCTAGAGCAGTGTGAAGGGAAAGAACATTTTTGAACACTGCAGCATTACTTTTACCTCTAGAACTAGATTCATCTACATAGATTTCATCTAATGTTGAGCATGAGTTGATTTAATTCATTTTCCTACCTTCAGCTTGTCTTGCAGTTTCCTCAGCATTTTTGTCCAACTGAGCAGCAGCCTCTTCCGTGTGCTGACAGCAGACCTCCATAGATTAAATGGCCTGTGATTGCCTGTCACTACAGCGCCTCGCTTTGGCTCTGCCTGGACATTTGACCTTCTTGTCGCTGTAGACTGCCCTGGGTTTATTACGTCTGTTTGCTACATCTACCCCTCGCGCATGTTTGTGTGTGTCAGTCGGTGGATTAGATATGACACTTTCCTGGGATCATTCCTGCGTGAGGGCTCTCCAGGAGAGTGTTGTGAATTGAAACAGAGTGAAGACTGAAATGAGGTTTGACTCGTGCCTTTCACATCGTCTTCTTGGAGCACTTGAGGGAAAGAAGACAAAGCTCTTTGCAACAAGAGCAAAGAGGTATGACATCAGAGCGATGTTTGCTTTGTTTATGGTGTCTTGAAACGTCCTGATGATTTCTGACAATGCTGTATTCAAACAATGAAAGCAAGACAGTAAAGTATAAACTGAGACACATTCAAAGCTTAACTACAATGACTGGCAAAAAGAAGCCACAGGCAGTTCAAGGCCTCAGACTCTCATTCTTCACGAGAAGCACTGAATCCATGCAGACTCATTCAGGGCTGTTAGAACTGGTATTGTTTAATGCACAGTGCTGCACAAACCATCAAAGATCACCCTTTATTTATTTCACTTTTAATCAGTACAGCCATTAAACATACATTTCTTTATTTCCCAGCGTCAGGAAAGACTGAAAACAGGACTATTTATCCACATCTCCAAAGTGCAGCCCTTCGTATTATTATTATGCTTCTCTCAGCATTAGATAAATCGACTGACCAATTTGGATGATTGTGGTTTTAAGACTGTGGTGGTCATTCTACCACGCTTTCTGCACTTTGGTCCCCCTGCAAATCCAGTTAAATCAGACCGTTCCAGATTAGTGGCCTGTCGGTTGTTGATATCTCACTTGGCCCTGTTGTGCATTCGTAGCGTTTCACCCTGGCTGTGGAAAAAGCAGCACTGTGGGAGTATTCTCACTGAGAGGATTTACTGTTGGCCTTCATTTTAAAGTGCCAGCTCGCTTCTTTCCAACATGGGCTATGTGAGGTCCGTGCTGAATTCTGATTAGTCTGTGTGAGCGTCTCTCTCAGAACAAGCTCCCCAACAAAGAGCATAATAAATGCCCGTGTTTCTGCATTTCAGTGGGTGCAGTCTTGTGTATTAGCCGCTATTATTTAAATCTGGTCTCATGGTTTTTATTTTTTTTTTTTCCTTCTCCCTGTGAAATAAAGGTCTATTCAGTTGGTTGTTTCCTAGCAGTGAGCTGCAGGGGTGAAGTGACCAAACAAGCTCTTTGGGAAAGCTCTTTATATAGCTTAATTCTTTTCAGGTCTCTGGCATTAAATAGTGCAATGAATCCTCTGATTAAATTTTATTCACTTTCTTCACAGCTGGATGACCACCTTGTATGACTGCACATGGAATCACAAGGGCTGAGAAGCAACAAGCCTTTTCATTCTGCGCTGCTTTGCACATATTTGGTCATAAAGGTATGCTTCATCATTTTTCCAGGCTATTCTCTATGTGGTTGATTATTAGGAACAATGATTAAGATGTTTGTATGTACTACCTTCCCGTGTCCTTATGTGGGCTGTGAAAAAGTTTGAAGTTGTTGTAAATAAAATGTTATTAATTGTTGAATTCAGTGCAAAAAATACTTATAATATACAGTATATATATATATCCGGTCCAAGAATGCCCACGACTGCTATAAAACGCAAAAGACTTCTTTCTGACAGGCCACCATTCTCATTCTAGGTGTGGGTGTTTTGTAGCTTAGTAAGCTAACTGCACATTGTTAATGCTCTTACACTCAATCAATATCAGACAGTTTTTAAACACTGCACTATCACTCCTGGACCAACCAAAAAATATCCACCCATTAGCGTCCTGTGGGCAGCATCCTCTGACCACTGATGAAGGACTAGAGGGCGACCAACACAAACTGTGCAACAGCAGATGAGCTACAGTCTCTGACTGTACATCCACAAGGTGAACCAGCAAGGTAGGATTGTCTAATAGAGTGGACAGTGAGTGGACACAGTGTTTAAACACTCCAGCAGCACTGCTGTGTCTGATCCACTCACACCATCACAACACACACTAACACATCACCCCCACATCAGTGTCACTGCAGTGCTGAGAATGATCCACCACCTACATAATACCTACACTTTGGTGGTCCTTTGGGGTCCTGATGATTGAAGAATAGGGTGAAAGGGCGGATAACAAAGTATGCAGAGAAACTGGTCTATGGACTGAACCGACTATGGTCTATAACATAAGATACGAGGTGTTCCTAATAAAGTGCTCAGTGAGTGTGTAATCAGGGGTTTAACTGGAAGTCCTGTTTTTCCATGCTTGTCTCTAGTGTGGAAATAATAATAATGAGTTCTCAGCACAGGTATCATGAAAATGCAGTTAACGAACAGCCTTTCTGTTTACTTCTTAATGGCTCAATTAAGTCAATTAATTTGGTGTTTTAACGCTCCTTGTTTTAGCCAGTTTTATCATCAGAATGATTTCAAAATATGATCTGATTACAGTTTTCTAATGAAACTGAATTCTTTACCCACTAAAGTCAAAATAAACTGCAAAATAAACTGTTGGTGTGCCAAATGTTTAGTGCCATCCGATCAGATTAGGAAGCTTTCTTCTCAAAATACTGTAAATGCCAGCCGCAGTTTAACACAGCTGACCAATTTAACTCTGTTAGAGTGATTACCGGCTAGGAACGATCTGTTCTAAAAACATTTGGAGAACGTTTTCAGTGGGACGTTTTGTTTTGGTTCCCGGAATGTTCTTTATAAAGGTAGGAGAACATTCTCTAAAACCATTATGTCATCTGAGGCCTCCGTAAAACTAAGTTCTTCTTTTGTTATCAGGTAATGTTGTCAGGACCATGTATCATCTGTGTTCCTGACAACATCCTGACAACATCCTCTGAACACTGCAGTTAAACTGTTATGTCTTAGTTAACAATTAACCATACAGAAACGTCTTTTAAGTGTCTCATGAACATTAGATTTAAACACTTTCTTTTAAAACCTTATTAGAACTTGTGGGTAACGGTAGTCTGGAAAATTCCCTGCTAGCTATGTAGTGATATTAATATTAATCACCAAACATAATTACCTTTACCTAGCTAAGTGCTAAGCTGTACCTTTAGGTATGTTTAACCTCAGTCGGCTGGGGAAGCAGTAGACTGTTCATCAGAATTATACACGTGTGTCAAGCTTGTCAAAGTAAAAACCCATTTACATGTAACAGGACTACTGTATGATGTTTGATTTGACTTCCCCAGTCCTGACCTATACTTTCAGATGATTTTGGATTAAACAGGATATATAACGGCAAATATTCTAGGTGATTTAAAGGCTAAGCCGTAAGGACTGAGAGGTTTTACAGAAATGTCATTCTCGAAAATATTCCTCTGTACCTTATCTTATTTAGATAACCATCTTCCTTCTTCAAGTGGAGAACCACTGATTTATAACTTTGTGAAAATGAGAACCCATGTAGTCTTCCAGTCACTAAACCAGAGATGCACCAGATTAGAGGGTTTATTTCCACTCTTGGATAAACGATGCCACTTATATAATCCAACTCCATCAGCGATACTTTAATGCAATCAGTCTTGTTTCCTCTTTACACCAGGTCTGCAGGGCCTCTATCTGGAAGAAGTGGCCTCTTCTACTCTCCTTAATGTTAATTCAGGTCCTGTAGGCCTCCTTGAATCAGGCCTACAACCTCTGCTAACTGATTAACAGGCCAATCACCTCTTCCTCTGTGAAACAGGAATGATGACATAGAAGAAGTGTGATGCCAACACAGGTTCTCTTTGATGTAAATTTCCCTGTAGGAGCACATCTTGCTGCAGAAGTGGAAGGACTGAACGCTGATTTAGCTTGGCTGTATAGAACTAGATGGAGTGATCATTTTGAGCTACTTCAACTTCTATCCGAATTGCTCGTTTTTGAGAGGGATATGAATGTGAGAAGGCATGGAGGGAGACATGAAGGCTGAGCATGGGTGCAAAGAGGAGAAAGTTTTGACCTTACACAAAGGCAGTGACTTAGCATTATGCTCTTCTCTCAGAATAGGCAAATGTGTTGCTGGCAACAAATTCAAAATAGACATACAGTTACCGTGAAGCAATACAGTTTCTCCGTTTCAACATTTGATTAGTTGTCTTTGTACTACATTCTATTAAATATAGGATTTAAATGATTTGTGCATCATTGTGTTCAGTTTTCATGTACATTTTGTGTCCACACTTTTTTGAGCACAGGGTTGTATACGTTTAAATTAGCTGACACTATGTGAATGTTGTATTCTGCCCATTGGTGACACTACAATTGTACATGCTAATGTGATTTAAATAGGAAGAGGTGTGCTCATTAGCATTATGTAAAACATACAGGTGAGGAGAATGCTGTTCAGTAACATATGGTGACCTTGCATGCTTAGAATCTACCAGCATAAGGTACAGTGTACTTTGTATTTGTTAATTATGTGTGTCTAATGTTGGGCTGCAATGTATACCCTCATCTCCCTGTTGATCATCCCCTCAGGACATGCTGAACGAGGAAGTGTTTACAGTTTTTAGTTACATTCATCAGAAGAATAGCTGCATCTATTCCAGGAACAATAAATGATGATAAATTTAGACTGATATGGGCAATATTTATTGAGCTACACATACAGGTAGCTACAGTAGTGTCTCTCAGTATGGCATCAGGCTGCCATGTTTGCTAATGCAACATGCCAGATGTCTCAGGATGGAGTTGTAGAGGTTCCATATGGTGTCCTGTGATAGTCCGTCCCATGCAGCTTAATTATTTCCACACAGTTCTGACAGGTTTTGCGATAGGGGTGGAGGTGGAGTCACACCAGGCCTTCTGGATGTGTGAGGTGTGACAACAAACCGTTTATCTTGGCGCTGACCATGGTGCCTCCACATACAGATTCGCTGGTCGTCTCCACCAAGACAAAAGCGGGACTCATCACTGAAGATGACCCCCTGCCACTCCGAGTCACTCCATGACAGTCTGTCATGACACCATTGCAGTCTTTGGTGGTGTTAAGGGCAGTCATCGTAACATCTGTGTGTGCAGGCACTAACAGGATGACTTATAGAGGGCATCACTGCTAGTTGTATGTCCACAGTCGTGGCTGTTAGGTCAGTCAGGTACAGCGACAAGGCCTGTCCCTGCTCACATGTCTGGCCGAGCATGGCGTAATTCGCATGTCTCACAATGTCACACCTACCCACCAAGTTTCATTGCTGTTGGGTGATTCTTTCCGGATGCAGCTATTTGTGCAGCTGTTTTTATGAGTGTACTTTTTATATTCATTTAAAGAATTTTATGACATTTAAAATGTTCAGTATTTTTGTGTGTTCAGTCTAGTAAACACTAAGAGTTCAGTGATGAGTGTTTGGTATTGCAGTAACTGTATTGTATTGTATTGTGGTATTGTAGAAGTGCAGTAGTGTGGACTTCACATGGCTGCAGAGATGTGTAATCGTTCCTGGGAGTCTGTGTGATGAATAACAGAGAATTCTGGAGCTGTTTGTTCAAATTCCGGGGTGTTTCCATAGATTGTCTCAGACCCCTGGGCCAGTACTGATCCTTGTCTGTATAATGCAGAGATTTAACGTTCTGCTCTGCCTCTCTCTCTCTCTTTCACTCTCCTTCTCTCCTGCTCTCGCCCTTGCTGTTCCCTCTTTTCCTTGATTTCTCTTTCTCTTTTGCTCTTCTTTTTTTTCTCATCTGTGATAATTCTCTCTTCATCTCCCTCTCTCTCTTGGTCTCTCTCTCTCCATTTTCTCTTGCTCTTTCTCTCTTTCTCCACCGTCTCTCATTTGCTTTCTCTCTTTTTCTCCCCTTACTCCATCTACTTGTTCCCTCTCTGTTTACTCTCCCTTTCTCCATCTCATCTGTCTCTCTCTCATCTGTCTCCCTCTCATCTGTCTCTCTTGTCCCGATCTTGCTGTCTTTAATTCTGTCTCCTGTTCCTGTTTTTTGCTCTCTTTTTCTCTCATCTGTCTTTTTCTCTTTTGCCCTCCTGCTTGCTGTTCCATCCTTTCTGATTCCATCTCTTTTGTTCTGCTGTTGTTCTCTCTCACTCCCTCTCTCACACTCTTTCCGTTTCCTCTCTCTTTTGACTTCATTTTTTGTCTCCCTTTCTCTCTTGAACTCATGCTCTCCCACTTTTTCTCTCATATCTTTTTTGCTGTCCTGCTTTACCTTTCCCATTCTCTTCTATCCTGTTTCCCCCCCTTTTACTTTCACCCCTTTCTTGCTTGTACTTATCACCCTCTCCCTTTCTCCCTCTCTCTTTCTCCCTCTCCCCTCTCTTTCTTGCTCATACCCCCTTTTTTGCTCTTATACTCGTCCTCTCTCTTGCTTTTTCCCTCTTTTGCCATGTATTTGTGCTCTCTCTCTCATTTTCTCTCTCTCTCTTTCTCCATCTCCCCTTTCTTTTTCTTGGTCTTTCCTTCTCTCCCTTTTTTTGGCCCTTTCTCTCTTTCTCTGTCTCTCTCTCTCTTGCTCTTTCCCTTTTTTCCTCATTTCTTTTTGCTTTGTCTCTTTCCCTCCCTCTCTCTTTACCTCTTTCTCTTGCTCCTTCCCTCTTTTCCCATTTCTTTTTGCTCTCTTTCTCTGTCTCTCTCTCTTTCTTGCTCTTTCCCTCTTTCCCCCTTTCTTTTTACATTTTCTCTCTCTCTCTCATCCCCCAACCTTTTCCCCCAGACCGTCTCCCCGGTGTGTTTGGTCAGAGCTGTGTGTGTAAATGGGGCTGTTGGCTCTATTTTTGCAGGCTGCTGTTTTCTGAGTGGGAGGAAGGTAGGAACAGACCTCTGTCGGAGTGCGTCACACGGTGTTTGCAGCTGCTAAAAACAGATCTGTTACACACGTGGCCCTGCACACTGCTACACACACACACACACACACACACACATACACTGCACACCATGTGAGCTCTCACACTGACACTCACGCTGCCTTTTATAGCTAAACAGTGCCAAATACGTCCCTTTCTACCCAAATAACGTCATAGCATCTCATACCTCTTATACAGTGCTGTGCGAAAGTCAGAGACCACCTCTTCCCGTCAAAACTGTCCTTTAGTGTAGAAGTTACTAAAACAGAAAACGTGTATAATAGACAAGTGGACAGAAACCTACAACACAAAATAAATTTGTTGTTCAGTATTTAGTGTACCCATTCTTTACCTTCATTAAAGCTTCCATTCTGTTAAGTAGACTTGCATTAAGATTTCCAGAGAGTCTGCAGGGATATTTTTCCACATCTCCAAAGTTCATTCTTGGAATTTGATTTGTGCCTCTTATCCAAGTAGTCACAAACACATTCAGCAATGTTGAGGTCTGGACTCTGATGTGGTTGATCCATTGTGGTCAGGCATTGTTCTGTGAACACCAGCAGCTTTGTTGTTTGTAAATGTTCTTCTTCTTTGTTGTCTGTTTCTTTTACTCAGTGAGGAGCTTCTTGACAGCTACACATCCTGTCAGATCCATAGCATTGAGTTGTCTTCTCACAGTGGAAGGGTGGACAGAAACACCTGCAGATGTTTTCTGATCTGAAGGAAGAGTGGAGCTTGATTTTTTTTTCCCTCTCTCTCAAAGATGAAAAACTTCAGGTACTGTTAATCTAAAGGGAACCATTGGTGGTCTAGCAGGTCTTACATGGTTATTAGCAGCCCCATTTGAACTCCAGTTTTGGAAACTCACTATTATAGTCCTCCGACTTCCACCTTCCTCATGCATGTATGGAAATGACAAGAAAGAGAGGTAGTCTCTGACCTTTGGACAGTGCTATGTTTTTACTTTAAAGTATGTTGTTCTAACAAAATATTATTCCAGGGAATTCTGGACCTTCTGTGGTGGTGGTAATGATTGTGGGATTATACATATTCATTAGACAATCATAGACCTCTTTTGAAGAGGCAGCATTTGTAACTAACCCTCATAAATGACTGGCAATAAGTCATGTATCTATGCCTTTGAATACTGATGCTGTCTGCGGTCACCTGGTCTGTTCTCTTCTCTCTCTGACCATTGATCACTTTAGACCTGATTGATTTCATATGGCTGCTCATTCATCTCCATTCAGAAAGATCTGTCCCTGTACCACCCGTCAGTCCAGTTCCTCTGCCTTCATTAGTCATCTCCTCACATCCCTCTCATTCATCCACAGCCATCTTCTTTATTCTGTCTCTGCCATGACCTTTTCTTCTCCTTTTTCCTTTCTCTCTCTCTCTCTCTCTCTCTCTCTCTCTCTCTCTCTCTTACCCTTTTATTCCAGGTTGTATTGTGTATTGTTATAATATATATACCCTGCATGTTTAAGGTGGTAGTAATTTCAGGCTGCTGCAGATGGCGCTGCATGAGGATGAGAGGGCTTTAAATACCTGCGGAGTGTGAGCGATGAAATTCATAGATTGAAAAGAGGTGGTACGGTGCAGTGAATGTCTCGTTCAATGTGTGGAAAATGGGTCCAAAGCAGATGTTAGTGTTTAGCTAAAAGGAGTGATTGCATTTGGGCGTGCCAAAGGTGTGTTTAGGATCATTATCGTATTTGTCCTATTTTTCATCTTCAGCTCTTTTACAGACAGTGTCATTTGTTTCCAGAATTTGCTGGTATTTAATTGAATCTATTCCTCTCGCCACCAGTGAAATGTTCCTCATGTCACTAGCTGCCACACAAGCCCAAAGTGTGATTGATCCCATGCTTAACAGTTAGAGGGGTGTTCTCTTCATGGAATACTGAAACCTTTTTTATCTCCAAATATTCCGTTGCTCATTGCAGCCTTTTAAGTTCAATGTTAGGACTTGTTTTCAGATGTATCAGGCTTGTTTAGATGTTCCTGTTTTTCTGATGTTACTTCCATGAAGGTCATATTTGTGCAGGTGTGCACAGTAGAACCGTGTAGCACCACTGTAGAGTCTGCTAAACCTTCCTGAAGGCCATCTGCAGTCAAACGGAGGCTTTGATTTGCCTTTCTAGCAATCCTACAAGCAGTTCTCTTGAAAAGTTTGGTGATCCAGACCTCAACTTGACCGCCACCATTTCTTTATGAACTCTGGAAACAGCTACCTAAAACCACTCTGCTATCTTCTTATAGCCTCTCCTGCTTTGTGTTTTGCATAAATTCTTGGCATAAATATATAAGTATTGTTCATTTAAATACTGTATTTCTGAATGTGTTATGACGTCCCTGTGTAAGAGGCCTTCAAGATCCAAAAAACGGTTGCGCTTTTGGTAACTGTGTTGTTAAGAGTATAGTGTAGGTTCTACTAATGTCTTCTTTTGATGGTTCCTCTCGTTAGATCTTTGATTTCCGTATCTTTCTCTCCTTCTGTCTGTGGTGTCAGAGCAGAGGGGACAATGTCTTGCCTAGTGTATGCGTCCTTTCATTGCAGCCAATTCTGCTTCCTGAGGAGAGCAGGACTTCACACTGAAATAACCTCCAGCTCCCTCCTCACAGCTGTGAGCATGTAATCTCCTCATCAGTGACTACAGTGAGGATATTGCTGTGATACCTGGGCAGCATGATCCGCGAGTAAGAGGGGTGCATGTTCTAATATGGGCTGAATCAGACTTGTCAAATTCTTTCACATTTTAATTGGTTGTTTTTCCCCTTCATGGGTGCCATAGGTTTGCCTGGTGGTTCAGTTTCTATGGAAATGTCTTGGCTGACTCCTCATACATTTAAGTGGGGTGGACGGTTAATTAGGCAGCAATTATAACGGATGGTGTCATCAGATTTTATTAGGTGTTAATTGTGTTTGTTGCCTTCTGCGACACTGAAACCAATCTGAGAACGTCATTTATTTGTTGGGCTTAATGTTACATTGGATGTTGTTTTCATATGATGACTGTATCAGAAACCCTACCTGCTATGATGCTGTGGCCGGGAAGAGCTTCAGGTCTGGCTAACATTTTTTTTTCCCTCTTAACTTTTACGTATGCCTTATGTGTTTGTAATGGTGGTTTAATGCTCATGCTCAGCAGTCATTCAATATTGAACTGATCCAAAGAGTATATGGGCAATCATGGCTAATGTGTTTTTAATGGTGGTGCTAGTACAAAGCTCTACTCACTAAAACAATATGGGTTTTTTTTGTCTCTTAAAAGGCTCCTGAAGAGTTCCGGAGGTTCTGCCCTTAGGAAAATGGTGTACAGTAAGAAGAGATGGCACCTGGTCGATACCAGATATCAGCAACAGGCCGACATAAGCAGATGTTCCTGGATCAGCTATCAAAGTGAAAAAAGAAGGAAGCCAGCTCAATTCGGTAACAAATCTAGTCATACCATCCCTAATAGTAATGCTACAAGGATTAATACACCAATGATCAAAAAAATAGTTGCACCCAGAAGGAAGTGAATGTCCTGAACTGCGCTGAATTGTCACTCCCCGGATGTGGGACAATTTGTCAGTTCTCTCTCTCCATGGTTCGTGTAGGCCTCCCAGATCCTTCATGTTGCTGGTGCGTGCCTTCCCTATCCACTGCTCCCAACAGCGTACTATGGAAGTTTCCGCACGACCGGTATGGCATGCAAAACGTCGATAAGACCTTCCCAGCTTTCCAGAAACCTACAATGCGACCCTTCTCAAACTCTTCCAATTTGCTTTCGAACTCTTTTCTGAAGCATACTTAACATTGGAAATAAAGACTACCAACACATCAGCACGAGTCAGAATGGAAAGCACGCGCAACAGGACGACAGTCAGTCAGGTACAGCGATAAGGCCCGTCGTTGCTTACCATGCCGATTCGCATGTCTGATTCGCATGCCTCATGATATCAAACCTACCCACCAAGCTTCATTCCTGTCGGTTGATTCCTTCTGGGTGCAACTATTTTTTCAATCATGAGTGTTTCAGAGTCTTAATGTAAATCAGTATAGTTCACTGTGGGACATCACACTATTCAGTAGTGTGTTACTTGCTCAAGACTGGTACCAACAGGACCTAATGGTATCTGAGGGTGATCTCCTCTGTCTCGAATATGTAGGCAAATTCTTACTCTTCCAAGTAAATTCAGTCAATGAATACTACTACATGACTAGTAAGTGCACCAGAATGGCAGCTAGAAGAATGATATGTTGACATGTCTATTGCCATTTTCTCTACCTTGTAAATCTTATATAAGCTAGTTAAGAAACTATTCTACTGAACAATAGAAGCTTTGCTTCAGTCTGTACATAATCTGTAGATGTGCATGAGATCATTTCACACCAACACAACTAGGAAGCATGGCAAATTAGATGCTTTAGAGGGGAATAAAACATCAGCTCAATAATTCATGATTATGATCATTCCAGCTGTTTCACAAGCAGACAGAAAATGAACTAGATCTACAACCATAAGTTCACTTGGTTCCTGTTTGGGTCAGTTCATGTTTTTGAATGTGGAATTGAAAAAAAGCCACAAATGAATTCTCACTGGATCCTTAATGAAGTCACATTCCAAAGTACCTAGGAGAAAACTGCAGGTAGAACCTTTCTTGTTGCTTTTTCACAGAGTATTGAGTTTACCTTAATGTACTTAGTCTTAATTGGCACAGCCGGACTAGAGGGAGAGAGAAAGGAGCGAGCTAAGAGGAGCAGGATTGAGAGAGAGGAGCAGGAAGAGATCTATAAAGCTAAAAGAGACAGGAAGAAGCAGTGACTAAGAGCATCCTGGCCTTTGGCTCAGGACTGAGTGCTGAGTTCAGGTGTAACGTGATTACTGTGGCCTTTGTCTTCTCTGTCCATCCCTCTGACTGCTCTCATGCCTCCGGCAGGAAAATGGGTCACTGTGGACACTCGGCCTTTTGAGGTTGCTTGAGGCTGCTGAGGAACAAAGACCAAACTGGCTGTGCTCAACAAGGCTGCCAGCTCACACTGGGGAAAGAACACCCTGCTCCCACTACCACGGTAGACCTTGGAGACTTACTGGAAAGAGCTTAGTGTAATATTAATGTAATAAAGTTTCTTATTTTTCCAAAAATTTGGAAAAAAAAAATATCTTATACCATTTGTGTAGTTTATTGTCCCAAAAACAGTCATAATTCATTTTTTCTGTGACCATCATCCATCTTCTAATTAACATCCTGTTTTTGTGTTTGCGCCTTAAAAACGATATTACACTCGTCATCAAAAGAATAGCTGCACCCAGAAGGAAGTGTCTGATTGCAGTGCTATTGGGAAGGAAGATAAAGGTTACCAGGAACAATAAATTATGATAAATTTAGACTAATATGGGCAATATTTACTGAGCTACACATACAGAAGTAGTGTCTCTCAGTATGGAGTCTGGCCGCCATGTTTGCTAATGCAGCATGCCAGACGTCTCAGCATGGAGGTGTAGAGGTTCCTAATGGTGTCCTGTGATAATCCATCCCATGCAGCTTCAGTATTTTCTGAATCACTCCATGACAGTCTGGCACGACACCATTGCAGTCTTTGGTGATGCTGATGTGGTGGTACTGACGTCATAATAGTCTGTGTGCATGTAGTCCTGCATCGTACAGCCGTCTGGCAGTGGTGCTGGCGTTGACAGGATGACTCATGGAGGGCATCACTGCTCACTGAATGTCTGTAATCGTGGTTTTTGGGTCAGTCAGGTACAGCAATAAGGCTCGTCCTTGCTTACGTCACATGCACGGCCGAGCGTTAAAATTTGAATCATTTGCATGTCTCACAATGTCAGTCCTGCCCACCAAGTTTTATTCCTGTTGGTTGATTCCTTCTGGGTGCAACTATTTGTGCAACTGTTCTTTTGATGGCGAGTGTAAGTTTCTTGACTGTGCCTTAGGACCAATATATAATGAGGTGGCTGCCATGGGGGAGCACAGCCACTGGGGAGCATAGAAGCTTGGATATGCAAATAGACTTGGCTCATGGGAGGCATGACACATGCATCCTGCCTAAACATCATTGTGGGCTAGGTATACCCTTTTGTGGCAGTGGTATTACCGCTTGGCAGTGGTTCCTTTTAGCAGGATAATGTGCCCTGCCATACTGCACACCTTTGAGGAACATGATGAGGAGCTCAAGGTGTTGCCCTGATCTCCAAATTCTCCAGATTTCAATCCAATCAAACATCTGTGGGATGTGCTGGAACAATGTGTGTCTCTACATAAAAAGGATATAACATCTGTTTTCCATGATGTGGGCCCTTTAGACGAGTCCACACTTCAATCCCTCGCCCATACAACTATGCTTAAAAGGTACTTGCTGAGTAATTTAAAGCTGTGACTAAATAATAAGTCTTCAGATTAATAACTCAGTGATAGGCCTTAAACTCCACTCGCAGATCCACACATCCATTCCTCACTCTGCATAGATTTCAGTGAATGATGTGCCATGAGGTTAGGGTTAGGGGTTGAACGCTGATGACGTTACTAATGTAGGTTATGACAGTGCGGTCAGCTGGGTGCTCAGTGGCACGCGCTCTACCTGCCTCTCCCCTCCCCTCCCCTCCCCTCCTGCCCTCCAGTCTGAATGGAATAGTGGCAGACCGTCTGACTAAACAGAGTTCAATAATTCATCTGTCAGCATCTGGGAAAGCAGCCAGACTTTCATAAAGTCCCAGTGCCCGAGTGAGACTGCAGCCGGCTGCTCCCAGCCCTGCCTGCAGAGTCAGATTTAGACAGATGTGCTCTGTCCTCCATCACTGCCCTGACAGAGCGCTGTAAAATTAGTGCAGAGGCTCACAACGGCTGGAGAGCACTCAGAAAAGAGCGAAAACGATGAATACAGACACAAGCTTAAGGTCAGCCCGAAATGGCTTTGTGTTCCTGACAAAGTATTAAAGGTCTTCTTCAGTAAACACTGACAGAAAGGTGCAGTAGACGAGTGATGGAGGACAGACTGACAGATTTAAATGGAACATTAATGAATTCATATTGTGTTATAGTGTTACTGAGCTCACTGGAGGTTTACATAGACAATACCAGTTCACCTCAATTCCATTTCCATCCTGAATACTCAGCTCTCTTCTATGCTTCTCCCTCTCTTCCTTCCTTCTTTCTTCTCCTCTCTCTGTCTCACTTTCACTCTCTCTCTTTTCCTTGTTTTTTCACTCTCCCTCCTCTCTCTATTTCTTTCCTTCTTTCGCTTTCTCTCATTCTCTTTTCCCTGTGTCTCTCTTTCACTACCTTCTTTCGCTTTCTCTCATTCACTTTCCCTGTGTCTCTCTTTCACTACCTTGTCTCTTGTTGTTCTTTCTTCTTTCTCTTCCCATTTCCTATTCTTCCTTCTTCCTTTTCTTTACTCTCTTTCTTTTTGCCCATTCAACTCTCTCTCTCCTTGATTCGCTTCTTTCTTCTAATTTCCTGATAATTCACTCTCTTCCCCTGTTCTCCTTCTCTTTTGTTTTGCTCTCTCACTCTCTTTTCCTGTTCCCCCTCTTTTTTGCTCTTCTTTCTCAAATCTCTTGCATGGTTGTACATCTCTCTCTCTCCCTCCATCTTGTGCTGTCCTCTCTCTATCTTACTCTCTCTCTCCTGCTCTTTCCCTCTTTTCCCATTTCTTTTTGAGAGAGAGAAAGAGAGAGAGAGAGAGAGAGAGAGAAACCAAGAAAGAATTCTTGGTTTCTCTCT
>CM067487.1:25901660-25959361 GCA_034552555.1 Semaprochilodus insignis | reverse complement strand
TATTTCTTCCTTTTTCTTTCACCCCCTCTCCATCTCTCTTTCATGCTTTCTCTCTATTGCTTTTTCTGTTCCTCTCACTCATCATTCACTCCCCTTCACTGTTTTTCTTTCTTCCTTCTCTTTTTTTACCTTGTTATCTCTTCTTTTTTTGCTTTTTTCCCTCTTTTTCTTTTTTATCTGTTTTATCTGTTTTCTCTCTATCCTCTTTTTGTTTCTCCTCCTTCTTTCTTTCTCTATCTGTGATACCTCTCTTCTCTCTTTTGTTTTCTCTTCCTCTCTCTCATCCTGTTTTTTCTTTCTCTGTTCCTTTGTCTATCATCTTCTTTATTTCCTGTTTCTCTTACTTCTTTCTTTCTCTCTCTGTGCCCCATTATTTCTCTCTCTCTCTCTCTCTCTCTCTCTCTCTCTCTCTCTCTCTCTCTCACTATCTCTCTCTTTGGCTTTTATCTCTGCCTTTATGCCCCCTCCCCATCTCATCTTCATCTCTCTCCTCTCCTCTGTTGCCCCGCCCAGCTGTTTCCTCACGTTTCTCTCTCGCAGAAATCAGGTCACGCGGCTGCAGCCGACAGCGGGTGAAAGAGGGTAAAGCAATGAGAAGCACCAGCATTACCTGCCATACATCACCGGCTGAGCTGACATCATCAGCGTGAGATACAAGCAGCACACACACACACGCGCACACACACACACACACACACACACAAGCGTGCTGCCCCTGTGTACTCGCCGACCCGGCTATCTTTACTGCAGGCAAAGTGAAGGTGAGGCAAGGTGGCCATAGGCATGAGTGTCACGTACAGGCCCAGGGCTTCCACTCCCCGGCAGGCTAATTGAATAGGCCAGCGTGTAATGACTTTAATGCCAGCCGTGCTGGGACTGGAGCAGTAATGATATTGGTGGAGTCGTTCAGGGTCGGAGTCGTTCAGTTTGATCAGAAAATGTCACTGAACTACTTTAGTCACTGTGCTCACTAATGGAGTCTTCCTCCTGCATGTTACCCCAACGCATGCAGCAGCATGGAAACACTACAGCATGTCTCAATGCTAGGCAGTAGAGGCAGGAGAGAACTTAGTAGCACTAAGATATAGATGAATGCTCCTCTTCAGATTAGGTGTAGTTTTCTTGTCATCATGTTAATATTAGCATATATAAATTCATTTTTCCTGCTTGCTTAATTTCAATTACCGAGCACAGCAACTGTGAACTCATTAGGTTTAATGGGATTTTAGCCAGGGTTGGGTAAAGCTTGTCTAACCTCACAACAGTTGCTACAAAGGAACGCTTTGTGGGCAGATCATGGATAGAACTAGTGGGTGCATCTGTTTTAAGGCACACCCATCACTGATGCAGGTGTTAAGATGCTTGCATGTTGCTGTGCAAGCTGTCAACAGAATTATAGTCTGGAGCAGCCACACACAAGCCTAAGACTTTCTGTACAGAGTGAAACTTTAATGCAGCTAGTTTTGAGTTGGCTGCAATGTACTTTCTATGCCGACAGTTTCTTGAAGGAAAACAGTCAGAGTTGCGCAAAACACATTCAGTTAATCCACTAGTTATCAGCCTAATCAGCAGGTCATATTTTCTGATGCACCATGTTGTTCTCACTATAAAGACGTCTTTGAGGTGTATTACATCTCTTTATTAGGCCGAATTATACACTTTGTAGTTCTACAGTTACAGACTGTAGTCCATCTGTTTCTCTGCATACTTTGTTAATCCCCTTTCACACTGATTTTCAGTGGTCAAGTCCCCCACAGGACCACCACAGAGCAGGTATTACGTGGGTGGTGGATCATTCTCAGCACTGCAGTGACACTGACATGGTGGTGGAGTGTTAGTGGGTGTTGTGCTGGTCTGAGTAGATCAAAGACAGCAATGCTGCTGGAGTGTTTAAACACCTCAGTGTCACTGCTGAACTGAGAATCGTCCACCAACCAAAACTATCCAGCCAGCTCTGATGAAAGACTAGAGGGTGACGAAAACTCCAGCAGCACTGCTGTGTCTGATCCACATGTGCCAGCACAACAAACACACTAACACATCACCACCACATCAGTGTCACTGCAGTGCTGAGAATGACCACGTAATACTTGCTCTGTGGTGGTCCTGTGGGGGTCTTGACCACTGATGAACAGGGTGGAAGGCGGTTAACAAAGTATGCAGAGAAACAGATGAACTACAGTCTGTAATTGTAGAACTACAAAGTGCTCCTATATGGTAAGTGGAGCTGATGTAGTAGACAATGAGTGTAGATAGGAGGAGGTGTACCCATTAAAATACTCTGTGAGTGTATAAGCAGCATTTTTCCTTCTGATAGTTTAAAATATATCGTTTAACATGATCATGCGATGTGTGGCATTTTGATTGGCTGCGATGTGTGGCATCATGATACCTGTTCCATGAAGCTAAAATGCTGGCAACAGTTGTGCTGAATTTCAAATGAGTTGCTGAACACTTTATAGGTTTCAAGCAACTTTCAGTTTAGTGAAGGTAAGGTCACTATGTGCAATGTCTAGTGTTAATGGGCTAGCGGGATGAAGCTCTATCAAAAACCTTTGGGAATATTTGGAACGTCAATTATGAGCCAAACCTTAGCACTCAAAATTAGTACCTGACCTTACAAATCCTCTTGTAGCCGAATGCAATCAAAGCCCAGCAGCAATAATGTTCCAACCCCAGAAGAATAGAGACTGTAACAGCAAAGCAGATCATATCAACACCCTTGATTAAAAAAAAAAAACAAAAAAAACAAGACAAGACACAAAAAACCCTAATTTTGAAAATTTAGGGATGGACTATATCTTCCTTGCAGCATTTAAAACACTGTGTAGGTCAGGACTATGTTTAATCCTTTTCCAGGAAACAAGCCCATGATAAGCTCACCAGACAAAAAAAAATGAGTCACCTGTGAGTAAAACATATCTAATAGTGTGTAATACCTCCACAAGCATGAATAACAGCTGGACAAGTTTCTGGATCATCAATGTTCAACCACTCTTGCGTCAAAGAATTGAAAGTTGGGCCACATTTGGTGGATGCCTTCCCTGGCACAATTCTGAGGAGAATTTCCTGTAGACTGGGATTTTTGCCAATGCTGGTAGACACTGCTGGTGGCCGTACGCTTCCATACACCTGCAAATTCAGCTACTTCCTTCACACTATGGCCTTTAGCACACCCAAATGCAATGACTCATTTTAGCCAATCATTAACATCTGCTTTGGAGCCATTTTCCACACATGGAACGAGACGTTCACTGCACTGTACCACCTCTTCTCAATCTATGAATCCCGTCACTCACACCACGCAGGTATTTATAGCCCCGTTATCCTCATGCAGCGCCATCTGCAGGAGCCTGAAGTTACTACCACCTTAAACATGCAAGGTAACTCGTTTTTTGTTTCGGGAGCTTATATTCAATGTATTAAGCCTCATGAGATTTGGGCATCTAGGGTTGAGGGCATTTGAATGCATCATCAGGGTGGTAGATTATAATGCCTTTTTATTGTTGTTACTGGACAGTGAATTCATCAGTAGTTGTAAATTGCTTTGTGTTTCAGATAGTACAGATAAGGTATGCAGGGATTTCCCTGGGTACTTGTGGTGCTCTGCATAGTAAAGCATATGTGGGTGTAAAAATGTGCCAATGTGTGAAAAAGAGGATGACATGGAGATCAGGAGCAGCATCAAATGATCTCCATGGCTCTGGCGATGATGAACAGCTATTGTATCTTATCGTCCTCCAGTAGTGTGGCAGATACAGGTGTGTGATTGAAGTGTTGTTCAGCAGTAACCCACAGAATGGCCCTGGTATTAATGCTGGTGTCATTTAAGTGCTCTATATAGGGGGAAGGGGGAATAGCTATGTTTGTTCCTGTCTGTCTGGGCCAGGCTGATGAAGCACAGTAGATGTGAGAGATTGCCCTTTGCTGTAGGAGCTGCGGAGATGATCTGCACTCAGAGTGCTCCAATGTTCCCTGCTCTCATCTCACACAGTGCTAAACTAAAGGGCACCCAGAGATGATGAAGGGTGAGAAGAGGGCAGATGTGACCTGCAACGGCCTGGTCTTACTCCACTGAGTTTTCCAGATTTCTGCATAATTAAATAGTTAGCATGTAAACATAAAGTCATCAGAGTGATTTGGTGTGAAATGCTTTGTTCTAAAATACCAAGGCATTATTCACAGTGGTGGTGATGGGGAACCAGATGTCCACCTCTCACAAGAAAGTTATTGCATGAAATGGTTATGAACACACTGCCTAGTATTCAAGATATTGTTTTACAGTAGTTGTAGGATAATCAGTGGTGGATGAAATACGTTAAATGGATGAATTAAGGTAAAATATTCCTCCAGTAAAAGTTCCTCCCTTTAGACCTCCACTTGAGTAAGAGTACTTACCTTCAAATGTACTTAAGTATGGACAGTAACAGTAGCATGATTTATTATGGCTCTAATGTCCTTTGTCATTTCCGGAACAAGACTCATAATCAGCTCATTGTATATGAAGAGACTCTAGTGTCTCTCAGTCCACCATCTTTAATAGAAGGTCATTAATTAGTCTGACACTGATGTCTATTCAAATGATCATAAACACAGAACACTGAAGGAGAACAGTTTCCATTAGCTAGAACCAAGCTCTGTCCAACAGGCAAAAACAAGTTCAAAACAAAGTGACCACTGTACCCTGATTGGTGGGTTTGCCTCACGCATCTTTCGTTTGGACATGTTACATTTTTGACAGATTAGACAGATTTGGCCATAATGTAGTGGAGTAAACAGTAAGATATTAGACTTTGAAATGAAGTGGAGTTAAAGTAAAAAATACCCCAGAATGGAAATGCTTCAGTACAGATACACAAACAAACAGCTTAAGTACAGAAACAATTACATTTACTTCCTTACTGCCCACCACTGATGATAAGGTTTTCGTCTAAAATGTATTTTAACCAGTGTATTTTAATCATTCATGTTCCATGAATAGTTTTATGGGGGAAATAGTCCACAAAGAAAACATATTTTTGCAGCTGGTGTTTACAAATGGTGTCAAGAAAAAACACATAATGGAACAAAGGAGATATGATGTGACTGTGACGATAGGGAGTTATGTATATTAGGAGCTGCATGACTTATGTGATGAAAGTCTTGAGTAAAACTATAGTAGAAGTTAATGCTTTGCAACAAACAACTTTAAAAATCTGACTTTAGAAATCTGTGATGAATACAAGCTCCGCAGGTCAGTAGAGCATGACATGTCCTTTCCAATAACCCCTGAATCACGGATGGATGCGACCCAAAGTCGACTTTACTGCTCGGTGATGACATTTAAGCTTGATGTTGACTAGTCACTGATCACATGACACTAACAACATGGACCCCTTAGAGAAGACAAGGGGTGAGCCTGCTGACTCTGGGGTCTGTATCCCTGGTTTCCTGAAAGCTAGCAATGCGTGGGCTTGTTAGAAAGGGCACACTATGTTTGGTTCGATCATGGATTGTTAAAGTTGCTTGTTGCAAAGTATTCCCTTCTCCTTTGGTTTTATTCATGATGTCATTGCAATTAGTCAACATCGACTTGGCTTTCATCATATAACTGTCAACTAAAAATATCTGAGGTAGTTTAGCCCGTACTTCCGTTCTATTGTGGTGATGTACAAAGGCAAAATTACAAAAGATTGTGTCACTGTTCAAATGCTTATGAAAATGACTGTATATAAACATCTGCCCTGTGATGGACTGGCAGCCTGTTCAGGGTATAACCTACCTGCTTTCCATTGAACACTGGGATAAGCTCCAGCACTCGACCCAGAAGGATAAAGAGGGACTGAAAATGAGTGCGTGAGTGATTATATATATGAAAAGATAAATAATAAAACAGATAAATTATAAATGCTGACTGCCAAGATACATGCCTTTTCTCAGATTCCTAAAGCTTGCCCTGTACGGCGTGTGTGGAGCGCTATTCTCCCATAATGCAATTTTATTCTAAACACTCCACAGAAAAAACCAAAAAGGGCCAAGTGCCATAGCTGAGCAGGGTAAGAAGACTTTAGCAATAAAGCAGACCTTTATGGAAACAGCCTTTCCATCCGTGTTGAATTAGCGCATGTAAGTGGGGGAGTGCGAAGCGAGCACTTTGATAGAGGAGGGGGTGGCTGATCTGGGGGTGGTGTGTGCACATGACTCATAAGAGAGAAGGGCGTTGGTGCAGGCCTGCAGCCTGATGATCTGGTTAATGATGTGCACATTTCAGGTCTCCAAATAACCTCACAATCTGCTTGCAGGCCCTTCAGCAGCTTTGACAGAAAACTTAGCTTGATGATAATGCGCATGATTGTCCTGTCACTTCTAGCCGCAGCTTTATGTCGTGATTGCTGCCTTGAGTGTAAACCATTAAGCTGAGGGTGAATGTCAAGTTCTCTGTGGTAAAGTGTTACTGTGTAAGCAGATGTCGTTAATTATGATATAGCATGTTGTTATAAGCTTTGTCCGCGACACTATGGCCCCAGCGTGCTCATTTCCGCTAATTGCGATTGTTAGGGTTATTTTCTCATTATTAGCAGTGTGGGTTGGGGGTAAAGTAAGGGCACCTGAAGTAGGGCTGCACAAAACCCACGATACACAAACCCATATCATCGCTGCATTGCTACACATCACGATTGCGACATGCAGTATGCTACAAAGACACTGGCGAGCCCTTGATGTGGCAAGAGACTCGCCTGGAACCTCTGTGTCTCGTCAGAAATTCACACAGCATAAAATACAATTAATACTACCAGTTTCACAGAAATTTGGGATGCTGTGCAAAATGTAAATATACATTAATTGCAATGATATGCAAATAATTTGAATTCTATATTAAACTGAAAATTGTACAAAGACGACTTCTCAAATGTTGAAACTGTGAAACTGATTTATTTAATGCACAATATATGCCTATTTTGCTGGTGAATTTGATGCCAGCAACACATTTCAGAAAGTTGGGACAGGGTCATTTTGGCCACTGTGTTGCATCACTGTATGTGTTTGGGAACAGAAGAGATCAGCTACTGTAGTTCTGAAAGTGAATTGTTTTCCATTCTTGCTTAATCTAGGATTTCAGATGCTCAACTGTTCAGGGTCACCTTTGTCTTAATTTTCTTTCTCGTAATGAACCAGATGTGTTCAGTAGGTAACCAGTCTGGATTGCAAGCTGGTCAGTTTAGCACCCGGACTCTTTCACTATGGAGTCATCCTGTTGTAGTACATGCAGAATGTGGTTTGCCATTGTCCTGCAGGAATAAGCAAGCCCTTCCCTGAAAAAGACCTCATCTGGATGGCAGCATATGTTGCTCCAAAATCTGTATATATCGTACATTAAATGTGACTCACAGATGTGCAAGTCACTCATGCCATGTCCACTAATACTGCCATCAAATTCAAAATAGGCATATTAAAAAAACCACATTTGTTCAATTTCAACAATTTGTTGTCTTTGTACTATTTTGAATTAAATATAGGGTTGAAATAATTTGCATATCATTACATCCTGTTTTTATTTAGACTTTGCACAGCATTCCAAGTTTTATTGGAAATCAGAAACTAGTGGCAAATTAGAAAAAATACAGCTTATTTGAATAGGCCACTATTTTGCCTCTGCATTCCCTGAATGTACCTCTCCACTAGAAATGTAAAGAGCATTTTTGGGTAACAAAAATATCTTACCTCAAAACTTCTTAAACCAGTGTATCCAGCAACAGGCAGTGTATTCATAACCATTTCATGCAGAAGAGTTATGGAAGGCTGTATTTAGAGGCACTGTCCTGTCATCTGGTTCCTGTCACCACCACTGTGAATTTAAGCAGTTTGTGATGTTGAGTTGAAGTATCTCTGAAACTCCCCGTCAGTCTAGAGGAAGAGAGGTTAAACTACATCGCTGCAGCATTCTTCATCTGATGGGTGCCTAGACATTCAGTCACAGTGAATTACGCCCTACACTTGTTATAGCGACATCGCCATAACTGCCAATTATTTCACTATTCAAATGAAACCTCTGATTATCTCTGACAGTGTACTGTCTCTTTCAGCAATCCAATCAGTAATATCTGACAACAGCCCTCTCGCTGCTGGTAAAGTCATTGGGTTAGATTGTCCGATCATACATGTTGTCCATTAATGCATGCTCTACAGCAGTAGTTCCCCTAAACCTTCTGTCGTGTGTCCCATGCACCATTTAGCCATGTATAATTAATCTCATAAACATTCTTACACCAGCACACAAACATAACAAATGCCACAGATTGATGAAAAAGGTGCACTTGACCTGAGTTTCAGAGCTTTAATCAGGCCTGAAATTTGGTCCAAGCCTGAGAATGTTTTACAGTTGTGTTTTGAGTGAACAACATTGTGTCCAACACGGACCTAAACCGACCATCACCACCTGAGCCTACCATCTCCCAAAGAGCTGAATAAACCTGACAGGAAGGTGTCAGTTACCATGTAGTGACAGTAATAGCCATCACATGGTATCCTGTGTGGATGGAGCTTGTTAGGTCATGATTCTGGTATGACAGTGGTGCACTGGTGCATAGGCCAGTATTAAGCAAGGCAGAGCGATAGGATGGGGTGCTTGGCTGACCTTGTTAGGATGTTTGTGCGGCTGGTTGATGAGCTTGGCAGAACAACGGAAAGTGAGCGATGAGAATAGCAATTCCTCCCTCCAGTGATCACTCCGGCGAGCATGCGTGTGTGTCCTCGGTTGGCTAAAGCTTCTGGAGGTCTTCAGAACACACATGAATGACAAACAGAAAGGGGAATTCTCTGACAGTGAAACAAAGATGAGCTACCACAAGAGCCACACCTGTGGTAGTTGTGTGCTTAAATAGAAAGGTGTCTAAAAGGGTTCTCAGGAGCAATGGCATAGAAGATTTGGTTTCCTAATGCACCTTGCGATGGAAGTTTTTTTCCAGCAAACTTAATTAATGCAATGTGACTGAGACGGGGCTCTGTGGAACCCTCGTCCTGCAGTTGTAAGATAACACAACCAGTCAAATCCAAACAGTAGGGGGCAACATGTTGTGCTGTCCACCCATATGTTAAAAAACAACGTACTGTCTGGCTTGGTATGGTGCATGCTAGTTAGTTGTTTTGTTCTGACTTGCGTCATCACCATCAGTGTGTCAAACTGACATAGGCTGCTACAGGTTTCAGAGTCAGGCGATGCAGTTGCTCCCCACAGGCTACGCAAGCTAAGAGACAGCTTGATGATTCTCTGCTATCTCTCTTATAGACCCTATATGTACAGTAATAATGTCATACCCCGAGTAGCATGGCAGTTTATTTCCCCTATGATTTTAATTATCACATATTTCATGTCATGTCAACTATCATTCCATATAATGAAAAGACTTGAGTACCTGATCGTTCTTTAACATATCTGTCTTATTTTGACATTTTTCTAGAACTACTTATTGTCTATGCATTACTTCTCAGTATTTCTTGGTGGAACTTGGTGGAAAGGTAAGCAAGGATGGGCCTTACTGCTGTAGCTGATCGGCCCAACAACCACGATTGCAGACATTCACTGATGCCCTCCATGAATCATCCTGTTAGTGCTAGCGCCATTGGCAAATGGCTGCACAACACAGGATTACATGCAAGCATGATGACTGCCCTTAACACCTTGTCAATGTTGCCAAAGACTGCAATGGTGTCATGCCAGACTGCCATGGAGCGACTTAGAATGTGACGAGACCTGCTTTTGTCTTTGTTGAGAAGACCACCGAATCCATGTGTGGAGGCACCGTGGTCAGCACCAAGATGAACAGTTTGTTGTGACCCATCACACGTCCAGAAGGCCTGGTATCACTCCACCTCTACCCCTACCACAAAATGCGAGAATTTCAAACTACATGGGATGGATTATCGCAGGACACCATTAGGAACCTCTACAACTCCATGCTGAGACGTCTGGCATTTGGCGTTAGCAAACATGGTGGCCCAACTCCAGACTGACACTACTTCTGTATGTGTAGCTTAATAAATATTGCCCATATCAGTCTAAATTTATCATCATTTATTGTCCCTGGTAACCTTTATCTTCCTTCCCAATAGCACTGCAATCCGACACTTCCTTCTGGGTGCAACTATTCTTTTGACGATGAGTGTATACATTGTTTATCATCACTGATTATACCTTGAACAAACTGTATATTTATGGACTTACTGTGGATATTTTTAGTTCATTTTGGAATGTGTTAAACAAAATATTACACCTTTAAAAGCCTACCCCATTTCAGCATATCACCCATTTTTCAGCACCATAAATAGATCTCATAGTCGTCTCTGTAATTTCATTCCTCTCAGCAAATGATAAAGGAATTCATAAGTCTTGCCCATTCAATGGTGTCAAATGTATAGTTAAATGGTTCTCAGTTGCACTCCTGTTGATTAAATCACATTCCCTGTTCTTCTTCATTCAGTCTCATTCAGACAAAATAGCACACAATTAATTTACATAATTTACCCATTTAAATTCACCCAAAACATCAGGCTCGTCTGTACACCCAGGCTGCTTTCTCAGAGACAGACCATCCTAGTCTTAGACTGGTAGAGACCCACAGAGGAGGCTGTTTAATTCAAGCCTGGGCTTTATGTACGTCAGCAGTGTTTTTGGAGAGAGGGAGTTGGTACAGAAGACAATGGGATACTGAACAATAAAGCAAAGCGCCTTGGCTGCATGAGCAGGGAAAGCAAGTCAATTAGAACATGGCAGCTGTGAGCATTGTGACTGAGAGAGGAACAGAGTTGGGATGGTGCTGCTGCTCAGACGTATCGATGAACTGGTTAAGCATTTAATACATTAATGCACAGTGATTATGGGTTGGGCTAATGCTTCAGGAGTTCAGACTCATTACCACGCCTGCTGTTGAAATTGCTCAGGATCAGTGCAAAACTTCCGACTACCTCTGTCTCCTCTGCAGCGTTCTTTTTCTGTGCTGGATCAGAAACAATTTAAATGCAGAATAGACTGTCTTTGTTCTTGGCCTTGAGCTTTGCTTTGCACCCTTTCTTGCTTTTTCTTAATCAGAACTGAACACACCAAAGATGCCAAGAAACCGGTTCACTCTTCATATGCATTTTCTATCTTCTGTAGATAAAACCTTAACGTTCCCACTTTCTCAGTATTCCCCACATTGATTTGCTAATTGCACATATTGCCTTTTTAATAGTGCAACTTTGTGCTGGCTGGTAAATCAGCTCTGTGCTTTGTGTGTGTGTGTGTATGTGTGTATGCTGTTGTTTTTTCCCCATTCATCCCTCTTGTTCCTCTCTTCATCTGCAGTCACTCCACACTCCAACACTGCTCACGGCCCCTAATGCTATTATTTACAGTGGCCAGTCCACTGACAGTGTTTTCCCCTTTTGCCAAAGCGCACCCTTTCTTAACCCTCACCTCGGAGTCAGGAATTCTCATTTTGTAATGCTGTGTTTTTTATATGGTTCACTATGACATCATTTGAGAGCATTAAAATATTATGATGCCACAGTAAATGGGTTTTAGATGCCGTTCAGTTGATGGGTAAATACAGCTAAGCCTTAACCCATGTAAACAAAAGGATATGTACAGTTCCAAGAAGAAGTAAGTAAACTCTTTGAAGCTACCTGGAATTACTTGGACATTTGCCTTGATTACTACTGTAATACGTCTGTCTGTTGATGTTCCAACTTGTGATCTTAGATCTGCAGATACTGGCCTTCTGCAAACACCTTCTGTAAAAACGTGGAGAGGCTCTTTCAGTTATTATGCCTCTAAACTGTGGAACTCAATTCCAGCTTCTGTTAGACAGTCAAGCTCAGTGCTCACTTTTAATACACATTTAATAATGTACATCTTTAACTCAGCGTATAGTTAAAACTAAGTCATTGTGGTATTAATACATTTGGTTTGTGTCTTTTTTGTATAATTGTATCATTTCTGCTATTACTGATGCTGAGTATCTTTAAAGCACTTTGAGCCGCCAACGCTATGAAAAGTGCTCTATAAATAAAAATGATGATTATTATTATTATTATTATTATGTGGTCTGATCATTATCTAAGTCACAATCTAACTAAACTAATAATGCACAGACAGCTGTACCTTTGTTATGTCTTTTATTAGGCACATTGAGTAAACGCATTTAGAACTTTCCGTTCTCTCATCTATCCACAGGACGTTTTTTTTTCCAGAAGCATTGTGGAACATCCAGGTGGTCTGGGGCAAACTTGAGATGAGTCACAATATTTTTTTGAGAGGGGGGCAGCAGCAGCGCCTTAACTTCTGACAGTTGTTTGCACTGAGGCATGGTCCCCTATAACCTGTCCTTAGAAGAACAGACCTGTCAGTATCCAGGCTTTGTCTCTAAAGTAGGCAGCTGTGTGGTTTGCAGTTAATGACATGTATGTACACAGCCACAAACCGCTTGCACAAGTCCAATACAACACCAGGGCCAAGCTTATTACTCATGAACAACTCCAGTACTGAGAGACTGTTCAGTTCAGTTTTCTCTCAAAGACGTTTAGTAATGCTGAGATTAATAAGTGATCATCGCATATGCATCATTTAGCATGTCTTTACACACTGTGCTGATTTTAAAGCCCCAGTTTTATTTCTAATTAAGTTCATCTTGTTCCTCTTAGCCACATTACACAAACTGAGCGGTCCTAATCTTGGTAACAATTCTGTAAGCATTTCTAACCAATAACAAGGCTGACATCTCTTGCCCTGCCCACACAAAACATTTTCAGAGTCAGGGAAACAGTAAGCTAAAGCTAACTAGCATAACCCAAATATTTCTGTCCCTCTGTTTGTCTGTGTCTTTTTTTATGCAGCTGGCATCGCATAAAAGCTGTGTAATGATTTTAGCACTATGTGGCGTAAGCAAGGACGGGCCTTATCGCTGTACATGACTGACCCAACAGCCATGACTGACCCAACAGGACACTCAGCAAGCAGTGGTGCCCTCCATGAGTCATCCTGTTAGTCCCAGTACCACTGGCAGACAACACAGGATTACATACACACAGATTGTTACAACCACTGCCCTTAACACCACATCAACATTTCCAAAGACTGCAATGGTGTCGTGCCAGACTGTCATTGAGCGACTCAGAATGGCAGCGGGCCGTCTTCAGTGACGAGTCCCGCTTTTGTCTTCATGGAGATGACCTACAAATCTGGGTATGGAGGCACCATGGTCAGAGCCAAGATGAACGGTTTGTTATCACGCATCACACATCCAAAAGGCCGCAAAATCTGCAGGAACTGTGTGAGAATATTCAAGCTGCATGGGATGGATTATCACAGGACACCATTAGGAACCTCGACAACTCCATGCCGAGTTGGCGGCCCAATGCCGTAGTGAGAGACACTACTTCTGTATGAGTAGCTCAGTAAATATTGCCCATATCAGTCTAAATTTGTCGTCATTTATCATCATTCATTGCAATTCGACACTTCCTGGATATGTATTGCAGTGAAGTATTCTAAAGGTGTTCTCTTAAATTGTAAAAAACTGTATGGTGAATACTGCCTGAAAACAGATGTTATATTTCTGTATCTTGAATACATATTCCCAGTATTCCCAATTGCCAGACGCTGGTCCTGACATTGTATAAAAACAAGCATGTGTGCGCGCAGCCTAATAATCAGCGTCGCGCTCTCTCTCTCTCTCTCAGAGCCACTGCAGTAGGACGAATGCAGAATGCTTTAACGCTGTAAGGATGTGTAACCGAGCTGCCACAGTGAACCTGACTCACTGATGAGTGTTTCCTCCCAGCTGTGTAAGAAATCTCCCCTAACTTTCAGAGCGCGGTGAGTATGTGTGTGGAAGCGACCCTTCATCTGATAGTCATCATATAACTCAGTCTGTGGACTCGACCATATATGGCTCCAGTGTGTTTCCTGTGTGTCACCCTCCCACCCTTTCAGCAGAGCTAGACACGCCCCCTCTTATTTCTTCTCCCCCACATCAATGGGCAAACAGAAAGAAAGGGGAGGGTGCCTTTTACCCCCACACCTATTCCGACAAGCCCCGCCCATTCGCGCCGTGATTGGCTAGTAATTCACAGGTGGCCGGCGTGTGAGTATGAGCTACTAGCCAATCCTGGGCCAGGAGGGCCGGGCTACTGTTAGACAAAGCGCGCACTGGATAATCCTAGCCAATCCTAGCCAATCCTAGCGCAGGGTGGGCGGGGCTTTCCCGAATACGGGTGGGGAATAATAACAACGCGGCAAAGCGTCTCTCCTGTATGTATGTGTGTGTGTGTGTGTATGTGTTTGTATGTGTGTGTTTTTCCTTCTTTCAACTAGTGCAGGGCAACCAGGAGCGCAGAGACCGTGCGCTTTTACGCGCCTCGTACATTTTACTGCATGCTGTTTATGGGAAGAGGACGTGCTGTTTAAATAAGCCCACCCTGCATTTTCTCTTTGGTATTCTGTGATATTTTGGAATGAGCTGCTTTCTCGCCAGCGTCGTTGTCCCTCCAGCATGGGAACTGCCGTGTCCAGAAGGAAGAATCTGAGAAACGATGCCATTTCGTCGGTGGCGGCAAAAGTTAGGTGAGTCCTTCACTCCCTTTGGCCCTAACCTGCCCCACTCCAGAGTTACAAAACGATGCGCTGGGGCGTTCTGCAGCTTCTTGTCCATGCACCAAACACGGGTCACAGAGACTGACCAGCATGCAATATATTCAGTACATGGTCATTACCTTGAAGTCTTGGTTGGATGAGATGATTAAGCCCGTGGCGTTTGGCTCGTGCAGACTAATGTCACATATAACGTGAGTGACTGAGGGAGTGAGTGAGTGAGTGGTGCATTCAGACATGAAAGCACTGGGCTCTGCATGCCTTCACCTTCGCTGAGGAATGATGGGGCAGTGGGCTTGATATGACCGTGTGTAAACCCCATGTAGCGTGGTGCTGATGTAAGTGGGACAGTGCTGTTTTGTGTACATGCTGTAGCTGCATGGCTGTCAGGTACCACTGCGGAGGGTCTGCTGTGTTTAGGCTCACTGAGAGAGGAGTGCATGGAGCGTGAATAGTAGCCCTCAGTTTCTCGGGCACAAGATCAGACTGATGCTCCATAACGCGCCTAAACGAGCATACCAATACAATCATGCGACCATAGATTGAGGGAGGCAGGCGTCTTCTGGCTCCGGTGGTCGTTTCCCACGTTGCCCACGAGGACTCTCGGGCTGAGCCCTTGTTTAGTCATGATGTCCTGCTCGTCCCCTCGCGTTCTTAACGAAGCACGAAGAGGTTAAAGAGGGCAGCTGATCGCCAAGTTCACCTTGGGATGGACAGCGTTGCTAAAGCAGTGGAGAGCACCGTGCAGGGCTCGTGCTCTGGAAGATCAGTCAATCAGTAATTCAGTCAGGTCAGCCAATCAGTCAGTTAGCAAATCAATCGATCAGTCAGTAGATCAGAAGATCAGCTCATGTGGTATTCAGTTGATTAGACAGTCAAGTCACTTCTTTAAGGGTTATTTAGTAAAGGCAATGGTTCTATTTAGAACCATGAGTTCTATGTAGAACCACTTGCATGCTTAGATGGTTCTTTGCATGGTGTAATGGTTCTTCAAATTGAGGGAGAATGTGTTGCATATGGTTCGCACCAAAAAGGGTTCCTCTGATGTTATGATGTCAGTAGAAAAGCCCTTTCTGGTGCTACATAGAACCACTTTCACAAAGTCAGGGATGAAATGGTTCTAAATCTTTTTGAAAGTGGTTGTGTATAACACCCAAAATGGTTCATTTGGCATTATCAGGCTTGCAACAATAGAAGAACCCTTTTGGTGCTATAGAGAACCTTCTACAAACAGGTTCTATATAGAATCATATACTACACATTCCTCATCAATTTAAAGAACCTTTTTACCATTCATAGAACTATTTAATCATGTAATGGTACTATTTCTCTTGGAAAGTGGTTCTATATAGCACCAAATATGGTTCTTTTGTTGTTATGGTTTGACGACTGTAACAGTAGAACACACCTTTTTGGTGCTATATAGAACCGCTTTCTACACAGAACTATATGTGACAAGCATGCAAATGATTCTGTTTAGAACCACTCCCTTTACTAAAGACCTTTTGAAGAACCACCTTTGTTTAATTGGTAAGCAAATCAATAGATCAAGTCATCTAATCAGTCAACCAGTCTGTCATTAAGTCAGCCAATATGTAGATCATCAGATCAGCTTATTTAATCAGTCAATCAGTTATCAGTCACTTAATATCAGTCAACTCACACTCTAAAAGAAATGGCTCATCAAGGGTTCTTCAAGGAACCATACATTCTATATAGACCCATTTGCATGCTTAAATGGTTCCTTGCATGGGGAAATGTTTAAATAGTGAACGTCTTTTATATGATTCTATATAGAACCTTTTAGAGAGTGGGCCTATGTAGCACCACAAAGGGGTTTTCTGTTGTTTCAATGTCAAGCTTGCAACAATAGAAGAACCCTTTTTGATGGTATTTAGAACCACTTTCAAAAAGGTTCTATATAGAATCATATATAACAATGAATTAGAAGAACCATCTCACTATGCAAGGAACCGTTTAAGCATCAAATACTCATGGTTGTAAATAGCACCCCTTCTTTTACTTAAGACCCCTTGAAGAGCCATCCTTTTTTTTTCAGGGTGCAACCAATGAATACATTAGCAAACCAGTCAATAGATCAGTCATCTAATCAATCAATCATTTGGCCAGTCAGTCGGCCAGTCAGCCAATCAATCATTCGGTCAGTCAGCTGGAAGTGACCTAGTCTACCTTTGGCCGTTACCTCCCTGCTAAATTATCCTGGCCAAGGACGTGTATAGTGATTTATTCCCGAAAGAATGTGTATCTATTGCTTTGGCATTGCAACAGCATTGCATTTCAGGTCATTTATAGGCAGCACTCGTGTTTTGTCCTCCTCCATGTGGTTTTATGTCCTCCTCCAGGATCCGGGCTGTACTGTTCCGTCATTTAAATAAGTGTAGTGGTTCCTGTTCCATGTGATTATCTGGGAAATGGGTTATGACATCATATGTGTCATATTTCTTGTGATACGCATTTCACAAGGTCGCAGACGTAACCCTGGCTTTTACGTGACAGCAGCCCTGGCTGAGCAACAGATTCATGAATACGGGGTCCATGGCATTCCCTGTCCTCGTGTGCGCATGCATGTGTGTGTGTGGAAGAGAGCCTGCTCAGTATGCAGGACAGATGTGAGTGTGCACATAGCTCAGCATACTGATTTCAAACACAGTGTCTGATATGAGCGAGAGAGAGAGAGAGAGAGAGAGAGAGAGGGTACCCAGACACTCGTAAGCACAGCACATTTAGGGCTTGGACATGCTCACACACAAGCATGCACACCCTGATGGGTAATCACGTTGCTGCAGTGACATACACTTTCAAAATGTGAATACATTATTAATGCGCCTATGCAGAAACGAGCGAAGGCCTGAGCATATTCTCTCTGAATATGAATAATTAGGCTGTAAGTAAGTAGCACTGTAGCTCCAGGGCTAGTTCTGTGTATCAGTAACTTGCACAGGGTGCGAAACTGAAATGACTTATATCAGCTGAAACATGGTAATGAGCAGGCAATGTTCAGACTTTCACCCATTTGTTAAAGTGGCTGTCAGTAAGATGCTGCCAGTTTTGATAGCTATTAGTAAATTAATGCAGCATATGAGCTGGGTAATTCGTAAATGGTAGATATGGGTGAACGTTTGCTCACTCTCCATTTAGGAATCAGCCTAATTTCTGACGGTGTCAAATATTAAACAGATTAAGCTCTCTTACGTAATTTCACCTTGTGCTCATGGGATAACTCACCTGATTATTTGTTATTCTGCCAATGAAAGGTGTGAAAATGACACAGTAGGCAGTCCTGTGGTCTGCTAAAAGAGAGAAAGCACTTAAAGCAGATTTTTTCTAATGTTCTGCATAATGCAAGTGTTAAATTAAGAAATGCAGGTGGTCTGATATGATCTCATTCATTGTAGAGAAACACACCAACCCCAACTGTTTTATTCCTGGGGGTGAGTGGTGGTGGTGAGAGGAACCAGGGGTTGCAATGTCTGCAACACAAATATAACTTTTTATTCACTATCCAAAACAACCAGTTACCCAGTATGTCTTCTGAGTTTGGCTGAAAATGGTAAAATGGTGGTAAATCAGAAACTATAACTTTTCTTTGGGGACTACTTTGCCTTACAAAGCATGCAAATATCTGTCTGCCATGAGTGGATTAAAAAAATACATTTTAATCTGAAAGCTTTTCCCAGAACTACAGTAAAATAGTGTCTCAGATGAAGAAGTGTACTAATAACCATGTGGGGCTGGACCTGAAAATTTGTCTATTGGGATATTTTTATTGGGTAGGTATTCAGTTTTTAATTTCAGGATTCAGATATTCATGTTTTTTTATAAATAGAGGATAAATATGGAATACTGTGATGTTTCTGGTTCTTGTGAGAAACACTTGGGACTACTTGAGGTTACACTCCATTGCACAGCTTTATTTTTTAGTTGGCTGAAAACAGCACTAGACACAGCGAAGAGTCATCGAGACCTGATTTGCTATCCGCCTCTACACCTATACGCACTTCTGTGTATCAAAATCTGACGTGAAGCCTAGTGAACAGTAGTCTCAGCCACAGGCCCATTGTATAACATATATTGTATATGTTTCCAGAGTGTTTATGTCCTGACTCCTTTTTCAAGATTGCCTCCTTCTATATATCGTTCTATATAGCTACAATCGGTCGTTTTGTATGTCAGTCTAAGTTCCTTTTCCTGCAGTAGGAGCTGGTTCTTGACCACATGAAGTAGCAAAAGGTATTAGACTACTCTCTACTAGCGCTAACAGCTAAAAATACGGCCCTCTGCTCTACCCCGGAAAAAACACCACTCCACCTGTATTCATGCTTTTCAGAAAAAAAAAACCTGAATTACAGCTCGGTGTGGGGACATGATACATTTTATGAGCCCATTCTCATGCTCCTTGAAGTTCTAGTTAACCCACTGTGCTATTATGTCCTAGCCTGCTGTTAAGAAAGCCTAACAGACCTGGTAGATGAAGTGAAACTACGCTGTAAGTGCCACAGCACAATAGGAGGAAAGTTGCTGTTGGCCCCATTTAACATGCAATAGATGCTGCGTATTGAGAACGATCCACTGTACTACAAAACAGAGTGACACTGATCTTCTGAACAACTTTCTCGGCCAGCCTCACATCACCCACCACTGAGGTGAGACTTTGAATATTGGCTGTTAATTACTTCTGAAGCTCCGGAACCTAAAAAACAGTATTTAATACGTAATAACTTCTTGTCAGGAAGCTTCCAGAGACATTACACGTCTCAGACGTCTGGCTCCACCACAACCACTGTGAACAATTCTGAGTCTCCAGTATGAAGCATTTCACACCAAACCACTTCAGGTGAATGACTTTGTTCACACCTGAAGCGTTTAATTATGCTGAAAGGTTGACGTTTCCTGAGTCTAGCAGGACTTTGCCCATGTTGCTCCAGCCAAGCATTCTTCAGAACCACAGCATCAGTTCCTCTATTTCAAGCCGTCCTACAGCTGGTCACTCTGCTCTCCTCTCTTTTCTCACCGCACATGCTGTGCGTTGCACAAAGCGTCTCTCTTTAAGCATGCTAGGTCTGCCTGCTGGCTCCCAGTGCTGTCTGTCCTTCAGGACCCTTTTTTCTTTCACATGGTCTCTCATGGAGATGGCAGTTATTGGCAGTGTCTTGAGCCCCCTGTCTGAGTCTTTGAGCTGGATGGATGGCTGCCTTTAGAAGCAATAGGCCAGGATGGAGGTCCAGGCTGCAACTGCATCTGGAAGCCCCCAGAGAGTGATCAAAGCCCCCCACTGCTCCCTCATCATGCCACTTGAAGCCCATCCAGCCTGGTTTATGTGCAAAGAGGCTGAGTCATCACTGAGGACTCCATCGCTTTTCACGCTCTCCATCGCTCTCCACACTCATGCATATTATGGGAGGTGAAACTGGAGGGCACGATTCTCAGGCTTTGACTCAGCGCTTGTGAGCATGCAGTCGCTCTTGTTGTACAAATAGACACATGCGGTCACGTCCACTGAGAGCTGTTTGTTATTCCTTTGTCTCGTAGCTGTTCACGTCAGCAGCAAGCAGATGGCAATATGAAGATGAAGTGCAGTCTCACCAAGAATGTTCATGCATACAGTATTGGACTTTTAGTCAAGATCAAAACAGCTCCAAAAATGAAAAGGTGTCGTATTTGATAACTGTCGTTCTTTTAAAGGTCTAGTTCAGAGTAATCAAACCAGGCGAGTGCAGACCAGACCAACATTAAATTATTGCTTGGGAGTTTGCCCTGGGATAGTGTATGCAGAACTGGGACTTTCAGTTAGGCAGTAGCACAGTAGATGAACGTGTACTTTTTTTACACCATTCATTCTTAATGGGAGAAAAAAATTAATTTAACAAAGCTTCCTGAAAAAAAAAATCAAAAAGCTGTATACAAGCACACCACTCTTGATGAGACTGAACATTCTGGAGTGTCAATATTTCAAAAACAGTGGGACTAATTAGCAGACAAAAAATGTGTACAAAGAATGAGAAGTAGAAGAGGAAGAATATACCGTCAATAACAATAGTGTTGCACATTCTACTTTTTATACTTTCTTTCATTTTCATTCTGTTCGTTGTGATTTAACATTGGATTGTGAAAGGTATTTAAGCTTAACCACAATTCATTTCTTAATATATAACCTTATTATATAAACCTGAGTAATAATAAACTTAATCATAAACTTAATTTATATACTATAAATAAGTATAAACCTTTTTTTAATCTTTTTTTGCTCAGAAAGGAATAAAACACTTGTATTAGAATCAATGCAAATAACTTTAATACAGTAAGTACTGATTTTACATATGGTCTTTATTTAACTTTTGCTAAACGCCTCCTCATGGCAGCCTTGTAGTAATACCTGGCTTGACTGATCAGTACTTCATTAAGCCTGGGACTAGCAATCAAAATGATTATTCCTTCATATTCTGTTGATAATTTAGTTAATTTTGTAATGTTTGAAACTGAACATCTTACATATTGCTCCTTTAAAGTCACAATAACACAAACTGTTTGTCTGTTTAATAGGAAGTGATAAAGAGAGATTGTAAAATAGTGAGGGACTTGATATGGATGTAGGATATGGGCCCTTTAAAGCTGTGATTTATGTAAGCTCTGTTATAGGTTCTTTTTTTTTGTGATACTTTTTTTCAGTGCCTGTAGTCCATCGCTAGATGCTGATCCTCTGGGGAAAAGTAATGCTTGCAGTGGCAGAGGTGCCAGACTAAAGCCATGAAGTGAAACAAAGTGAAAGCTTGAGTTTCAGGACCACTGTATAAGACCACTGACCCGAAGAGATGTCCAGAGGAACGGTATGCTGCTAGAAATGAGCTGTCTAGTTTGTTAGAGGACATAAAACGAGACAGTATCTCTGTAATCATCCTGAATACAAGGCTGTCCATTTTAGTTAATGACCTGGCACTTCTGTTTATCGCTGGCTGTGAAGATGCGTAATCATTGGTGGCAGAAGCGCTCGAAACACAAAGACCTTATTAAGGTTCCATGTTGTATCTTTTGAGGATCTCTCCTGAACAAGCTGCCATGTCTTCCACATCCACAAAGTTTTTTCTTTGTTTGTCAGGGGCCGAGATATCGAGCGGGTGGAGAGGCTCATTTGAGTGTGTCCTTTGTTCAGTTCCAAACAGCCTGATGAAATTTGACTCTTTGATCTCGGGGTCTCCGAAGAGGCTGAGCTGAATGCCACAACATCTGAAAACGTCTGGGAGATCAGTGGCACGCAAAACCGCGTTATCAGCTCCACCATATTGGAAACGACACACAAGCGCATTCATATTCGATATAAAAGCTAAGAGCTCATATATATGTATTTGTGCTGTCCTCTTTAAAAGTTCAGGCTGCTGTTCATTTATGGAGCCTCCTCCTATTGCACTGGGTTTGGTTCCCTTCGAAGAACAGCTTGAGAAGAAACTGCGGCTGCAGTGTGCAATGGGTCGTTGTAACTTTCTCACTTTTTCTGTATAATAGCATCTAATTATTAACTCGTGAGGAGGTGAAATTGCAGGCATGGAGAGGATAAACAGCTGAAGTAGTCAGACGGCACGGGCTGCGTGCGTGTGTGTGTGTTGCCTCCCCGCTCTCTTTTTCTTCCAGTGGTAAGGATTAGAGAGCACATTGTAATTAGCGTGATTGCAGGAGATGATATGGATTCCAGGATGACTTTGACACTATGAGTACGCCTTTGACATTGTTGATTCTGCCATAGAAGGACCACTTTTGCATGCATAAGTGAGTGTTGGTGAAGGAGAGGCGTGTGTATGAGGGAGGGCTCCAGTCGTCATTAGGCAGGGTTGTGAAGTTGTAGGCCTCGGAGGAGGTGACATTTTAATCGCTGGTCTGTTCTGTAGGAAGACCCCAAATGCTGTGTGAACAGACTCTGCTGGAACATGCTATTAGATCTGTCCTACTGTCCTTACATCTCTAAGCCCTGGTACGCTACCCTTCAAAAAAACAAGGAGACTTACCTAAAGAAACATTTTAAACCCCTTGACCCTTAATCTTAAGACCTATTACTTTACTTAGTAACTATAAAACAAACAGCATTATAATATGTAATACACTCATCATCAAAAAAATAGCTGCAGCCAGAAGGAAGTGTTGGATTACAATGCTGTTGGGAGATGAAGCTTACCAGGAACAATAACTGATGATAAATTTAGACTGATATGGGCAATATTTATTGAGAAGTAGTGTCTTTAAGTATGGCGTTAGGCTGCCATGTTTGGTAATGCAATATACCAGACGTCTTGGCATGGATAATCCGATAATCCATCCCATGCAGCTGGAGTATTCTCACACAGTTCCAGCAGATTTTGCAGAAGGGGTGGAGGTGGAGTGACACCAGGTCTTCTGGATATGTGACACGTGACAACAAACGTTCATCTTGGCGCTATCCACGGTGCCTCCACACACGAATTCACTGGTCGTCTCCACCAAGACAAAAGTGGGACTCGTCACTGAAGGTGACCCGCTGCCATTCTGAGTCACTCCGTGACAGTCTGGCACAACACCACTGCAATCTCTGACGTGGTGTTAAGAGCAGTCATGGTAACAGTCTGTGTGCATGTAGTCCTGCATTGTGCAGCTGTCTGTCGGTGTTGCTGGCACTAACAGGATGACTCATGGAGGGCATCACTACTCACTGAATGTCTGCAATCATGGCTGTTGGGTCACTCCATGTGTGTCGGACATTCGTCAGTTCTCTCTCTCTGTGGTGTGTGTAGGTCTCCCAGATCTTTCATGAGGTCTCGCAGATGTATGCCTTCTTCTATCCATTGCCGCCAGCAGACGGTAGTATCTGCACAGTATACATGCTGTGCATCGATAAGACCATCCTGCTTCCTGGAGCCCTACGATGCAACCCCTCTCCAGCTCTTCCTACTGCTCGACTGCTTTCAAACTCTTTTCTGAGGCATACTTCACTTGCAAACGAAGCTACCAACACAACAAACATGAGTCAGAATGGAAAGAACACGCTACAGAATCAGTCTAAGTGCTTGATGATGCAGAATCATCATTTGCTTGTCTCATAATGTGAAACCTACCCACCAAGTTTCATATCTGCCGGTTGATTCCTTCTGAGTGCAGCTTATTTTTTTGTGATGAGTGTATGTCTGTAAGCTAAACTTAATCAGCCATAAAATAAAAGAAAATCATCAATATTTACTTTTAAAATCAGTTGCCTAAGTAAGATGCAAATGTCTATTTAGCACAATGACTATGGCATAATAATACTATGGCATTCATATACTGTGTCACTACCTCACACTGTATTTTAATTGGCATATGAACTTGCTTCATAAAATTGCAACACAGATCTACCAGACAAAAACCATGTATTCTGATTTTGGCCAGTTCCGTTTTTGCAATAATAGCTTATCACATATGTACATTTTGGTGGCATGTGTTATTGTACAGCATGTTTTATTTCAAAATGTGCTTTTACCTATTATTTGGAAACAAAAAAGAGGAAAACCTTCATCCTTACCCAGACAGTTATTTGTTATAAGTTAACAAAATCTTCATGTTTCTTACTTAACTGGAAAGTCAGGGCAACAACAATCTACATTTCACAAGAAGAAGACAGGATGTCCCCAAACTTTAGACATACTTACTAAAAGTCAAGCTTGGGTTATTTCCTCTCTGCGCTGATTTTGAATATAAGTTATATGGGCACTTCATAATGGCCTTCTTGGATCTGTCTGCCTGTATTAAGAATTCAGGAACTACTGGGAATGCTGCCAGCGGAGTGCCTTTTAAAGGTATCTTCGGCATTTGTCCTCTGGTGGAATTTAGGGAAACTGCTGAACTGTGTTCAGGAATTGAGGAAGTGCTGGGACATCAGAGATAAGAGATTACAGCTTCGGAGGTTTGGCAAACGATTTCACAGCTACTGGTTCATTAAAATTGATTCATTTGTATGTGTATTTTTTTTATTGCTGAAGTTTTTTTTTTTTTTACTTCGTAGCTCGCAGTCTTATCATTCTTAAGCTGCTTTGTCGTAATGGCTTCTGTAACGGGCTCTAAACAATTATTTATTTAGAGGACAGGTGGGCTGGAGATGCACACACGTACATGCCTTCAAAGAGAGAGCAGAGCGGAGCGATGGGGTGAAAGAGCACAGCGCTGCATGAGAACTCTCTTTCTCTCTGCCTGTGTGTGCGTTCGCGTGTGTTGCTCTAGATGTGTAGTAAAAGTTGAGTGCTGTGTCATGGTGCTGTGTTGGTGTCCTACTGAGCTGGATGCTTTTATCAGGAGCTCGTCCTCACTATGGTGTGAGAGAGAGAGAGAGAGAGAGCTCTGACACATCCTACTGGAGTGCCAAACCACAGAATATGTTCGGTAATGCTTACACAAGCCTGCTTCAGATAAAACAATAGGTGCCAAAAGGGGTTCTTTGGAGTGATGCCACAGAAGAACCAGTTTTAGTTTCTTAAATAACCTTTCAATAAATGATGCTTTTATAGAACTGCTTGGTCAGTGGTGTAACTAGGATTGTACAGGCCCTAGTGCAAGACATACTAATGGGTCTCATTTATAATGACTGCAAATGAACGCCTTTTCACAGTGGCCATAATATACAGTCTATGCCTTTTTTCCTTCATTTGAACGAAGTGTGTCGTTTGAACTCCAGTATTGCTGATGGAAAATATATGCATGATGTAAAGTGAACAAGCAAGTCATGATTTCTAAATTTCTAGTGTTTTTATTGTGTATCATTTCTGTTTTCATGCAGCTGCACATGCTTTTTTTATCAGGAAAACTGCACGCATGCTGTCTGTTTTGTCTGCTTTGTAAAGAATTGTGAATTGTTTTCAAAGCAGGGGGTTCTTACCCCTCTCCTCTCACCCCTCATTGCCCACTAGCAGCTCAACAGAGCAACAATTTCACATACAGTGAGCCAACAGTGTCCTAGTTAATCTGATAACAGAGTTACAGTGGAGGCACTGGTGGAATGACCACTAGGGGGCGGTTACAATGCTTGTTTACTCTGTGTTGTTTTGTCTCAGAGAAGTTGATGCTCTCAAGCCAGCCCACTCTTCCCACTAGTGTCTAACGCTGACCTACATGCTTACGTTAGTCTACCTGTTTAAGAATTATAAATAATGAGTATAAAAGTGCATGAAAACAGAGGGATTTTGAAGATAGGTGGTTGGTATGATATCCCAGATAGTTGGTATGGTGTGCTGATGGTTGCTATAATATCATACGTGTTTAATAGGATGTTACTATGGGACTTAGATCATCATACGATAAGCTGGTTGCACAAACATTTGCTCTCCATTCATTCCTATGGGGCAAAAAAAATAAATCTGTCATTTAATGATAAACTGTACAAAACCTGCTCGCCCAATCAAAAAGCTGTACACAAGCCCATCATTCCTGATTAGGTCAAACATTCCAGAGTTGGAATGCTGTCAATATCTCAAAAGCTGCAGGATGAGTTAGCAAACAAAAATTCAGCTGGAAAAAAAAGTAGGAAGGAAAAGAAGATGCCTATCTGGGATAGGATTCAGCGCAGACATGACCCAGATGGATAAGCGGTTTAGAAGATGAATGAATAAATAATAATAATTAGAAAAGTGCATTTCCTGAAGGAAACACAAAGAACGGTTGTGCATCTTAAATGGTTCCCACTTCCTGCTAAGCTGTGGTTGCCATGGAAGGAACAAGAGAAGAATAAATGACACATAGAGGAGTGTGGGTCAGTAAGGCTGTGGATTAGAGGTTGGGGATCTGCCCTGAGTAAGTACATGCAGTTTGGTGGCTGTAGGTTAAAGGAAAGAGAATAACGTACATAATATGCAATAAGAAGAAGAAGAAGAAGAAGAAAAAGAAGATATATATTGCATTGCATAACAATATCAATCACAATCACATGCATTATGAAGAGGGAGATAAATAGATGCCAGGGTTATGTGTGTAGTGATGAGTTGTTAAAAAATTGAATCTCTCTGTGAGTCATGGGGTACAGTCATTTCCGTAGCTATATGCCATGGGTCTCAGGGTCGATTGGCTGTGTCGTGCCCCCTGTAGCATTACTGAGTCAAGCAGGGAAAAAACACACTAAAATATGGGAAGCGTGTGTAAGTCACCCTACAAACCCAGAAATAATTATTTCAAAGGGTCAGACTTGGCAGGTGTTTTGAACCGCTTAATACATCTTTACATATTGACATCAAACAAGCAGGCTCAAAAAGAAGGCCCTGCTTGATGTTTATGTCTTAAATGTATCATCAAGACTATACTGATGAAGACATGATGAAAATGGTAGATAACCCACTTACATCCTCAGACGACACCGTTTTTGTGTTTTAGCTGAGTTATCTTTAATACTCTTTCGATGTGCTCCCTGTCGTCAGATTCATCTGCTCTGGAAAGGGGCCTGAAGTACAACCGACATTACAACATTCATGTTTCTGCACTTTTCCACCAGAGAGGTCTCCAAATCCCCAAATCTTACATAGTGTAGCCATATAGCACATCCCTAAATAAAATTTTCCATCATGATGTGAAACTGCTGAGAAAAATGTTTGGGCGTTGCCATTTCTGAGCAGAGTGACTGGTGTTTAAGTTTTAATGTGCCCACAGCTGGGTTTCTTTAGAGGTCTCAGATGCTTTTGCCTTTTCTTATCATGATTCACACTCTTTCATCTTTAACAGGCTTATGAACCCTCTGCATATCTTTCTCCATTTTTCCAATCTCATCATTCGCCCACAGCGTCCTGTCATTGGTCGCTCTCACCCTGCTTTTCACGCAAACCTATGTTCCTCCCTGTTCCTTGCCTCCATTCCTCCTCATCACATTGCTACCAGCATGCTGACTTCCACTCTGCTTTTCTTTTTGTTGTTCTTCCCTAGTGACAGACTGACACATGTCTTTCACACATTCATGAAGGTCTCTATCTCTATCTTTCTCTCTCTGCAAATTAAATCCAAAGTGTGTCATAAAATTGCCAATACTGATTCTAGCTAGGTAGACAGATTGTATCTGTTACAGCCATCGTACGAGTGCAATGCACCCTGTCATGGATGGCCTCGCTAGCCATAAGGAAATGATGGTGATACAGAGCCTGGAATCTCACCAAATTTGTGTCTTAAGTTAGGCGCAACCTAGGCGGCCTAGGCGCATGTGACGGAGAGCCAGAGAAAGGAACCAGAGATACAGACCCCAAAATCACCAGTTTACTCACCTGTCGACTAGTCTGTGCAGCCCGTAGTCACCGGGTCACACTATGCTGGTGTCCTTGCTGTGCTAAGAATAATCTTCTACCTGGTCAGTGGTGGTCCCATTCTATTAGCGGACAGGGGAGAGCATGGCCGACAAATTGTGCAGCAGCAGGTGGGCTTCAGTCTGTAACTGAAACCTGCAATCCATACAGTAAGTGTTTTGAAAAAAGGGAAGCTCAGTGTATAATGGCATTATTATAATAGTGCAGGCTAATATGATGACAAGTAGTTCATGCACACATACTTTGAAGTCTGGAAAACAAGTGTAAATGCCGAGTGATGCTTAAGGCTGGTGGCCAGCATTGGTTTGTCTGTCCCCTCTTTTTAAAGAGGCATCTCCCAGCTGTCTATATTTCTCCTTATGTATTATTAATGCTGGAATTCTCCAGGTGGCGGAGCACGTGGCGTCATGTTGCTGTTAATCAAAGCTCAGTTGATATAAATGAAAAATATGAGGCAGTGTGTGAGGTCGGCAGAGGGAGCTGATAATTACCTTACTGCTAAAAGTGTCTTTTCATCATCACGCCATGCAGAGGCACAGAGTCACACTAACAGCATGTGAGCGTGTGCTAAGTCATCTAAAACGGAAGCAAATGCCTCTTTGTTAAACAATCTGCTCTACAGTTTAAAGCTCCTCCTACAGAGATGCCTGCCATCCAGCCTGTGGGAGTTAATGTAACGCTGGCTGATGTGACTGTATAGAATAGAAAGGCAGCGGAGGAGGCTGTGACGGCAAAGTCTTCCTGACATATGCACATCTATATATACTGTATATATATATAGCACCTTATGCATGGAATAAAATTGATCCTTCTTCAGCATTTGTTTAAACTGGCCTGTGCCCTGATGACAAATGCGTTTTGCCGTAGAAACTGTTGGGCTGAATGTAGGCCAATATCTCTTTTAACATAGTGGATTTAGGTTGGAGTTTAGATTTGTTGCATAATGTAAAGTTATGTTATTGGAGTTAATTGAAATGCATACAAAATCACGTGGATACAAAATAAACATCATTTGAAATGAACAATGCATGCACATTTCCTTACTGATCCATTGATGCTTCGCCCAAAGATACATTTTTTCCTAGAAACTAGGTTGGGTAGAACTTTGGCAAAAATGCCATTTAACCTAGTTGATTTAGCTTAAAGTTTAAACTGGCTGCATAATTTATAATGTTGAGAGATCAGAATGTTAGCCAACATTAGCTTTATTACATGAAAAAAACTATCCCTATCCTAACAGTGTGACCTTCGTATAGGTCGCATACAAAATACACTGAGTGTCAAAACAACAGTTGCACAAATAGCTGCACCCAGAAGGAATCAACAAACAGGAATGAAACTTGGTGGGTAGGTTTGACATTGTGAGACATGCTAATGATTCAAGTTCCATGCGTGTGACATAAGCAAGGACAGACCCTACTGCAGAATCTGCAGGAACTGTGTGAGAATATTGAAGATGCATGGGATGGATTATCCCAGGACACCATTAGGAACCCCAACTGCATGCTGGGACGTCTGGCATGTTGCATTAGCTAACATGGCAACCCGATGCCATACTGAGGGACACTACCTCAGTATGTGTAGCTCAATTAATATTGCCCATATAAGTCCAATTTTTTCAGAATTTTTGATGATGAGTGTATTAGAGTGCAGAGGGAAACTTAACTGAAAATGCTCACCTTGTAGACAGAACATGCAGAAAGTCGTTTACATAAGACATTGGTTCTAGTTTCATTTGGTGCTTTCAACATAAACAGTTTCAACAATTTTTGTTATGTTTTACCCCAACATTAAATAGAACTTGTCCAACCCAGCAACAGCCGCTAGGAAAGCACAGCGTCAATAGGTCAATTCTTCTCGACTCGGAGGCGCTCCGAAAAGTAGACTGTGTGGCTCTTCAGATTGATATGGCTCTCCCATTAGCGAGAAGTGAGAAGCAGCCGAGTGCTCGTTATGGTGGAGAGATGGAGACGGTGGCTTTCAGGCTGCCGGTGTAGGCTGCAATTGAATAATTGAGAGTGCTGTCGTGTGACCTGGTGTCAGAAAAAGAAAAAGCTGCCTTCGCATTCCGGGACATGGCGTCAGTGGGCCCGGGGCTACTGCCCCCGCTGGGAATCACCTGTAGAGGAATCCCCCAGCCACCTGACAGCTTCTGTGGAGGAGGCTGCAGTTTTGAGAGCGGTGTGGGTGTTTGGAAAGGGGATGTACACAGTTTGACACTTTTATTGCAGATACACAGTTCCGGCGTGTCTGTGGATATGTGTTTGTGTAGGGGTATTATCTTTGCTGTGGAAACACAAAAAGATCCTGCCCTCATCTGACACAGTTTGACACTTTTATTGCAGTTCCGGTATGTGTGTGTGTGTGTGTGTGTGTGTGTGTGTGTGTGTGTGTGTGTGTGTGCGTGTGTGTGTGTGCGTGTGTGTGTGTGTGCGCGCGTGTATGAGTGTGTGTTTGTTTAGAGGCATTATCTGCAATATGGTAACCAACACAGATAAAGCTTGGCCTCATTAAACGCTTCCTGTCCAGTTTATGTCCCACGCTGTTTGGATGCAGAACAAGCTTCTTTAAACAGGGATGACTCACGAGGGGTCCTCACCAGCCCCTGTGCCAACATGGCTCCATATGTGGATCATGATAAGCTGTAATTTGATGATTGAGTCTTCAGCATATCTGCGAGTTCATGACTCTTAAAATGCTGGGCGACTGTATGGAGTTGCCGCTTGTTTTGACTGCTTCGTGCTCAGTCTGGGCTTCAGCGCTCCATTGGTGAATTCCATGCAGAATGTCTGGCAGTCTCCTGCTCTTCTGATCTGTTAAGCTCGTTTCACATGGTCCTCAGGGTGCCTGATAGATGGTTACTGATGAAACCCCCTCAGGCACACACTAATTACTGTCTCTCTATTTTCTTTGATTTTTACCAGCCACGGTAAGCCGGTGGGAACTTACTTCCCCCATGGCTGAAGTTGTGACATTAATTTCAGTCAGTGTTTAAAAGAGGACCAAATGTTTTGGGCCAGATATGAGATGAAACGTGCTTGCACAATTTGAGAAGGGGGGATTTCAAACACATTAGTCTCACAGGCCCAGATATGATCTCATAAAGGGAAGACACGTCTAGGGTCAACTTTGCATAACTCCAGAATGAATGGGTGGGGATAAACTCCTTTAGGCTGAATAGGTGAGTATTTGTAAATGCTTTCACTGTTGTGACTTTACAAGAACAGTCAAACCAAAGCAGATTGTTTTTGCAACTTAGTGTCATCATCATAATCATTTATAATGGCATGTTGTTTAAAATTCAGCAATACTGACTTTGTACAAACTCCCATATTTAAGGAAGTGAAGGAAATTCAGTTTTCCGTTGTATGGGCCATTAAAGGAGCAATTTGTAAAACGAGGCTACCTGTCAAATTTATAATCCAATGAAAATAGTGCTCGGGATATCACCAGAAACTTGTGGTTTCCTGCAATCTGTATCATTTCTTTTGTTTGCTGTCAACCGTGGAGTGGGTGCTGGCAGTCAATTTGTGGGTCTTGACAAGACCTTTCCTTAAATGATCTAACTGGGAGCAGGAACTTCAGCATGATTGACAAGAGGTATGAATATGCCATCAGAGCAGCAGCACTACTTCTTCACCATCTCATGTTATTTGACTTCACGTTATAGTGACTGACTATTACCTCTTGAAGTACAAAGTGGTGTCATGATACAGGACGGGATGTTTTGTCAGAATGTTTATTAATTCACATTATGGTGATAATTTTAGTTTACTTTGTATTATTTTTAGAGTAAAAAACTTACAAATTGCACCTTTAATCATTTTCAAAACCTTGTTTTTTATGACATTTCACTGTTTTTTCAGTGATGTATTAATTATTCAAAGCATCCCTCTACTCGTTTTCCAGGATTGCATTTCTCTTTATGATTGGTAGTCATTTTCAAAGATCAACTGCAGTTTAAGCCAATTATACCATTAAGTACATACAATTTGATAAACTAACTCATTCAGAGTAACAGAGACCATATGTCCGAAGTACTGTTGCCCTGTCCAGAGTGTTTCCTGCCGTCCACCCAGTGAGTGGTGGGATAGGCTTCAGCACTGCCCAAGAGCCAGAAGCATAAGCTGCTCAGAAGATGACTGAAGGAATAAATGAATGAATGAATGAATGAATGAGTGAGTGAATGAATGAATGAATGAATGCCTGGAGTGTTTAATTCCTACATGAAATAAGAACTTTTCTTCTGCTAAACATATTGAGTTGCTTTGGAACATATAAGCAAATATTTTGGGTAGAAAAAAAGGCTACATTTGCATTGTCTTCATTGCAGCCTCTGGTTCCTATCACCACTAGAGTAAAAAAATATGAGTCTATAATTGTCTCTATACAATAAACAATTTCACAATAATGATTTTGTTTACAAGATAAAACTGAGCAGAAGTTGTGCAAAATTGGCTGATTTGCTGAAAATTCCCCTTAAGTGTGGGTATGCATAAGTCCATGCATATGGCCAACGTAGATTAAGCAGCTCAGCAGTATCTGATGCTTCCAACTGTTTATAATTGAACTGTCAGTATTCCTCAGGGTCACAGACCAATTTTCAGGGTCAGTACTCTGCATCTAGCATGCCAAAGCACATTATAGTTTTTTTTCCCTTTTCTTTTAACAGCGTCTTTTTTTCTTTTTCTTTCTCTCTTGTGTGAATTGATTCATAAATTAGCAGTGTACTGACATTCATTTGAAGACAAGGGTGGGGACCAAAGGTTATCAAAGTGGATTATATTTGTCATCTGTGCACTTTCTATTTCTCTTCTCTCTCTCTCTCTCTCTCTCTCTCTCTCTCTCTCTCTCTCTCTCTCTCTCTCGCTCTCGCTCTCGCTCGCTCTCTCTCGCTCTCGCTCTCTCCTGGAGTGGAGAGATAAACACATTACATCTGAGTCTGTGGGTGGCACACATCTACAAAGCCGGCAGTGATGCCCCCCCCTTCTCTGTTTTCAGCTGACACGTGCCCCCTGCTCCCTCTACCCCTTTGCAGCGCAGAGCTTTTAAGATCAGCAGGTCCAGCTCTGAAAACTTCCACTAAAATGGTGTAGACTGCTGCTGCATGCAGTGTGTTAAAATGGTCCCAATTTAAGCGTATCATGCTTTAAGCAGGTGTCAACTTACCAGGTGACTTTAGGAGCCTAAAGGAGCTGAGACTTAAAATGTGGGGATGTAGCAGAGGAAAAGTAGCAGAGGAAAAGCAGCAGAGGAAATGTCTGCGTTATTGTATGTGACTGCAGTGGCTTTGCTGAGAATTAGACTAAGCAAGTGCAATAAGGATGAGAGAGCAGGGTTGAGTTTATGAGTCACACTGTTCATGATTTGTGCGCTCCAGTGTGTGAAATGCCCCCTGGTCTTTGGGGGGGTGTCCCATGTTGGCTGACTTCTAACTTACTCACCATATTGATGTTGTTGCTGGTTTTAATGGCAGCAAAATGTTTAGGTTACTAGTTCTTCTTCTGGAAATGCTCTTTTCTAGTTTGGTAGGTCTTCCACCCATTAACTGAGATCTTAAACATCTCCTGAGAACAAGTAGTGAGTAATAGTTCTCTCTTATCACTCATCTTTTGGGAAAATCTTCAAGTGCTGCAACACATTGTGAAGTCTGTCAGAGGTATCCCAGACATAGTTACAGTTACTAGGCTATGGAGGACAAGCTGGGTGAACCAATTTGCTACAGTCCCACCCTGTAGTTTGCATTTGAGTGTCTGTTTTAAGTTGTTTTTCTTTTGTATTAAGCAGCAAAAGTATTGTAGCATGACATGTTTCGTTTCATTTGTCTTGCTTAACATTGCACATCCTGCGATGTGAGTATTGACTGCGCGATGACGATGTTGATACATGACAATATATTGTGCAGTCCTACTTTGGTGAGCTGTCAGTTCAGGTTGCTTTTGTTTTAATCAAGTTGGACAAATTAAAAACATGAGATGGACTGGTTTAAAGTAGTGTGCAAACGTCAGTGACCAACATTTATTTGGCCATTAAGGAGATATTTCTGAGGAGATTAGATATATGATACATTGCACAAGCAACAGAAAAGTCAAAGTAAGTGTAAGTAGGAAAACTGAAATTCAAATCTTAATTAAACGATGTGGAGAAAACAGGACTCCTAACAACCTCTCAAGACCTGGCAGACCACCCCAAAACTGTAGATAAACTGCACTGAAAGCACTTACAGAGAGAGGAGAAGATCCAGCTCTACTCTTGCTTCAGATCTGAAAAAAACTGAATAGAAAAATAAATAGCCAGTAGTCTCTGACTTTTCCTCAGTTGTGTAAACGGCTGGTGAACATTGCTGCAAGGTAATATTGGATTTGGTTAAAGTAATTGATTGCCCTCAGGAGGTGCAGATAGAGGCTCCCTTTGCTGCTGCATGTTTGGCTGTTGTGTGTGATTTGAGTGTGTTTCTGTGTCTCTTTGCAGAGCAGCCAGAGCATTTGGAGAGTATCTTCACACTCATCCCGAGAGCCGGAACGGATCAGGTCAGCTTAGACTTTACCTGCTCTCCTCCTCCCTCGTTCTCCTCTTTCTCCTCCCTTCACCTGCTCTAAGTGGGACCTCTGAGGCAGTCATATCTCAGTGCAAACACCTCTTCTATGAGAATAAGGGGTACAAAATGTCTCTGAAAGTGGAAACACAACTGAAGCAGTTTTCAAACATTAGAAGAGATTTTTATCCATTTACATTTAAGGCATTTAGTAGACGCTGTTATCCAGAGCGATTTACAACCATCCATTCTAATCAATTCAGTAAAATACTGTACATTAGTTTTTTACATTTTTTTTTAAACCTTAAATTCACCAAATCCAGTATTTTCTTGTATCCTATATGACACTGTTCATATTTGTATTGTGTGTTCCACCAAACACTTTTACAAGTCATATTTGCCTATTCCATTGTAATAGGGTTCCACTGATCCCACATTTCTCTCCCAGTACTACTAATACCAGAACTTTGTATAAGTTTTATATGTAGAACTTTTGGTCCAATGTCAGTGCTGATCTTGTTTTATTTAAAGTCTGCAAACAGTATTATAGATAGACCAGTATTGTGTGTAGTATCTTTTATTTATTTTATTTCCAGTTAATACAGCCGTTAGATACAAGTTGTTCATTTACAGGAGATATTTATATAGGAGGTGATTAGATATAAGATAATACACTTTTAAAACACATGGGAAAGTCAAATAGAAATAAATGAAAAGCCATGAATTAAAAAAATTAAAAGATATAGAATTTAATAAAATTAAATATAAATAAATGGATGGATGGATGGTTACACAGATAGGGAGACAGATAGATAGATCAATAAAAGCTACAATTACCCCCCCAGAATACAGACCTCAGCCTCACTGAAAGTTCAGTTTTACAAGTTGATTGCATATAAAAGTGTGGGAAAATATTCCTGCAGATTTCTTTGAAAAAGTAAAAGCAAGTCTCCTGAAAAGAATCTGAAGCTGTAATAAAGACAAAGACTGGACACACTAAATGCTGAAATATTATTTTTAGTTGTTTCAGCTTCTGTATAACTTTCAGCTTCTGTATAAATATGCGTTTTAACATAAAGCGTATGTACAAAGAGCATATGACAGTGCAGGCTCCCAGAATTTTAGAATGGCTAAAACTAAGAAATCCCCCTGAAAGTGGATTTGTTATGTCTGTCTGTACTGATGCTGATACTGACTCCGATATCAGATCGGTGCTTCACTAATGTATACCATTTCAGAATCTTAACAAAATTATGGTGAAATTTGTGCTTTCATGACGCATTAAATCATAATCTAATCTAACTGTTGTGATGTCAGCGATGTACTCCCATGCTGTGAATGTTGCCTCGTTTGTCTTTTTATTTGTCTTTGATGTTCTTTTTGTCTCTGTCTCGTATTTCTCTCTGTATCTATCTCTGTTCATTAATGTAGATCACTTACTGTCTGACACCCTCATTGGCCACGACTCTGACTCCCCAGACAGCGTGTGCACTCAGAACAACAACCACCACCACAACTATCCTCTACAGGACCCCTCCAGCAGCAGCAGCAGCAGTGGTGCTGATCCCAGCCTGATTAACCCCACCCTGGGCCTCCTGCAGCCTCCACCTCCACCTCCGCCCTCCTCCTCCACGTCCCTCTCCTCTTCCTCCAAAAGCCGCCTGTCATTGGAGCGCAGCTTCTCGGCTGAGGAGGAGCAGCAGAAGTGCGTGGAGTGCTCCCTGCAGCCGTCCCGCGTCTATACCATCAGTGGCGAGAGCACCATGCTGGCCAGCAAGGAAAGCCTGGAGCTGGAGGTGCTGAGGGGGACACGGGATGCTCCTTCTTCGTCATCCCAAGCCTTGGGCCAACCCTCGGCCTCCTCTTCCACGACATCCTCACCAACCCAGCAGCATCACCACCGCCATGGTGGAGGTGCAGGTGGAAGTGGAGGTGGCAGCCATCACCATGGCAACCATCACCACCATGGCGGCACCGGTGCGGGAGGGCCCAACCCACAAGCACAGGGTGGTGGGCCCAGTAGCTCTGGAGCAGGACCCTCACAGCAACAGCACCATCACCACCACCACCACCACCTGTCCCAGCCGCTCCAAAGCTCCGTCAGCGCCCACAACATCCGCGGCTGGGGCGAGGCAAAGGAATGTGGCCTGGCTTGCGAATCTTGTCCTGGGGCACCATCTCGCAGCCAGGGCTCACTGGACCTGGAGAGCAGCGCACGAGAGGCAGGCAAGCAGCCCCGGCGGCCGCTAGAGCGGATGTGCAGTGTGGACCGGGTGACTGGGCTGGACAGAGGTGAGAGGGGACGGAGAAAGAGAGGGGGAGAGAGAGAGAGGAGCTCAAAGGGGAGTGGTGCAACGGGGGTTAAATTAGGATTCAAGGGGTGCCTCACTTCTTGGTCGACGAGGTGTTATGTGTTTTTACAAATGGCACATTACTTTCTTGTATCTTATATACCTTGTATCTATACTCATTGTCCATTTAACAGCTCCACTTACCATATAGGAGAACTTTGTAGTTCTATAACAACAGACTGTAGTCCATCTGTTACTCTGCATACTTTGTTATGACACCACAGAGCAGGTATTATGTATTATGTGGGTGGTGGGTCATTCTCAGCACTGCAGTGATACTGACATGGTGGTTGCATGTTAGTGTGTAATAATAATAGTGTGCTGGTACAAAAGGACAGTGATTGTAGGACAGTGATTGTAGGTACAAGGGAGATGTACCTAATAAAGGGCCCTGTAAATTTTTTGCTATATCTATGCCTAATAATAGCTAGGTGCAAGTGGGCCCTTAAGGCCATTAGCCAGCTGCTAAATGCACTTAAAGGAATTACATTTGTGTTATTATATGATTAAAGTTAAACTAGTTTAATAATACCACGCTTTATGTACAGTATTATTAGCTAGCTAGGTGTTGCTTTATCTTTTGAGTGCATAGCTTTTGAGTGCATAGCTACTGGCAAAATAATATGGCAAAATAATAAACATCATTAAATTATTTGGATGTCTGATTAAAAAAGTAGGCCTAATGTATGAACTAGTATGAGCTTCCAACAGTTGTATTTGCCTGTTCATACTAGGTTAGCTACCTGTGAGAGAAAGATTTAGAATAACATGGTTTATAACATCAAATGTTAAAGGAGTGGTGTGTATCCTCTAGTGGTGAAGTTGCATATTGCAGTCTATTAAACTTCCCTCCCTTCCCTGAGGAGCTACGTTGGCTGACAGATTTTCTGCCATTGTGTCTGTACCTGTCCAGGTTTTGTTTTGCTGCTTCATGTTTTTGCCTGTTTGATGGCAAGGATTCATACTTTTTCTTGTGTCTTTTTATGCTAAATAATTACTTCCTCTATTTGTTAAAATTTGGGTTCCTAAACTTCTCACGACACTAAATAATTAGCCAGCACTGGTGTTTGAATTTGTTCTGCCCATCGAGCGGTTTCACATAGTAATCGTTGGTATGGCATAGTAACTCAGTGTTGCAAAAGTTTTATAGTGTTTTTAATGTTATTTAGTTAATTTCTTTCGTTAAGGATAATCCCCAGCTTCTTGTTAGAATTTTCCAGGTCCACCTTAAATGGTGCTCAGTGGAACATGACTATTTAAACAGTAAACTGGTGGATAAGAAGTGTTTATAAGGAAATTCAAGTTATCAAAATATCCTACCTGGAGTTTTATGCATGAAACTACCACTAAATGTGCACTGGCATAGACCATTGGGTGTACACCTATCTACATCTTAGACCCAGTACTATAGTGCAACCAAGTTCAAACTGCCATTTCAATGTGAAAACCATTGTTTTCCCTTTCTGGGCTACTGTAGCAACATTGCGGCTCTACATAGCAGCTTCTGTTGGATGACCACACGCTCCTATGTAGATGAAGGGCACATTCTAAGAATGCAAACACAATAATTTGTAGCTACAGGTGTAACTAATGACACAATGATAACATGGGTTTGTATGCTAAATTCCATTTCTGCTAAAAGATCCCCTTAAATCTTACACACTACTCCTTTAAATGAATTTCATGGAAATTGTATTAGAAATTATTTACTCACTGTAGTACCAGAGCTCAGCACCGTTTGCTCTTTCACATAAACCAAAGGCGCTGAAGCTCTGGCCTAATTTAACCCCTGGGAGGGGGAGGGGGTCATCTGTTGGTTGTGCCGTGGTCTGTATATTTTTGTGTCTCTCTCTCTCTTTTCCTCTGTGTCTCTGTGATCCTCTCTCGCCTTCTGTGCAGTGGACCTGTGAGTGTTCTTTGTGTGCAAAACAACACACTAATAATGCATTTAAATACAAAGTGACTCACACTAATGGAAACATGCTAACGTGGACTACTACACTTTCCCCCCCTCAACAGATGACAGTCACTGGTACCCCAAAGAGAACATGTTCACCTTCCAGACTGCTACCACAACCATACAAGCGTGAGTAATCCACTGACTTGCAGATTCACTTTAGTACTTGCACACTCTTTTAAGCTGAAACAGTGACCTCAGGGACAGATGGTCCTGCAGGTGCTGCAGCCAGAGGCACTCAGCTCTTTAGTGACATTCTCACGCACACAGTGTCGCAGTGACTCAGGAAGTTGACAAGTACACAGCGAGCAGACCACACACACAAACACCCACACAAGAGAAACACACTTAATCACTCCAAAATCACAGTTGTAATCAAAGTGACTTTCTCTCTCCCTCTCTCTCTCTCTCTCCTCCCTCCATGTGTGCCGTAATTCTGCAGGATATCGTGAGTATAATCTTTCATAATTTGTCTTACCAGTTAAACGCTAGCTTTTCCCTCTGTCCACCCAGCGAGCCTGTTCTGCACCCCATAACCCCTCCCTCCTCCTCCGTTACTCCTGGCTGACTGTTTGAAGTTACCAAGGAGACTCCTTGTGACTCCTTGTGGTGTGATTAAGTTAAATTTATGGGAACTGACAGCTTTTGTGCCTTACATCTTCAATTCTCATTCTGAATCAGATCAGACGATGTTTTGGAGTCCACTATAAAGCAAATGTGCAGTGATGTGCTGGGCAGTGATATTTGAATGCGAAACAGCTTATTAACCACACTCACTCACATTTTTGTGGAGAAAAACTCTCCTTGAGGGGGTTATCATCACAGAGGTCTCTGTTGTTGTCTTTATAAAATGGTGCTTCACATCAGTGACACTGTGTATACTTGTTTTACGAAGTTTTGAAAGAGGACTTGGACATTTACAGACGAATAAATGAACAGAAAAGAGAGCCATTGTTGTTTCTAACAATGTTACATTTCTGTCTAGTGTAAAGATATAAAGCATTTATATTGAGATGTCTTGGCAAAAAAGGAGGCGCAGGAAATATGCCGCTTTAGGCGCACGCTCTTTTATTGAACATGGCCGCAGTGAGAACCGTTGACCAGTGCTATTGACTACCAGGGATACCAGGCAAGTGACCTATACACTTCTCCCTGATGGTATGCACCAGCACTGCACCACTACCATCTGACGACCCCACATCCCAGCACAACATAGTCCAACAAGCACATATATACAGCTTTAAGCGAACAGCCACAACTATTTAGAAGATTTAAAGCTTCTCTTACTATGATTCTGGCACCTCCTGTGTGTCCAGGGCCAGTAGTGTGTCGCTACAGTGTTTCTATAAATGTTTCTAAAGACAGACTTTGTTGAGGACCGTGACTATTAGAAGTAGGCCCTCAGTTCAAGCCAATAATGTCAAACCTCTGGTAGTTTGTTAAGGCTAATCATGAAATTTGAGCTGTTCGAGATGAAACACAGACATTTCAACCTGTTTCACTTCAAACATGTGACAGACATATTAGCATATAGTCGCTGTCCAAAGAAAAACAAGTATCTCCAACATAGCAACTTTACAGGAGAGGCCAAAACCCAATTTAATTCTAATGTAGGTCAATGGAACCGGACTTTTTCCAAGCGATTTGTGGGCCATTTCTGTTGGTCAAATCATCATGAAATTCACACACAGTGTAAACAGCAGCTCATGTGATCAAATGAGACATAAAAGCAAAAATCGACAAAAATGGAGATACATGTTTTTCATTGGACAGCGACGATATAGCACATACCTTGTAGCAGTTTCACAGTGACTTTAGTAGAGAGGCTGGTATAGAGGTGCTGTTTATAGAGGTTTTCCATTTCCAACAACGCATTGATTAGACTGTTGCTCATCTTCACTGTCACTGACATATCTAGGACATCCAGAAATCCTAGAGTGTTGTGTTGAATCCCTCAAGTCCGAACCAATAGGAGAGCTTACTCATATAGGACCGTGACTATTATAATTAGGCCCTCAGTTCAAGCCAATGATGTATAATATATGTATTTTTATATGCCAAACCTAACCTAAACTTAACTTGATAAATGTATCCTTTTTGTTTCCATCCAAAACTTAAACAAGAGTAGTAGAGTTCTACAGTACTTGCAGAGTGTATGTAAATACAAAATTCTATTTAATATAAATTACAAATATGTTTGTATTAGCTCCCAGAAATCATTAGGCTTTTTTGCTGGAACGATACCACTTTCATGGGCAATGTTCTGCCTTGAACGAATAGTTGTAAACACCTATAGGCATAAAAGCCAATTCCAAACCCACTCACTGTGGATAATCTATGGGTGAAGTAGCCAGCACAAGACTTATGTTTTTTGTAGGTCTAGCTGAACAACTGACCTTTCCATGCGCCAACCAGAAGTTCATTCTTTCATAACAGCTGGTCCTAGATTGATCCTATATAGTGTTGCTATGTGCAGTTTCTAGCATGAATCAGTTACTCAGTGGTGTAGAAATGAGCTCAATAAACTTCTACACGACTGAGCTAAGCTACATCATCCATCTCTGAACATTAGCTGAGTACATAACCACAAAGGACATCCACTCTATTCTAACATGGTGACCTTTCACACCCAGACAAAATAAATATCATTTGAAATTAATAATGCTAGGCTAAATTGTGTGCTGTAGTTTCTTTAAAAAAAAAGCAAAATTGTGTTGGGTTGTGATTTTTATCCGAGAGAATCTGAAAAGGCTCTTTCTTGCCTGACAGTGATGCTTTGAAAGAATGCATTAGCGAGTGGAGCATGCTTAGGAGAATTAGTCATTATGTATGGTGTCTGATACAAAGCTAGCCTAGTGCCGTCAGCGTATTGCATGCCTCTGCCATGCCACTGGCATCTGGAGTTTGCAGTGAGTCATTCCTGTCACTGGCATTACTTCTGCTCCACGTTATCTGGGGTTATCCAGAGAGAAAATAAAGGACATGAAGGCATCCATCTGTATTCTGCCTCCATCTAAGGCTTTCTGTCTGTCTAGCCAAGTAGATGTCCTCCTTAATGCTGCAGCATTCTGGCAGTGCTTGCATGGATTTCCAGTAAGCTTATTTCTGTCTAAATCATCTTTGTTACTGCAGGAGATGAAATATCATTAGATATATTCATTGCTATGTCTGATCACATAGATTCCTAACTAAAAGTTAAAAGAGCTCATTGCCACGCTTTGTCAGAAATGGAATGCCTCAGAGCGTCTACCACAGTTCCACCGCACCCTGAAATTGCTTTTTTCCCCCAACCATGAACGCTTTTGTGTTTTTGAGCCATGAATGAATTATGAGACCGAAGAAGGAAATGAAGGGTTTTTGTTTGACCTCCTCTTGTTTTTATTTATTAAGGTAAAACTCTGTATCTGTATTTTTGGGTAATAGAGTTGTGACTGTGGTACAGGTAGTCCAATCACTGAAATAATTTCTCTGGACAGATTTGAGGGAGCAAGATCAGATGTGAAATGAATATGGTTAACAGTAAACCAGTTCTTGGTGGTTGAGTAATCAAGCGTAGCTGGCAATATTGGATGTGTTCCGTGTCCTTTAGAGAGACCCGCGTTATGTGAATAAACCCCATCAGAGGCAGTTCCTGAAGATGAGAGAAATGTAATTGAAAGAGGGTGAATGAATTCTCATTGCTCTGGAAACAGTTCACCGTGCCACTGGTGATTTGCATCTACATTGTTAGGCAGCAGTGGAACCCCCTCCGAGGAAAGAGGAACGGCACACAGCAATAAGTCATTCAGGGGATGGAGGAAGAGAAGGGCAGAGCGAGGAGAGAGATGGAGAGATGTGTGAAGCGACAGTTGTGAGATGATTGCGTAACCAGATAGGGGTGGGGGGGAGCTGATAACATTTATCCACAGTGAGAAAAAATCAGACTTTGAATGGCTGCTACTCTAAAACTGTACATTCGGTCAAAAAGCTGTATACAAACACACAAAATCAAAATCAGAACATTCTGGAGGAGCTGACATCTTTAAAACTGTGGCACAAGTTAGCAGACAAAAAAATTGAGCAGACAAATAAGAAAATCCTTTTCAGAGCACCCACATGTCCGAGCAGACTGTATAATATTACATGAATACAATAAGTACAAACAGTTATCCAGATCTGAATGTGGCTCATTAAATCCAAAGACATAAATAGTAGTGAAAGGTCACAGTAACATAAGTGTTATATCAGACTTGCTTATTTATACAAACTGGATTTAGATTTTTTTTCCTATTATGAATTTTGTGCATCTCAGTTTTAGTTTTTGTTCCTATTAACAATAAGCAGATACCCGATTATTGTTAAGTTACTACTTCATTGTAACCACCAGCCATGGGAATGAAATTTGTGGTGCCCTTCCAAACATCAGCCTTGGAGCCACTTCTGTGCAGCTGTTCTAGAAGTGCACACTGCTCACTATATACTCAGAAAAGCATGTTGTGACTTTTATTACAATTTATTACAATACCGATATTGTATCATATTGGCCATAATGGGCAAGTAAAGAAACAGGAGGAGCGGTTAACATGGGTGCTAATGGAACTTAGACGTGAAATGCAACATTAATGGAACATAGACATGAAACAGTTAGCACGGATAAGAGAGAGGCTATATGGCCGAGAAAGCCACTGACTCATCCTCTGGGGGCTGCGGGGGCGAAGGGTGCTTCCCTTCTCTCTCTCTCTCTCTCTCTCTCTCTCTCTCCCTCGTCCTTTCTTTCATCCCCTCATTAGTCAGGCAGTGCATGTCTGTGAGGTCTGTGGGCAAGAGTGGCGAAAAGGACAAAGAAGAGAGGGGGTCTCTCCCTCATTCTTCCTCTCTGACGTGAGCTTAGGACTGCACAGCTGTCTGCCCACTCAACTCATGTGACCCGGATTCACTTTTTCACCCTGGCGCTCCATCACCGTTGTGCCAATTAGCCACAAGTCACTACACTGTACTTATGTGACTCTGACACCACACCACCGTGGTAAAGAAAGCTTCAAATTAGCCACTCAGGATTCTTTCCATGGTCAGTAACGTACAGTATTACCCTTATATTACCTGTGTTTTTCATTAGGCCTTGGTTTTCTAAGGCACACCTTTCTTATCCTAAAGTCAATGTAAAGCTTACTAATTCTGTAATCAGCGTTATGCCTATGTTAGTAACTCTGAGTATAAGGAGGTTTTTGGAAAAATTGAATAGCTAGATAGATTAGATAGATAGATTGAATAGATTTTGAGCATTGCCGCTTTTGTAAACAACAGTGTTCTGAAAGTTTTGTCCTGCATCCACTTTACCCTTAAATGTCACTGGATCCACTGAATTACAGGGTCATTTAGAAGTATGAATGTTGCTCCATACATTCTACAAGCAAACTAGCATTCCTTTATATTAAAGTAACACTGAATGAAGTCTACCATTAAAGGAGCAATATGTAAGATGGTGCAACCTGTCATACTTCACAGTCCACTCTCCTCCTCCTTTAATTTTTAACAGTCTAACATGATGTTGAGAAATTTAGTTGTTTAGGAATGTTGTAAACTAAAGATTTTATATATCGATCCTTTAAACAACCAGTTACCTTACTACACATAGCGTGCTGGATTGTGTGGGGTTGTGTGAGGTTGGCAATCTTTTCACTTACATCAGGTTCATATTTATCTAGTTTGTAGTTTCAACCTGGTTTCAAGTGTTCAAGTTAGACACTTTAGAGATGTGCAATACTGGTGTATTTCAGATTGAATGACAACCTCAAATGAATTCACATTTGTGCAAACTGTGCTGTAAGAGTAATTTATTGCACCAACAGAATCTTAAATGCTAACTGCTAGCTATCTTTACCACAGTGTCACACGGGCATTCTGTCTATTTGAAGTACAGCAGTGACAGATGCCAATGAATTAAAAAGTTAGGTAAAATCCCAGCATGGGAGAGCTGTGCAGCTGTTCTCTAACTAAAGGATGTGGTTTTGCTGCGTGTCTGCACCCGGCATTTGGCATAGGACGCTGGTTTCATTTATCTGGAGTGAGCTGAGGACGGCTAAGAGGATGTGTCTCCATTTTATCCATTCCACCCCACCCTACCCCTGCCCCCCTCCCACGCTATGGTGCTTATGAGCATAGTGCATGGGGGTGCAGGTATGGCAGGTGCTGCTGTGGAGGAATGATGATTATGAGCCAGAGCTGGTGCACATGTCTCAGCACATCACTCACAAGCACAGAGGGAATGGGAAAGACACATGTTAGCTTCAGTGCGTGGACCTGAGTGAACATGACATTCCCTGATGAGACCCAATGACCGTCCCTTAAGGGACAGGGATTGAGATTTGAGATCTCTATTAAAAGAATAGAGAAAAAAATCATATGTGCACAAAATTCTCCTTGCCCCAAATGTAGTCAGTTAGCCATGACCTGTTGCTTTAGTTTTGCAGTGGAGTTGTACTCGGCTAACGTAACTGACAAATATTACTGTTTACCCACCAATTAGCATTGTTAACATTGCTAGCTGCCCTGCTGGAAGGATTTGCATGTCTAGCAGGTCTGCAGATGACTAGCCAGTAGGGTGGCCACACGTCCGTTTTTTCAACTCCCAGGCTTCTGTCCGGTGCAATACCTGGACAGACGCCTGTTAGTCCTCTTTTCCAGATGAACTGCTTAAAATATTCACTCGCAAACAATATTATGTGTGCCATTGGCTCAAGTCCGTGTCATTGGTTTAACAAGGTCATGTGGCATCGTGACTCAAGTACCGGCTAACTGCAAGTGAGCCTCTAAATGGTAGTCAGTTAGTAAGCTCCCATCTGACTCACAAATGTTATCCATTCCACCCAATTAGGTGAGTAAAGCAATCATTTATGTGGTGTTTAGGTTTTTTGATATCCCTTCTTTTTGTGATTTGAAAGTGGCCACCCTACTAGCCAGCATAGACGGGCCTGGTCACCAGCAAAACCATCATTTGTTGGTTTGGTGATCAACCTGCATGACATGCTGAGTGGCCGAAATAAACCAGCACAAAACCGGCTTAGACCAGTATAGGATGCAGACTGCTCTGTGCTGTGTTTTTTCCCTCTTAGCAACACTAGCTTCAGCCTTGTAGCAACTAAAACAGTAAACCTTAGATACCGAACCTGTCCTGACTAATGACTTACACTTATAGTAAGCGAGAAGTTGATTGATTTTTCTATGGACTATCGCTTTAGGGGTCAGCGGTAGGGCTCTAAGAGGCATGAAATGAAGTGAAATGAATGAGGTTGTATTTAACTACTGAAGACCTCTGGGCAAGTTTCCTCTATGAGAAAAATAAATCGTGCTTCAGTCAGAAGTAGAATCAAACCCAGCCTGAATCTGAAAGGGCCATGTAGTCCCTAAATAGTGTGCTATGTAAGTTTTGAAATTGTAGCTTCTGCAGAGAGACAGTGCCCTATTTCCCAGGTATGAATGAGTCTCAAATGACTATTTTAGCTATACTATGTGCTGTGGGAGACAGTAATTAAATTCCTAAGTAGTGCACTATGTAGGGAGCAGGTAGCCATTTGAGATTCAGCCCCAGCATAGGAAGAGTTGCAGTGTTGGAATGGTGCTATATAAGACTAGTGTGACCAAAAGTACTTGTGATTTGGTGACAAAGTACTTATAAAGAGTTTTGTATTGTGATATGTTCTTCATTATACAAAGGAGCATTAAACGGTTCATGAAATGATTGTAGTATACAATGATTGTCAATTGAAAAATCTCCTACTCATTCAGTTTATGGCTGCTTGCCAACGATAGCATACCCTAAAGGAGCTACAGTACTTGTTTATGCCAATCATTCTTGCACATAATTTCATTTATTCCTTTTTATGTTGACTGCCATTTTATAAAAACAATAAGTCAGCCAATCCAGCATGATGATGGTCATTTGTTGTGTTTTGAAAAAGTTTTTGCCAGTCTAACCAGCAAAACCAGCATAAACCAGCATGAATTCCAGGGAAGGGAAGGGAAGGGACATGCCTAAGAACACCCATACCTGTCATAATGTAATATAACAGTAATGCTACATACATTCTACAAACAAGCTACCAATTCTCCTCCTTGAAAAGACACTGAATGAAAACAGCGTTATTAAACTTCAGTATTATTATATACAGTGCCAGCTGCTCAAATTATACCACTGCCAAAGTGACAGCTACCACATTTGCTGGTTTGTATGGGATATTTTGGTGAGGTTGGCAAATCCATGATGCTAGTTCAGTGCTACCTTGTGTATAGCAATATTTTGAATTCAGATCCACTGATATCAAGTGTATGGCTATTAAGGCATGGAATTTGTACAGTGCGAATTGACGGGGTATACGCTTCCATTACTTCTTAGCTATGTTAGCTTTGTAGCTCCAATACTGAAATAAAGCTGCAGAATTTGGACACGTCTTGGCTAATCGACTGCACTTGGAGGAGGGGGGAGATTTGCCACTTTGATGTTTTTACACACTATGATGGCAGTCCCTTAAGAGAAATGACATGAGATTTGAAGACTCCATTAAGAGTAGTTGTATTAAACTACTGAAGAACTCTGTGACGAGTGCCTGTCTGAGGGGCATACGAATGAAAACGCCTGATTAGCAGCAGAACAGGCCACTCGTACAAGGAAAGCAGTGTACTGCAGAGCGTGTCCTCCAACCCTTAGCCTTTGTAGTCTCAGTCCACAAGCAGCCGTCACTGCACTGTTTATAACTGTTTCAATCAGTTGATCAGACTTTACCTTGATGCTTTTTCTCCCCATTGCTTTCTTTCTCTTTTCTGCTCCCCCACACCCAACATCACTTTCTCTCCCCTCTTCCCTCCATCCTTTTCTCTCTCTCTCTAATCTTTCCATCTGTGCCTCGTTCCTTCACATGAACTCTTGTACAGGAATTTCCGGAAGCACCTTAGGATGGTGGGCAGCCGAAGAATGAAAGCTCAGAGTGAGTCAGAGTGTTAATGAGAGTGTGAATGGCTTCATTAGTGCTTTTTTGTCAGTGTGGTTTTGTGTTTTGGTTTGTGTTTGTGTCATGGCATGCTGTTGTGGCTGTGTAAGTGTTGTGTGCATGTGTATTGTAATTGTATTGTGTTTGTGTGTGCATGGGTAGGCTGTGTGAGTGTGCTGGTAGTGAGCGTAGGAGGGATTCCGGGGGGGGGGGTCCCTTTTCTCCTAGTGATCATTAAGATAATGAGTAGGGGCTGGGGGTGTACCGTGTAAGGGAGAGAAAAAGACACAGTGGTGTGTTTATTACTGCAGGAGGGGAGATAGAAGGTGGGAAATGTGTGTGTGTGTGGTGTGCTGCACAGTGTGCAGTTGGTGGTCCAGACGTCCCTGGAGTGTGTAACAGCTGTTCAGCAGGCAGAGTGTGAGAGGATTGTGTGTGATGGAGACAGAGAGAGAGAGAGAGAGAGAGAGAGAGAGAGAGAAAGATAGAGAGAGAGTGACTGTCTCTCCACCTCCAATAGCCTTTGCAGAGCGCAGGGCGAAGAGCTTCAACCGCTCCTGGAGCGACCCCACCCCGGTCAAGCAAGACTCGCTCCAAGACTCAAAAGACAGTGAGTCAAGCCGTGAACACACCCCTGCACACTGCCACACACATACACACTGACGACATGCACACTTCCCACTGACACTCTTACGCTTGGTGGTCACAGGCCAAATATGCTCTCACTGTTTGCAGACGGGATCTGTAAACGTGGGATTTCTTTTAATACTACTAAGCTGTACAATGGGCTAAGCAATCCACTATTGTCTCTACATAAGATAGAAGACTGGGCAGAAGCAAACAAGCACATTAGTAAGCAAAAATAAAAATATAGGCCGTCATAACTATTCAAACACCCCACTACCAGACTGGAAGCAATACACAGCTAACAACATCACCTCCCACCGATATCAGATCCAGCATTTCCTGCTGATGTCAGCATATAATACGCTTCAATACCAAGTCAAGTCAAATCAAGTAGTGTTATTGTCAATACTTCAATATGTACAAGCCATACAGAGGATTGAAATTGCGTTACTCTCCGACCCAAGGTGCAGTACATAAACATTTAATGATAAATAGATTACAACTAAAACAAGAACAAGAGTATATGGAGTGTAATAAACACTAAACATAAAACAGACAAATGCAAAACATACAATAAATTAAGGGCCCTGAGATAGGCATAAATGAGACAATAAGACACTGAAGACAATAAGGGCGATAAAGTGACATGTGCACTAGCAGATGCAGGATTACAGTGGGTATGACAGTGCCAGTATAAACAGTAGTGCAAATTGAAAAGCATTAAGGCTGTTTTAAAGCATTACACTTACACTTAATACGTAAAAATGAGTAAAGCTTCAAAATGTACCACTCATTCCTCAGTCTATACAGTCCATATAGAGAAACAAAGAAGCACTTACACTTTAGAATTCTTCCTGACTGTGATGAACACTTTTATATAGAGGTAAGGTTATAGATATTTGGACGTTATTGTAATTTTAGCTGTCCCACATCACATACTGGAGTTCTTTCCCTTGTTTCTATCCCCTGACAGTTACTGACGGTTAACAACAGATTCCACATGTAAATGTCACGCTTGAAATCAACTTCAGACTTTGTATCTGCTTGTGAAAAGTGATATAATGGATGAATAACAAACACATGTCAACTGAACAGCTGAGCAGGCAACTGCCCAATTGTTTATTTTATTTAAATTTCTGCACTGTTCTCCGTGGATGTAAACAATTTGTGACAATTTCAGTTCTAATTTAATGTCCACTATGTTGTGTTATGCCATGCTGGACAGCTACATTAACTTTGTCAACATCAGAATAGTTATAACAGTTTGTAAGAACCCGTTAAAATCACACCCACCCATAGCTTCTACAGCGAAACACACACACACACCCACACACACACACACACACACATACACACACAGAGCGATATGCTTCCTCTGCTGTTGACTCTGACCCTGTCTGTCTGTGTTACTCTAAGTGAGGGTCTGTCTCTGAATATGTGTCCCTCTCTCTCTTTCTCTCTTTGTGAGTATCTGTCCCAGCTGGAGCGTTTGTGTGTGTGTGTGTGTGTGTGTGTGTGTGTGTGTGTGCGTGCGCGCGCACTGTAGGTTTCTGCGTCTGCACGTGTCGTCCTGCGTGTGTAGTTTGTCTTTTTGCTTTTTCGTTGTATCTGGTTTGTGTGACCTACACTGCTACACTGTTTGGGGGAAACACTGTGTTGGCTTATTGCAAATTTGGTCTCATTATCTGAGTGTTAGCCTTTTGCTTCTACCTCTTCCACTTTCCCTCTTTCTTTCCGTCTCTTTCTTTTTCTCTCTATGCTCTCTATGTCTAATACACTTTCTCTCTTTATCTTTATGGTCCCTCTATCTCACTCTCGCTCTTATGCTCTCTCTCACACAAGCTCTCTTACACACTCTTTCTTAAGCTATTTTTCTATCTATCTCTCTCTTACACTGTTTATCTATATCTCTCTTACACACTCTATCCATCTTTCCAACTCTTACATTATACTTTCTAATGGTCCTTCTATCTCACTCTCTCTCATACACACACACACACACACACACACACACACACACACACACTCACACTCCCTGTCTTACACATTCTCTCTCTATGTAAATCTCTTAGGGCATCATGTGCCTTCAAAGAGGGGGATGACAATCATTTATATTCACCACCATGTATTCTTCAGTGATATTAAGCTTTTTAATCGCCAGCTTCATGATCGAATTTTGCCACCTTAAATTGCACCATTTAAGGTGGTACGGTAAATTTCGCTAGATAGCGACCAAGACATCAGCTTATTATTAGTGATTTTTACACGTGTTATGAAGAAAATGACCATAAAATGCCATTACAATGATTGTCTTACAATACAGTGGCTTTTTAACAGAGAAAATACTTTAGGGGTCTCTCTGGTCGCTTGTGCAGCCATCTTGCCGATGATTTGCAGGGCATTCTGGGAGTTTTCTCATAACACTCCGTTTGGAGTGTGCCTCACTCTCTCTCTCTCTCTCTCTCTCATGCCCTTTTTCTGTCTCTCTCTCTTACACACTCTTTATCTATCTCTCTCTTACTCTCTCTCTCTATCCCACTCTTGCACTTTCTCGCTCTCTCTTTTTCTCTTTAATGCCTGCCACAGTTTTGTGCTTCCGAAAGGACTTTCTCGTAAATCTTCCTCTGTGCTTCAGTTCAGTGCCTCCATGTCATTCCTGTATCTGTCTAATCTTCCGCTATTGCAGTCCTCTCTTTCTTGCACTCCTCCACTCTCTCCATCTCTCTCTCTTTATCTCTGTGTGCGGCTGACCAGGCCCTGCTGTGCTCTTTTGTGTCCTGTTGTGCGGTGCTGTAGGTGGTGACCTGCAGGCGTCCTGTGCCACTCTGGAAGATGGAGGGTGTGATGATATGGACTGGGAGGAGGAGAGAGAGATGGAGAGAGCGGCGTGTGAAGGAGATGATTTCATCCCACCTAAAGTCATGGTCAGTTCCATCCTGTGTTGAAGACAATGAGAGTAATAGCCTGATCGAGTCTCGCTAGTAACTGATGTTTTTTGCAGTCATTAATTCTGTGACACAGTTGCACAGTTATGTATTATGTCCAGGACTCTCGTTAGACCTAGTGTTGGACTAAATTGCAATGTCTTGGATCCTGTTTTAGCCTAAACAGAGACATTTCTGAACATCTCTATTATCTTATTATGTATGAATGTAAGAATTATTAATACTTTGTTAATTTATATAATACAATAAGCTCACCAAAACAATTATTACCTGTCACTGAAACATACCGTATAATAGCGTGTAATACCTTCACAAGCACGAATAACAGCTGTGATTGGATTTGGCATGGACTGAACAAGTTTCTGGATGTAGGCCACATCAATGTTCAGCCACTCTTGCATCAAAGAACTATGCAGTTGGGCCAGATTTGGTGGATGCCTTCCCTGACACAAGTCTGAGGAGAATTACCTGTAGACTAGAAATTGTATGCCCGTATGCCCATACACTTCCATATACCTGCAAATTCAGCTACTTCCTTCACACTATGACCTTGAGCATACCCAAATGCAATTACTAGCCAATCATTAACATCTGCTTTGGACCCATTTTCCTTAAATCGAGACGTTCACTGCACTGTACCAACCCTTCTCAATCTATGAATCCCAGATGAATCGAGCTTCGTGCAACACCATCTGCAGGAGCCTGAAGTTACTACCACCTTAAACATGCAATTGTAATCTAATATATTATAATATAATATAACAACATTTAACAACATTGAATACATATTTTGGGGACTGTTGACATTCAATTTTAAAAGCGGACTTTTTCCCTTATACATGTATACAGCTGTACAATTATATCACCTTCAGTGTCTAGCACTTATGCTCTCTTATTACGCAACCATGCTGCTATAACACTTGCATTTTTTTTCTTGGCGCTGTCATGTTGAAATAAGCATGAACGTACAGTGCACAGTTATGCAGGTTATGCAGTATATCCCCCCCATACCATGACAGACCCCAGCTTTTGAACTTTACCACAGTAACCAACTGGATGATCCTTTTCTTCTTCAGCTCAGAGAACACACTGTCCATTATTTCCATAAACAGCATGAAAGGCTGATGAATTTTCTCCTTCTTGTTTTTTTCAGTTGATATCCTCCAAAGTCCCAAAGGCAGAGTATGTCCCGAACATCATTCGGAGGGATGACCCTTCCATTATACCCATCCTTTATGTAAGCTTACAGTGCAGAATGTCTGTGCTGCACAGAATCCCATTATAACTGTACACAAAGGCAGCAGGTATTCAAATGCTAATACTAGCCATTCTGATGCCCTGTATAGCACGACCTTCTCAACTGTTCAATCACATTTCATTAGAATATGATAAAAACACTGATAAAAATGTACTGTTCTTTACCTTGCATATTGAACACTACATAAAATGCAATGTTACAGACGTCCTTCTGAGCTGACTGTATTTGTTGTTTTATTTATTTTATTTTATTGATCATTCTGCATTACTGGTTTTGCCTCTAGGACCATGAGCATGCTACATTCGATGATATATTGGGTAGGTAGTGGTGTGTGCTTTGTCTGTGTGTCTGTGTTATGTTTGTGAACCAAATTTTATTTTGTCGTATTTTGTCTTTGTGTGAGTTTCTGTGGCTGGTTGTTTTGCGTGGAATGGCATTGTATTCATCTTTGCACTGACTTGCTTGATGACAAAAAAACGTTTTGACTCTGGAGTAAAAACTGTAACTCTTGATATACTGTTATTATCATATCTTCATCAGTGTGATGTTGACTTTGCATTTGACACCTAACAATCAGGCCCAACCTTCCTATTTATTTAACACATAGAGATGTACGACGTGACCTGAAAATCTCCTATAAAATCCAACCTGACGCCTCTGACTTTTAAAGGTGACATGTTATGTCGCTAAGTTAACACAGTTCACAGTTTAATGAAAGGGCTGTGACATGCTTTGCTCAAAATACAGCAAGGATGAGGCAGCCCAGCTTCTTTCTCCCCCTGCTGAAACAGCCCTGTTCAAAACAGCCAGTTTGGGTTTCTGTTCCTTTAAATGATAACGAGCCACTGCTCACCCCGCCCCCTTCTTTCCATGTCCCGATGCCAGTACAGATTCTGTAATTTGACTCTTGTGTTATTCACCTGTTAATCAAATGAAGCTCATTCTACAGAAATTCAGCTAACAGAAGGCATTAACATTATTGTGGATCCTGCAGCGAATAACACCAAGAACTATCTAGAACATTAACATCTGTTAATGTATCACCCTGGCTGTTACCATTAGCTAGTGCTAAACTGCCACAGAGAAACACAGAGCATAGTTACATTTGAGACACTCACACTTCCATCGTGTGCAGTAGGAAGAGTTTTTGTCAGGCTCTTGTAAAGTAAAGACGCCTGTTCGAGAAGGTAGTCATGAAAGTGGAAGGTAGTTGTGAACCCACCCACCCCCAAATCCGTAGCTCTGTGAACGGTATTATTCAATACCAAGGGGAGCCACATCTGGACTGTTGAATCCCATGTTTTCTGATCTAGGCAGCTCACAAAACTGGGGTGTCTTAGTTCACAGTGTGTGGCTTAGTAAGCACTTCAGATACCCAAACGTATGTGAACGAGCCCCGAAAAGGTGAATTTTTCACAATATGTCCCCTTTAAATTATAATTTCAGGCTTTACAGTGGTGACTTGCAACAGCATACTGAATTTAGCCTGTTTTTTTTTGTCTGACTCTGACTGACTGTGATGCCATTTTTTTAACAAAAACAATTTTAAATAGTGCAGCTTTAATTACAGATAGAGTTACAAAATGAGTGACATTTACATTTTGTATAATGTCCGCACTTCACATTTCCCAACTGAAATCATTATAAAATATTTCCTCTTCTACTTACAAACATAAACGTATTGTCCATTGAAAGTTTACAGTCTGTGTTCTCATCAGCAGTAACTAGGTCTAGTAACTATTGAGATTCTAAAACTGATTTTTTAAATAAATGATTGTGAAAGTTCAGTCACTCTGTGATTAGTGCTGATCCTGTGCGTTCTTCTCTCTGGCCTGTAGAAGAGATCGAGAAGAGACTGACCTCTTACAGGAGAGGCTGCAAGATTTGGCGCATGCTCATCTTCTGTCAGGTGAATTTACAGCACAGAAAACAGAACAAAGACAAGAACACAAAGACAAAGCACCTCAAACACCCACATAAGCACAGCTGCACACAGACAGAGCAGATTTGTATGTATGAGACGCTGCTCTCTCTCTCTCTTGCTCTATCAGGGCGGACCAGGGCATCTGTATCTACTGAAGAATAAAGTGGCCACTTTTGCCAAGGTGGAGAAAGAGGAGGACATGAGCCAGTGAGTTAAATCGAAGCTGTCTCCTCCTCTCTAATGCAGCACAAATTGAGCTGCACTGGCTTTCTGTTGTCCTCACTCTTTTTGTGTGTTTCTCTGTGTGTGTGTGTGTGTGTGTGTGTGTGTGCGTGTGTGTAGGTTCTGGAAAAGGCTAAGCCGATTTATGAGTAAGGTGAACCCTGAGCCCAACCTGATCCACATTATGGGCTGCTATGTGCTGGGGAATCCCAATGGAGAGAAGGTATGTGCTGTCAGACTGCACGCTGTGGAGATACAGTGCAGCCCTGTAAATCCAAATGTTCAAGGCCAGAGCACACAGACCCAGCGAACACCAATGAACAGCAATGAATGGGGGGAAACATTTTAGGACAGTATAAATGGAGCGCGTTCTTGAGAACCTTCACGTAGAACCTTTTAGAAGAATATTAAGGGGAACTTCTGAAACAGTGTGACCTGGAGCAGAACATTCTAGAAATGTGTAAATAGGGTATGACCTGTAATAGTGTGACTGATGGATAACATTGTGGAACCGTGTGAACGATGAACAACATTGTGGATGAGTGTGATCTGAACTTTGTAGAACACTTTGAATTTGGAGAATGTTGTAGAACAGTTAGTGTAAAAGGAGAAGAACATTCAAGAACAGTTTAAGGGGAAATATTCTAGAAGAGTGTAGATGGGAAGAAGATACTGTGAATAGGGAAAATATTCAGGAACAAAGGAACAGCGGCATTCAAGTGTGAATAACGGAGAACGTTCTAGAACAGTGTGACTGGGGAGAACAGTGTAGAACACTCTGAATTGGGGAGGGTTTTTAAGAACGAGGTAATGGAAACATTCTTGAAGAGTGTGAATGGGCGAAAACATTAAGGGTAGTATGAATAGTAGAGAACATTCTAGAACAGTTTGAAAGATGGAGGACATTCTAGAAGATGTGAGTTGGGAGAATAGGATCAACATAATGGGAACTTTGTAAATGGGGAGAACATTCTAGAAGAACATTCAGATTAAGCAATACAGAATACTAGGGCTGTACCCGACTCAAAATTTTGTCAGTCGAATTGGATTCGCCCATCCTGGCCGACGATTCGATTATTCGTTCATGTTTTTTCTCCATATACATTATCTAGTAATCAGTAAATCAATTTGCATACGTTTCAGATCTGATGTCCTCATTTAGAAAGTCAGCAGAGTCACAAGAACATATTTTTGAACTAAAAGAGACGTGGCATATGATGAACGATCTGGAGCCTGATTTAATTGCAGAATATAGCATCTGGCAGCAAGCAACGTATTTATGCTAAAAATTAGCGCTTATAGCCTGTCTTTTTAATTTCACTTTTAACAGCTTCTTCAGTACGATGACCCTTCGTCTTTTGTCTCTCATAAATAATGAACTCCTAAATAAAACCAAATTAGTCAATATTTAAATTATTTTTAGATGAAAAGAAGAATGGTAGACCTGAAACTGTTTAATTACTATATTACCCGCGCTGAAATAATTATTCCTCGTTTATCGGCAGGCATTATTAAGTGACTGTACTTATCTTTAAATAAAAATAACCTTAGCTGTAAGCGAATAAATAAAAATATATGTAATTTAGGTTCTAAAATAATGGAATTATAATAAAACAAACGTCTTCGGTCCGTTTTTCCTTCACCGCAAACAGCCATTATGTCTACAACGAAAGTCAACTCACTGGTTTGAAGCAGTGTTCGATGTCTGACTCAATGACGAGCAGAATTAGCTTTAATTTGTTCGGATTCTCCTCTTCAAAAGCTCCTCCAGACTTTTTCTGAGACATCGTTCCACCCGCTTCCTTCAACGGTGGCCCGCCAGCGCACGTTGTCACGTGGATTTAATTTTTTTGCAAGCATGCATCATAGCCCAGTTAGAACTTAAATATATATTTATTATTCCCCTTTTAATAATTATTAAAATTGTAAATGTCTTTTTTAAAATATTAAAATGTCTTTTTACATTCTTAAAGTTCTTGTGTATTTTGTAAGCTTTTGTCTGTTTTGCAAAAGAAAAAAAACTCGTCACTGTTGTCAGTCGACCTGAAGGTTCTCAGTCGACTCATCGACTCCTAGAGGGCAGCCCTACAGAATACTCCAATTAGAACAGTGCAAATGGGAAGAATACTCAAAAACACATAAAGCAGGCACTTTAAAAAGTGCAAATGTGAGAGAACATTGTAAAACAGTGTGAATGTGGGGAACATTTTAGAACAGCATGACTAGGGAAGACATTGTAAAACAGTGTGAATAGGGAGAACACTGTAGATTCAAGAACATTCTAGAACAGTGTAAATTAAGGAGAACATTCTAGAACATTGTGAGTGCTGGAGAGTGTTGTACAACAGTCTGAAAGGGTAGAACAATATAGAAGAGAATGAGTGTGCACTGTAGAGCATTCAGGATCAGCGGTACAGAACACCTAAAACAGAATAGTGTAAATAAGAAGAATATTCAAGAACCACATGATGTGGGCACTCTAGAACAGTGAGAACGTGAAGAGTGTGAAAGAGAAGAACGTTGTAGAACGTTGCGATGGGAAGAACATTCTAGAAGATTGTGAATGATGGACAGCATTGTAGAACGTTACCTACGGGGCAGAGTGTTTTAGAATCACCCAGCAGTCACGCACAGGTATTGTGTGGTAGAGTGTGTTGGTGTTTGTTGGGTTGGTGTCTCTGATTTTAATTGCCTTAAAGAGTGAGCGGCCATATCCGCTCACCCCGCCCCATCCCCCCCTGCCTTAGGGTTTCTGAACTCTCTGAACTCTCTCTCACTTTATGTCTTTTTTGGTCTCACCTCTCTGTCCATGCCTGTCATGTGTGACAGCTGGTGCCATGTAGGTTACATAATCCAGACGCTGTCCTGTCTGCCTCTCCACTTGTAGAGTGCTCACAAACCACTGTCTGCTGCACAGCACATAGATAAAAAAAACTATAATAAACAATAATAAAAAAACAGATAAAAACAGAACAATAATAGAAAAACATAATAAAAAAGTACCATAATAATAAATAATAAAATTATAATA
>CM067487.1:25824204-25901583 GCA_034552555.1 Semaprochilodus insignis | reverse complement strand
ATAATAATAATAATAATAATAATAATAATAATAATAATAATAATAATAATATTTTTTTTAATGCAGCTCAAAGTAGTTCATAAACAAAGAAAAAACAGATAGAAGAATAGAAAACGAAGAAGAAGCATTAATCCAGGAAGGAAGATAAAGATAATTAGCAACTAATAAGGTCTTGATTGATAGGGTGGCACATAAACACTTCCTTTACCTCCACCACCTGGACATATCTTGCATTTTGGCATGCTGGTATTGGTGTTAGCCAGTGAGACCTGAGGTTTTGCCCCAAGTACATTTTAGTGCTGGCCTTGTATCCCGCGGATGTGTTTCTATGGAGATGGCCGTGGCGCAAATGGCCAAGGCAACGATTAACTTTCTTGTGCGTCATTGCCCACAAGGCGCGGCTGTTCCCGGGAACTGAGTGTGATTGACGTGTGTGATGTACTGGTGTGAGTTTGTCAATGTGGGCTGCTATTTGATGGGAAGTCTTGACCTTCACCATTAGAACCGCTCTATGGGAAATGGAAGTGTCCGGCTCATTTCCAGTTTCTGATTTTAGCCACAGGCTAAAATCAAAACTCACAGTCGTAGTCTTCTATGAGAGCCTGTAATCTAAGAATATGGAAGTGTGCTGAGATGCTGAAGTCTTACATGCCATGTTTATTTCTGATGTATGCATGTTTATGATCTTCATTTACTATAGTAATAGTATATGGTTGTATTCACATGAAATAAACCTAAAGCGACCTTTAGTGAACTTCCTATATATGGAGCCATAAAATTGTTTTGCGTTTGTTCCGGAGGCTTTGAACATTTTAAAGTAGCGTTCGGTTTTACTTCTAGTAAGCACATAAAAGAACAGAATGTTCTAAAGATCCCAGATTGTTTTGCTAGCAGTGCTGATATAAAATAGAACATTGCCAGAATATTATGGAAAGGTTCCATTGTGTTTGCTGGGTTCTAGTTATCAGGTTTGCATTGAGCAAACTGCACACCAAAATCACCACACACATTCCTCAAACTGCCATGTGTTGTTAAGTAATCTCAGATGGACTTACTTATGTGGTTTCTGACATTGTATGACATACTGTAATCTAAAGATGGCAGAAGGTGCGAAATAAATGTTTGGACCCTCTGAATGTCTCAAAATTCTGGGGGGATCCCTAAAAATAAACTTATGAGGTTTTGCTGTCCTTTAGGGGGAAATAGACGGTCAAACAGAAATTCAGGAGAAGGTCATTGTAACATTGTAATAACTAGAGACTGTAGCATACGTTCATTCAGTTGGTCCTTCCTTTGTAACTATAACTATGCCCAGGTTATTTTGCACACTGGTCATAAACTTTTGAAAATTGTTGAAGGCTTTACATGGCAAGTGTGATGATTTAGGCATGTGGACTTCTATCATGCTAATTGGCTATATTAGCCTTGTAGATCCAGTACAATACTAAAAATCCAAAACCTGTGTTAGGCTGGCTTCATATAGTGCCACTTTCATGCAGTGTAATAGGTTGCATGCAAAATTGCAGCAATTGATAGTCACGCAAAGCAGTTCATGCAATACATTCGGTTCATTCATGCAATACATTCGGTTACTCTGCAGATCAATGAATCTTTGTATAACTGTAGTCTAATGTTAACTTTTCAAACTGTGGCATTTATCTCTGGTATGTTGATTGTTTTGTTAACCTTTTAGAAATGAAACATTGAAAGAGTCATCACCATAGTACCATATGCCTCTCATATCTTGTATTAGAGGCATTGCAAGTTCATTGAGGATTTTTTTATTATTTGGATCAATGAAAATAGCAAAGAGAAATCTGAGTTCTCTGTAGAATTAGGGATCATTACGAGAGGAGAATGAATAATCTGGCTAGATCAGGATCGGGAGCAGGTTGAGATGGAAGGAACACAGACACAAGCTGCCGTTTCAACATCCGTTAGCGTTAGCTGGCTAGCTAACACATCAGAAACATTAGCTTTGAGAAACTTGACAAATGAAAAACCAACCTAACATGGATCAGGATCTTCAGGACTTTCAACTGTCCAATAAGTTGCATTCTGTTTTTTTTTTTTTTTTTTTTTTTGTCCACTGACCTGGTAAAATAAGCAGCTTAAACAAATAACTTTGTTTGATGTTACCACATTATGCATTATCAATATTTTAAGTGGCATTTGCAGGACACTTTAAATGCTGCAACTCATGTACAACTTAGTTTTCATGTAGGTTTCAATCAACTAAAGTTGCTTGGAAGTTTCACCTACTAGGCCAGCCTTAATAGATGATGGACTACATTTGAGATAAGAGAAAAATCATGAACATCTGGTTTCTGCCCTCAAGTCAAATTCAAAGTGTAAAATTAGAACATCTCCAAAATTTACACTTATAAAGTGCTCTAAAATACTCAATATGCATTTAGTTAAAATTGTATGCCATGACATTTCAATACCAGTGCCAATCCTGACCTCCAATTGTTTTTATCCTTCCTAAGCCAGAGACTTAAACATGGTGCAGGTTCCAGATCCACTCAAATCCACGCCTCAATACAAGCATAATTGGTGCCTTTGAAGGTTCCTCCCGGCCAACTATTTTAGAGGCATGAACGAGCTGCTGTAAAGAGAAAGCCTGTTGTTATTGTGACAGAATTATCCCTTCTCGTAAATGGAGCTGCTCTGGTGACAGAGGGAGAGAGAGAGAGAGAATGCATGCTAGCACTCGATCCTACTCAGGAGGAGAGAGTGAGGATTAATTGGTGTCTACGCTTATCGTTTGCCAACAGCTGTTCCAGAAGCTGAAGAACCTGATGAGGCCTTACTCGGTCACCTTTGAGTCACCGCTGGAGCTGTCCGCACAGGGTGAGGCTAACAGCCCTGCACACTGCACCATTCCGCATGCATGCATACACAGAGACATATTTTCTCTGCCCCTCCCATACACTTTCGCTTTTTTAAATTGAATGAATTGCAAATGGTGATTATTACATGCATTTGCACGCTTGTGAACTACTCATTTCACTCCGGGAACATATGCAATATTTATTGAAATGCAGATCTACTTAAATGAGATTTATAAATCAGTATTTAAAGGGCACACGGAAAACGGAATTCTCTTGCTTTTTTAGATAAAAAATTTTGATGTGCTGTGTGTATATTCCCTTCTTAGTTTGTATATGCACTTATCATCGATAGAATAGCTACGCTCTGCGTGCTGTGTAACGGTCCTGCGTCGCACAGCCGTCTGCCAATCGTGCTGGTACTAACAGGATGACACATGGAGGGCATCACTGCTTGCTGAATGTCCACAATCATGATTGTTGGTTCAGTCACGTACAACGATAAGGCCCCTCACATGCACAGTCAAGTGTGAAACTTTGCATGTCTTACAATGTCAAACGTACCCACCATGTTCATTCCTTCTGGGTGCAAATATTTGTGCAATTGTGCTATTATTTTGATGTTGAGTGTGTAAACAAAACTGCAGAATATATTAACACTCAAGTTATGGCATATGTTAAATCAGGCTATAGGAATTTAGCTCCGCACATTCACATACAAGTTATAAGAGTTGTGTGTGTGTGTGTGTGTGTGTGTGGGTGGGTTTTTTTTTAAATCAATAAGTACTTTTTAAATCAGTCACAATACATAGCAGCCAATCAGAACAGAGTTTGTTTGCATATACAGTATCAATATTTGTCTTAAAGGACAAATCCAGAGGGATTTCTGCAGAATTCAATTACTGAGATGAAGGTTTTGTTAAGTGTTATGCGTGTCACTATAACTACTTTTAACCAAGCTTTTGATTATACAATTTAGGCATTATAAAGCATAAAGTATGCCATATGAAGCCTTATAATCCCGTTATAAAGCATCACATGTACAGTATCCATAGGAGAGGTTACATGCTCCTTTTTTTGCTTCTTTTCTTCTTCTCCCTGTCACTCTTTCTCCCCTGCTAGCTCTCACTCTTTCTCCCCTTTTAGCACATTCTCTTAACTAGCACAGTTAGCATTCAGGTCTACTTAATAAACAGCGTGCCATCTGTGCCCGACATAGACAGAGCCAGAAACAGCAGGGTCATATTTAATTATATAAGCTTTTAGGCACATATTTTTTTTTCTCTCCTTTCTGTGTCTCAGGAAAGGAAATGATCGAGATGTATTTTGACTTCCGTCTCTATCGGCTATGGAAGACGCGACAGCACTCGAAGCTGCTGGACTATGAGGACCTGTTGTGACCCACAGCAGCTCAACTTCTCCCTGAGAAACACCCCATCCCACCAGCTCTCATAAAGCCGGACAGGAACCGGAGGCACAGGAGGAGGACGAAGTGCCGCCGGTTATGTGAGTTAGCCATTATGTTTTTCAGCTCTTCACTCGAGACCCTGAGCCATTCCGACAGGACGCGGAGTCACGGCAGAGCACAGAGACAAGAGCGGAGATGTGCCAAAGGCAGCACTTCCTCTTTGAGTAAGCAAAAAAAAGAAAAAGGGACAAGAGGGGGCAAAATCTGTCTTTGGCGGCAATGTAGACAAATGGAGGCAGACTGTTCTGTTTTTCTATGTAACATATATCTATTTCACTGAGCTCTATGGAAGACAAATGTGCTCATGTCTACTATCAGGCTGTTTTTCGAACCCCTTTTTTTCGAAAGTGCAATGTAGACATAAGAAGAAATGATGCCACTAATATATAGATGTACATACATCTCATTAATATATAGTGTAGCTATAGTCATGCAAATAACCTAAATGTCGGTGGTACATAATTTATTTTTTTGATGTTTATCGTCGTGGTCTTTCTAATGAACTACTTTGAATAACTCAGGTTTTAGCCATTAATGAATATGTTCATTAATCCTCTGTCCAGATGTATTTGAGAGTCCTTGTTAGGTATTTTGTGTGAAGAATGTATACTCTGCTGACTTGTACACTATCTGTAATCGCTGCAGAAGATGCCAGAGAAGCCAAACAGCTAGCCAAACTCGGAATATGTTTCCCCTCATTATTTGTGTTGAAGCCCTTCTCTTTCTTCCTGGCCTCATATCTACAAACGAACCCTTTTCATTTTGAGTTTAATTCAAGGAATAAACAAAGCCAACAGGAACTGAAAAATCCGGCTCTTGGTCTGCTGCAGAGGATGCCAGACAGTCGTTGGCCTCCTCTGGGACTTGAAGTGGCAGTTTTTGACCTCGTAGCTTGGATGTGATATTTATCAGGAACGCTCACCCTATCTCCACGGGCCAGCTTAGCAGAGTCAGCAGTTATGAGGCAGCGTTGCCTCAGTGCTTTAGGGATGAATGAATACTGAATGCACTTCAACTGTATTTTGTTTTTTTGTTTTTTTGGTGAAAATATTCAAACCTGGTACATCTAATATGTGGTCTGACTTCAGCTGTTGGGACATACATTCATGACTAATTTCATCAATTAAAATACTTTGACTTAATTTAACTTTAACTTACGGCGAGAGAGCAGGAGAGAGAGAGAGCAGGAGGTAATTATTTGCAAGGACTTGTGATGCAGAGATCCGGATGTTGAAATAGGCATGATTTGATATGATAATTTATTCTAGACATATTCAGTACTGTTTAAAAGTCAGAGACCAACCTTCTGGTGTTAATTCCAGTTATTAATTTTTCAGCATCAGGGAAGAAAGCATCAAACAGGCATTTAACAGAAACCATACAGAAGCCTCATCAACTGAATATGCCATCAAAAGTGTTCAGTAGTTAGCATGTCCACTATTTGCCTTTATTGCAGTTTTCGGTCTTTTGGGAAGACTCGCTTTCAGTTTTCCTCCACACCTGCTCAATGTTAAATACGGATACAGATTTGTTGCTTTTGTATTTGTGCACATTCTCTGGAAGTGTACAGATACAGATAAAACTGAGCAGCTTGAGTTGTCTTCTCGCAGTGGACAGATGGGCAGGAACATCTGTAGATGCTTTTAGACCTGAAGCGAGAGTGGAACTTGATTTACCTGGTGGTGACAGTGTTGGTGGTCTACCAGGTCTTTCACAGTTGTTAAAAGTCCCAACCACTTTTCTGTTGACTTTCTCCTTCCTTAAGCAAATGGATAATCTAATATTCAATCTCCTCAGAGATATCTCTTAAAAGGTCAGTGACATTCTCTTAAAGGCCGTTTTGACTGGAAACAAATGTGGGGGAGTGGCTCTGACTTTGGGACAGTGTTGTAAACTGTGTCTCAAAGCCAAGAAGAGAGGTCATGTCACTGAAGGGTGTCATGTTTTTGTAGAATGTGTACATGGCTGAGAAATGCCCCCTTCATTACTGGACTCAAATAGTGAATTCTTCCCAACCTTCATTTGCTCACAATCCTTCATGTGCAGCGCAAAACCATTTGAGGAAAATGTACTTTTAAATGTAAACAGATATGCGGGTATAATATTGGTCATAGAGAACATTAGCATCAGAAAGGTCTATATAATGATGATTCCAGAGGGATAGCAGGCAGCAGGGTGGACTATACTGGCATAGTGACATGGAAACTTTGCTGTGGAGTCAGACTTTTCCTAAGCTGGGAGTACATTTTAAGCAACAAAAGAACTAGAAGAAAAGAAACAACATCAGATGCTTTACTCTGTCATAAGTATACTTAAAAGAGCAATAGCTCGGATGACATAACAGTCTCTTATCTTAGTCTCTACATGAGTGATAAAGAAGGAGCATGTCCACTCTCAGCAATAAAACATGTTCAAAAACAAAGAAAATAGCAGCAAAACGAGTTCACATGGCATACCTTTCCACACTCTTGGATAGTAAAGAGATGAAGTTTAATGCTGAACTTGGGGGAAGGAGTGAGGAGGGAGGAGGAGAGGCTGTGTGGAGCATGAATTTGACAGATTGCGTCATCTTGCATATCGCTCCTTTAACAGGAGCTTATATGCTTCTGCACCGCTGGAAGTCCACTATGAGGAGTGAACCGATCACGGCCAAGGGGAGCTCTTAGAATCAATGACACGGCCACATTGTTTTAGCCAAAATCATGTCTGAGTGACTTTTGTTTGAAGTGTGCTGCTATGCTCTAAATGACATAGACAGTGAGACACCGATAGGATAACTCAATAAAGATGTAGCAGCAGTGGAGACAGTGATGGATTGCTGACTCGGTAACTGTGCATTTATCAGTGCAGCAGGGGGGATAACACTGTGAATGATGGAAGAGTTAAAACACACATCACGTCTTTTACTTGAAATATTTGACATGCTTAGTAAAGTGTATGCAATTGCTGCTGCTGGTGTTGTGTCTCCCAGCTTGCTAAAGCTTGAGACAGGGCAGTTAAACGAGCGCAGAATCCTCCAGACCTCTCCCTGGTGGTCTGCTGGCCAGCTGGAAACAGACATTTAATGAATTGGCCTGATCCTCCAGCAATTTGAGCCATTTTGGGGCCATCTGTGACTAGTAGCTGGAGTCTGCGAATCTGGAGTGTGTACGACTGACAAATAGAGAGAAAGAGAGAGAGAGAGGTGGGAGGGTGAGTGTAAATGTGTGTCTGCAGTCACTATCATAGTAACAGGAACATTTAGTTTGCAGGAACATTCATATGAAATCTGGTCACCTCAGAAATGACCAAATGGAGTCCAGTCTGGAGTCCAATGGATTCTGTCCTGTCCTTAGCCTTGAGTTCTAGGCTGCTGTATTGTCTGGGCAGTAATAGCCGAGCTCACACTGAAATGGAATTTCTGAACAGGTCAGTCACTTCCTGTTAGCCAATTTAACAATACAAGAAGCTCAGGATTGATTATGTTTTTTGTGGTGCATGCAGCCTCCTGATGTATCCATGCTCCTCCCATGTCCTTCTTTAGCTACTATTGCAACAAGCTTTACAGAACAATTCCCATTCAAACTAGTGAGAAACTGTAGCAGTCTTTGTTTAGAGTCTATACATAATGTTGGGTTTAAAATGCAACACTGTTTGGTGCTAATATCAGCTCTTAAGCTATAGCTATTAACCTATATGCTGTATATCCTTATTAATACAAAATATCAAAAGTACCATTGGGAATTACTAACACATTCTGAGTTGTCTGCCAGTTACTCATTAGACTGAATGGGAGTTTTGCAAGTGTTCTACAAAGATTGTCCACTAAAGTTGGAGAGAACAGTTGCTACAGAAGAGTGCATATGTGGTCAGAGCATGGATAGGTCTGTTAAACTCTCTCCGTACAACCGCACATTGAAATGAAATGGCATCAAAAGTTGATAAGCATAGATGAATGTTGCAGCCACTCTCAGAGTGGCTTGAGATCAGTGTGTATAGGAGCTACTGTCCTTTTTATGTTTGTGTTCTTCAGGCCAGAGCACACCAACCAAACATTCCCCAACAGGCACCAACATTCTGGTGTTTGAATTCGTCTTTGGAATGTCCACAAAAAGAAGGGCCAGATAAATCGGAGTGAATGGAAGTGAACATTCCAGAACAGTGAGAATGGAAGAGAACATTTTAAAATGGTGTGAATGGAGGAGAGCGTAGTGTGAATGAGAAGAACAACACAATAAATGGGGAAAGAACATTCTAGAACAGTGTGAATAGAGAGAGCAATCTAGAACAGCATGAATAAAGGAGAACAGTTTAGAACAGTGTGAATAGAGAGGAACATTCTAGAACAGTGTGAAAGGAAAATAACTTTTTAGACCAATGTGAATAGAGGATAACATCTTAGAACACTGTAGACGGAGGAGAACACTTCAGAATGGCATCAATGGAGGAGAACATTTTAGAACAGTGTGAATAGAAGAGAACATTTTAGAACAGCATGAATGGAGGAGAGCATTATACAACAGTGTGGATGAGGGAGAGCATTCTAGAACAGTGTGAAAAGAGGAGAACATTTTAGAACAGTGTGTATAGAGGAAAACATTTCAGAACAGCATGGATGGAGGAGAACATTCTACAACAGTGTGGGTGAGGGAGAGCATTCTAGAACAGTGTGAGAAGAGGAGAACATTTCAGAACAGTATAAATGGAGAAGAACGTTTCAGAACAGTGTGAATGGAGGAGAACATTTCAGAACAGTGTGAATGAGAGAGAACGTTCTACAAGACATTAAAGGGAAGAGAACATTCTGAAGCAATGTGATATGAGAGTAAACAGTGTGGGGAGAGAACATTATAGAACCATGTGAATAAGGGGATAAGGTTCTAGAACAGTGTGTATTGAGGAGAACATTCTAAACTCTCCCAACAACCAAACGGAAGTTTGTTACACTAGCCGGACGCTTGTGTTGGATGGCGTGTAGTTGGTTGACGTGGTCTGGTCTATAGAGTCGTGTAGGAGTTGATGTACAGTCTGAAAGTGTCTGCTGATCTGTAGCAATATTTCAGACATTTGTTTACATTAATAATGATCTCTCATGTAAGTGAAGTTTTAACACTATTAATTATTCAGTTGTTCTTTCATGTCTACAGACTCAGCATCTGACTAGTTTTCCTTCCCTATCCTGAGAGAAAGGCAGTGCTTCTAATATGTGTGTTGTTTGAATGGTGGATCTTTGCAGTCTTGGTAGAAACATTGAAAACCTCTCATTACTGAGAATATTAAATTAGGCTTAGAGAATAAACTCACAGAGCATCCTGGTGATTGCTTTGCTGCTTCAGTACTGTAGCTTACATAGCATATTTTATCAGGGTTTTATTTGATCTGATCAGTTCAGTCCGATACTCTTCTGGTTTGTTCTTCCTTTATCAGTCAGTATATGAAAATGCATCTAAAGATTTATGTAACATTTAGTATTTGAACAGCACTATTATTTTGGGGGGATTAATGGGTTATTTGAGCACAGATCCAGTATTGTACATGGTATATCTTGTTGAACTTTATGGACAATTATGTTTTTTTTACTTTTCTGATTCCTTGTCATTGTACCCTAACATTGTGTTCACAACTGTGTCTTGTGGTTGCTGCTCACAGGGATCATAGAGGAGGGGAGGAGAGATTTAGACGGAGGGTAATAATAATTGAATGAAGATTTGTGTAATATGGACACGGCTGGAGTTTTACCACTTTTACTCAAGTCATTAAGCCCTAATGCTGCACTTAGATGTTGGAACCAGTGTTCCATGTCGTACATAGCTGTACGCAACTAATGGTGGCATGCAGCCATAGAAAAACATTGACGTGGATCTTCTACAGGGAAAATCTCTATTTAGGGTGGTTAAAAAAAGGCAGGAGGAAGATCTGACCACGTTTCATTGTTTGCTGTATAATGCTAGGTCCCTCTGGACCTTTATCTGGCAAAAAATTCTGGCAAAAATTGGGAAAGTTGATGACACTCTTGACGGACCTTTCTGCCAACCGTTGCAATACTTTTCTGCCAATTTTCTGTCGCTTGCCCTTTGAAAACAATGGTCTATACCATCATATACAAATGCAGCATTATGGTCATACTGTATATGGGCCCAAAATGCCACAGCCTTAGAGCTGCATAATTAACAAACTAGTTTCATAGCAGTTACCAAACAATTTATTGTACTCACTAAATATGCCATTATGGTTGATGACTAAATTGTAAGCCTAAGGCTTGAAGGAATACTCCAGAATTTCAGCCCACTTTCTGTTTGCTGCATCTGTAGCACCTGGATGATTAACATGAACCATAATTTCCCCTAGAAAGCCTGTCGCCTTGAAACACTTACAATAGAAATCAATAGGCAGGTGCTTCTGTTATGTTGTACAGGAATCTCAATTATTGTTCATGCCAGAGACTTTTAAACTGATTAAATAAGGACCACAAGCCTTAAAGCAGCAATGAGTAAAACCTTTCCTTTCCATCCTTACTAGTTTGTCTTTGCCTGCCAGCTTTGGTACAGTGATGCACAGTCATCATAGTATCCTAGTGTCATTCCCACCACAGGTTCGATACAGATCAAACAGCCTTTCATTACCTTCAGTCTGACAGACAGAATGAAGTGCTTCATGTGGTGTTTAAAGGAAAATGCAAAGTAACTTGAACCTGTCAGCTAGCACTGTTTGGATAGCATGTGGCTAAAACGCTAGCTGTTGTAGCTAATGTCTTATCTAGCTGGAGTTTAAGCAAGTTTACCTTCAGATCACACTCAGTCAGCGGAACGAGGCAGCTTGCTTTTGTACTAGGAGAACATTTTAGAACACTCTGAATGGGAGATAACAGTCTAGAAGAGTGTGAATGGGGAGAGCCTTGTAGAACCCAATAAAGGTAGGAGAACATTCTGGAGCAAGGTGCGTGCAGAGAGAACATTCTATGAACAGTGAGTGAATTCTAAAGCTGTGAATGGAGAAAACTATCTAGAACAGCATGAATAGAGACGCATTTTAAAACAGCATGAATGGAGGAGAACACTCACATAGCAGACCATGTGTGGGCCAGAACCGTGCCAACACAAAAGTAAGGATCAGGTCCATACAATTTGCTATCTGGGCAGTATGAATACAAGAGAACATTCTAGAACAGTGTAAGTGAAGGAGAACACTCTACTGTAAGAACACTGTAAATGTTGAAAAGACTGAAACTATTGGCTAGCACATAGTTTGGATAGCATGTAGCTAGCACACTAGCTATTGTGACTAAAGTTGCCATCTAATCTAGCTGAAGTTAAGTAGTAAGTTAGCCTACAGATCACACTACTACAGTCAGTGGAATAAGACAGCTAGCTAGTTTATGTGCTATATCACTGTTTTAAACAAGGTGAATTTGTCTTTTAATTTGCCAGTTTTTAAAAATATGTTAAACCTTTAATAGTGTAACAGTTATGTTCTGCTGTACATGCATAAACAGCTGTAAACTGCCTTCTGTTTAAGGTGGAACAGAGATTCTGAATAAGAAGCCTTTAAATGCTGTGTTTTCTCCATGTTGCTCTTCAATTAACCTTTAGGCTACTCATTTTAACTGGATTAGTTATTGTGCTAGCTATCTAAATTATATGCTAGGTTATATGTGCACACACCAGATTGTAAGTGCTTCACCATTTAAAGTGGAGCTGAAATTCAAACTGTTTTGCCTCTTTCCAATTGAACACTGTATTTGCTGCAAGCGGCACTTCAGCTCTGTCCTTCAGACTGAAGGGTGCCCTGTGAAAGGTTCGGTACTTGAAGCCCAGTCTGAGAGTATTTTAAAACCAGAGTTACTTTCGTGAAAAGCAGCTACAGCGAATCTAAACTACATTCTCCACTAAAGACTCAAGGAGACTCCATTTGTGATGCAGTAAACAAAGCTTAAGCTGAAACAGTGTTGGAGTATTCCTTCGGGGCTTAATAGTAGAGCCCTGACTTGGATGAGTATGTGTAAAACTCTTGAGGTGTCTGTCCAGCTGCCCATCCGGACAGGATGAGCTGGTGCAGTCTCCTCTCCAGCGCTGGTCCTTCTCTCTGAGGTCCTCGCATGAACATCCCTGTGTTGGGGGGCTGGAGATTAACAGCACCGCAGCTGGCTCAGTATTGATTGGGTTTATTAGAAGATGATTAATGGTTCCCAGTATACGGCGGGCTCCAAGCTCTCTTCATCTCGCACCAGATTGGGTTTCTTACCAGTTCTGATTGGAGAACTGAAAATGAATATTCAGTGTCTTTACGGTTTCATCTTTCACACTGACTAAGCAGAATAAATTCTCTCAGCATCTTAAATGAAGAAAAGCATACCGTCCAAGACAACTGATTGATTTTTTTTTTTTTTTTTTTGAAGCGATAATTTTATAATGAGGTAGATATTGTAGATATGAGCTCCATCTATACATATATCTGATGATGTTGGTTATCTCGTTCGAAATAAATCACAACAGCATACTTGTGTGTGGCGCACTGCATTGTATAACTGTTTCATTGTACTGGGGATTAAATCGAGCGTGAAGATTGCGGTTGCAGTACTAATAGCATTTTGAATGTGAGACATTCTACCATGCTGGCACTGGACAGGTGCATAATGTTTCTAATGCTTTTTTTTTCTAGTAAAATGTTCTGTTTCAACCAAACTTGTTGAACTCGTTCTTCTTCTTTCTGTATATCTCTGTATCCGGGACAGAATGTCCCATATCATACACTCATCCTATTCTCTGCTGTGATTGACTGCCCTGTCTTGTGCCTAATTTAAAAAGCAGTACGGGCTGACACACCTCTTGCAACTTCAGCCCGACAGGGCAGGTCTAAACTGCTGTATTCCAAATAGGCAGCTGTACATAACGAGAGTGGTTTTTGTAACAGCACAAAAGCAGTTGTATTATTATTATTATTATTCTTAGTAGTAGCAGTAGTAGTAGTAGTAGTAGTTTTATGCTACGTGGCTTCTTTTACCCTAAATACCTTCTCAAAACTATCATAAAACAATATTTCAGGTATCAGGCAGTGTATTTACTATTTTATGTTATAGAATGGAGCATTTCACATCAAACCACTCTGAATGATTTCATGTCCTAACCTGAAATTTGGCCAAATCCGTGGAATTCCCATTTTAAAGGTGCAATATGAAAGATTAAACTCAATGAAGTCGTTGAACAAAATGAACTGTTTTGATGGTATGTCAATAACATCTTGGCAAAGGTGTGTACTGAAGTTATCATGCCAACCAGCTAGCTCCGAGCCATTCTCTAGAGACGATAATGCGACGCTGTAATGCCAAGTCAAATCAGTTTAACGTGAGGCGTTTAAGAAGTAGCACTGCTGCCCAATGGTGTATTCTAACCTCTTGTTAATCATGTTAGATCACTTAAAGACCGGCAGCCAATAAAGGAAGAGTAATGCAATGATGGTTGATGCTCTTGGCAAACATTACCAGCACCACCCACTCCTCACATTCATCAGCAAACAAAAGTGATAGAAATAGAAGCAAAGCAAGATCTATTATTGATGCTGCTTTCCACCACAGGAGAAGGTATTTGGCGAGTAACAGGATGAAGTTTGAAGCTGAACTCACAACATTTCTCCTAGACTGGTAAGAAGTGAAGGGGGAGGAGAAGGGGCTCTGCATTTTCCCTTTGCCCACCTATGAATGAATTCAACAGGTTGTGTCATTTTACAGATTGCTCCTTTAATTCTATGTTGATGTCCTCTTGCTCTCTGTCTGTTCCTCTTTCTATTTCTCTCCTTTAAGACCTTATTTCTCAGGATGCGTATAACCACAGCAGACAGCTGAATCTGAATGGCAAAATGAACCACTGTGCCGAAGCCCACAGTAAACATGTTTCTTATAAACAAGCCTCAATGAATTATCAAGCTGAGCTCAGTAAGGGAGATGGTGCATCAAGAGCTAACATCAATCAGAGCTCCACTGAGGGTCCCTTGGAAGAAATAAGCTCATCATGCTGGGAACGTTCTTGGGTGAGCGTTCTAATTTTAAAAACTGGAACTACGAAATAAACAGACTTCTTGAGTATAAGATGTGTGCAGCCCTTACCCCAGAGCTGCTTCACATGGCCCCAGAATCTGCATGCCTAATTGAAATTGCTGCTTATTTTTTGAGGCTAAATTCGAAAGAAAAGGCCTCTTTAATGAGCCAATGCTCATGAAAGATAATGAGCCCAGGAACTTCATTAGTGTTCAAAATATGTGCAAAGGGCTATTATGTAATAACACTGCAGTAACTGCATTTGAAGTCAATTTTAATGCACACTGTGGTGGAGAAACTGGCCGCTGCTGGATTTCACAAAGATCAGTGGCCGCTTGTGTGGCATCTTAAGTAAGTCATTTTTGGTTTTAGTTTCCACTTCCACTTCAAGGGTAAACTGAGTTTTAGATCTTAAGTTAGGTATTTTGGTTACACTGGTTGAAGGTTATCTACATAGGGACTTCATAACACATGCACAAACATTGAATAGCATATTTATAAAGCAACACTCCAATATGCATTCGCATGATGATGTCAGAGAAAATAACACTATTGACATACACTCATCATCAGAAGAATAGTTGCACTATATTTACACTCAGAAGAAATCAACCGACAGGACTGAAACTTGGTGGGTAGATTTGACATTGTGAGACATGTCCCAGAATGGACATCATGGCAGAGGCTAAGAACAGACAGAGGAAGACGTCATTGGAGGAAGCGAGAAAGAAAGAGTGATTGAGCAGTCAGTCACGGAGTCTTACAGATAACAGGAAAACTATTAAAGACATCCAACAGCAGTGTGTTCATCCCTGAGAGTGTTTTTCACTGAGAGTGTGTTTTTTAAGCTACAATAAAAAGTCATTAAAGAGAGGAGATAATGCCCTGCAGTCCTGTAAAGTTAGACCACGGTGCGCCTAAGTAGGATACAAATTTGCAAAATTTCGTGACCTGTATCTCCGGTTCCCTGAAGGCTAGCATTGCCATCCAGGGCTCATCAAAAAGGGCACATCATCCTCTACTCACCTCTTGAGTTTGGCTTCATTCTAACATAACACCATAATCTCCATCTCCATTCCTGCCTCACAGAGTTTTATAGTTTTTCTGGAGGCCAAAAGTCTAAAATCTAACCTCAGCCCTGTTTCAGGCAGCATGCCAAGAAATACATTCATCTCACACCGAGTTTTGAAAACCAACGCATGTATATTTAAGCCATTCTTCACATGAAGTCCCAAACTTACGGACTGTGATGCTGCATAAATTTGTTTTTATTAGTAGTCTATTGAAATAATCTGCATTGAACGGATGTGTTAAAATGTTTATTATAAAATCTGCAGTGTCCATATACCATAATGGCATAGATAGATAGATAGATAGATAGATAGATACTTTATTGATCCCAAAGGAAATTTAGCAGCCAGTAGCAGTTACACAATACAGCAGTAATACAATACAATAATAAGGGTGGTACAGTATGAACAGAAGTAAGTACCGGCTCAGCAAAAATTATTACCCATAAATATTACTGTCCGCTATAGAAAAATATATCTCACTTCTTACAATTGAGGCAAGAATATATACAAAAAATGTATATCACTGTAGATGACCAGTAGAAAATATGTAAAAATATGCTTTAAGATACTAGAGATAAAAAGGCAGTACAATTATACAAAAATAAATGCATAGGGGACTCAGAGTCTGTTTCTTCAGGTCCTAAACAACTGCATGTGCACAGCTGTGCAGGCGGGGGCTGCACTGTATTAACGACAGTGGTGTAAATATACAAATCTACTCAGCCACTGTAGGGGGACCCCAAGCGTAAAACAATACCCATTCTCACACTGTGTCGCTTCAAGTCTTCTACATCATTAGGGCTTCTCTGAAGGCTGAAGCACTTACTTATTATAAGTACATTTTACTCAGTAGGTTAATGGTTATTTTACTAAGTATAGTAAGACCTGTCAAAATGATTATCTGTGGTAATACAACACAAATACAGTAGATATAGATTCGGTGGCGGATCTCTGGAGTGCTCCTTTAAAGAAGTGTAATGGCATGCACATAAGTTCAGCCTTTAGCTTGCACAGGCTAAATGCATCCCTTAAGTATTTAACTGAAGATAAATATTGAAAAAGTGTTATGCAAGCGGCCACAGGAGTGCAAGAGTGGAAGAATTAAGAAACAGAGCAGATGAAAGAGAGCATGCAAGAGGCCCGGGCCCTCCCTCTGTCTGAGCTGGCACTGAGCCAGCTGTCCGGCGAAAGTGAGAGCAGTGATAAGGTGATAAATCTCTGGGCTCTGCTGCTCACTGCGCTGCCGGAAGACAGACGGCGGGGGCTGTGACAGGCCGTCAGCAGCCAGCCGCCGGCCTCAGCCTGTCAAGGTCAGCAGCTCTCCGTGGCGCTTTGTGGCCTTCCCTCAGCGTCGCACACAGCCTCTAAGCTGAGGGACACACGGGAGTGTAATACATTCAGCACTGTATAAATAAACCAGATTTTAATCAAGGCTGTAGTACAAGGTTTGGGGGTTTAACCCTTTAAACAGCCTTTGGGTTATTCTTCTGTCTCTGTGTCTCTTTTAATATCCTACTCGGTGAAAATGCAGAGCAGTGAGTGGATAAAAGGACTGAAAGGCTTAGCCTAATTTGGTACCTTGGGCCTAAGTGTCTTTTTGCCTCTGCAAGTGGTCAGAAGAGGCTCGTCCACTGCCACCCAGGAGACAATATGAGTAAATGCCACAAACACTACTCAGTCCAGTGCACTGCACTTGCTAAATAATACTCCACATATAGACCTGGTTATGAATATATTTTATACTCCAGGAAGACTTATAAGGTTTTCAGTGTATTAAGCTTTAAATCTCTTTAATATCCTGTTAAATGATTCAGCCCTGTTAGAATATAGTGTAAATTAGGGTATGCACAGACGGTAGCTGTGAAGTTTGAAATCAGTTACTCTTATTTTCAGTGAGTTACAGCACTCTAAATTTCTCTGCCTCTCAGGACCTCAATTGAGGAGAAAGTGCCTAAGAAACCCGGGTGCGGTGCGCCTAAGTAGGATTCAAAACTGCAAACTCCCGGGGTCCATATCTGTGGTTCCCTGATGGCTAGCAAAGTGATCCAGGGCTTGTCAGAAAGGGCGCATCATGCTCTATTGACCTCTGGAGATGGAATATTAAACATAATTATCTCTGGTTTCTAAAAGACTACTATAAAATGCCATTGAAGAGAGGAGATAATGTCCTATAATCTTTCAAAGTTTGAAATCGGTTACTCTTATTTTCACTGAATTACAGCACTCCAAACTTCTCTGCCTTTCAGGACCTAAACTGAGGGCGAGTGCCTAGGAAAAACCCGGGTGCAGTGCGCCTAAGTAGGATACAAATCTGCAAAATTCCGGGGCCCATATCTCTGGTTCCCTGAAGGCTAGCAAAGTGATCCAGGGCTCGACAGAAAGGGCACGTCACACTCTGTTGACCTCTGGAGTTTGGATACTAAAGGTTATTATTCGGTTCCTAAAAAACTATAGTAAAATGTTATTGAAAGGAGGGGACATGGCTTCATTCTAACATATCAACCTAATCTCCATCTATCTACACTTATTCAAAAATCACATATTAAACGTTTTTATCTCTGGTCAAGTGCCTAGAAAAGCCCGGCAATGGTGTGAGGTCGGTAGGGCATGATGTGCCGTTTCTGACAAGCCCTAGATCGCTTTGCTAGCCTTCAGGGAACTAGAGATACAGACCTCAGAAGTTTGCAAATTTGCGTCCTACTTAGGCGCACCGCACCCAGGTTTCTTAGGCACTTTCTCCTCAACTGAGGTCCAGTTTTGTTCTTGGTCACACTGACCGGTCCCTCTTTCTCAGCAGCAACAATCAGCTCAAGTCAAGTCAAATTTATTTGTATAGTGCCTTTTACAACAGATGGCAAAACAAGCATAAAAAAGGATCCGGATATAGAATTATACACATTATTAAACAGGATAATGTGATAATATATACATAGTATAGTCCTGCTGCACTCTTAATGTATATGCTGTGTATGGATGGTGATGCCCAGTGTTCAGCCTTGGGCATTGTTCACCTTTATTTTCACTTGGTTTTCTACTTTCTGCTGTTTCAGCTCTTTCTTTCTCTCCCGAGGTTGAAGCTGGTCTCTTTTTAAATGAGCAGACCTGGTGAGGGCAAAGGAAAGAAAATACTGAAGGAATGATTAAGTCAAAGAAAAGGAGCCCAGAAAAAGCCTTTGCATCTGCAGAAGTCTGCACTTTTTACACTGCTGAGTTGGGATTTATCCACCTTTATTCCACCGGTCGCCCAGTAAACAATTAAACATGGCGTCCAAGTCCGTGTTCCTTCTACGATCAGCACAAGCTGCCTGCTGATGCAGGAATCTGATCCTACACGTGCCACATGAGACCTGGTAGGGGGGCGTTCGAGCAGTTCTCTAGAACCATTTCCCCTCAGGAAAACAGAAAAGGCCATTTATAACTCTGTACTTTCTTAGCCAAGTCCCAGCCCCCTGGAGCTGCAGTAATTATAGTATTGCAGAACGTGCAATTGTCAAATACAACACCCTAATAACACAGGCTTCAAAGGAGGGATGAATGATGTCTTATTTAACTGTTTTGCATGTGCTCCAGTTTCATGCTTGTGCAAAAAAGCAGCGAAATTAATCAGCAAATTCATTTGTCACAGCAAATTTGTCTCTGACCTGTGCATGGTTTGTCAAAACCTCTTTTAGGAAATAAACAAACATCTGCTCACCCTTTAGAGTAAGGAACTCAAATTTGCACAATTTCCCTATATTTCAGGTGCAGTCTATGAGTCAAGACATGCTTGGTGTCCATATTCTGCTTCTTTGGTTTTGTGCTGGAGCTATGAGGCCAACATTGCTAACAAACAGAAGATGCCAACAGACACCCAAATCTTTTATGTAAATAGACCTCTGATGTCATTCTCCTCATATTAGTAACACTGGCTCTAAGCAGATTAGAAACAAATCAATAGTGTTCACAACAATCACCACGTTCGCTTCCTGTGGCGAACAACAATGTTTCAAACCCAATATGTTTCCTCCTGGGTTCGATTCCCAGATAGGGCGTCCGGGGTCCGTGTGCGTGGGCTTCCTCCAGGTGCTCCGTCATTGTATATGTGCATGTGTTTGCCTTGCGATGCACTGGTGGCCTGTCCAGGGTGTTTCCTGCCTTTGACCCTATGAGCGCTGGTGAGCACCATGTGCACTCCCCTCGACCAACGTGAATTATCTGCTAAGAGTGGATGGGTGTTTTTCCTCTAAGTGTCACTGGATCCTCTGAATTATGAAATTGATTAGCAGACAAATTCAGGTAATGCTACAGGCTAGCTAAAATTTCAAATTCAGGTGACCAGATTTCTGAAATGAAAACATTTCCAGTCAGATGGTCAGTATAGGAATCAGGGACGGACACTTTCACCACAGAAGATTCACTGGTTCTATGAGCCTATAATTCATATTCAAATCAAATATGAATCTGACCCAATAGCCAGACCCTAAACACACCCCTGGACTAGCTCCAGCTCTGGAGAGACAGACATGGCTGCTATCAACATACGTCATATCTCAAATATGGATGGGTGAAAAAAATAAGTGTTTTATAAAAATGCTGCACTGTTTGTAGATGGCATGGAGCTGCATTGGATGTCTACACAAATTGAATACCTACCATTACAGTTCCCGTAAGACCACCCCTGAATGTAATCCCTGAGTCACCCTGTGTCTTGAAAAGATGTTTGTGGTGATGTTCCAGACGCTTTAGGTAGAAGTGATTAGTAGACAGCAGCAGCCCCCTCTAATGGCCAAAACAAGCACAGCATGGGAGGCCTACCAGTCTGCTCTGCTGCAGGTCTTTTAAACACCACAGGTTTGCTTTTTTTTTAAACACCTGGACTGAGAATCGTCCACCAACCAAAATAATCCTGCCAACAGCGTCCTGTGGGCACCGATGAAGGACTAGAGGATGACCAACACAAACAGTGCAGCAGCAGATGAGCTATCGTCTCTGACTGTACATCTACAAGGTGGAGCAGCAAGGTAGGAGTGTCTAATAGAGTGGACAGTGAGTGGACACAGTGTTTAAACACTTCAGCAGCTCTGAGCCATTTACCAGCTTAACACACACTAACACACCACCACCATGTCAGTGTCATTGCAGTGCTGAGAATAAATCACCACCCACATAATACCTGCTCTGTGGTGGTCCTGACCATTGAAGGGTTAACAGGGTAACAAAGCATGCAGAGAAACAGATGGACTACAGTCTGTAATTGTAGAAGTACAAAGTGCTCCTATGAGGTAAGTGGAATGGAAAAGTCATATGAATTTCACATGTGAATAAACGCCTTTAAAATGTGTTCACACTTATAACATGGGGTTTTTGCACACTTCACATGGAATATGACTTTTCTGCACCTTTGGCATCTGCTTCTTAAATGAAATGTTGTCTCGTCTTCTTTTTATTGTAAATTCTTCATCGTAGATGTTTTTACAGGCAAGTTTTCTCAGTGGGATTCCAACTGCTGGTGGCCTCCAAATTGATTTTTCTGCTCCACAGTCATCAGTTAACTGACGGTCATGTCACCCAGACCATGACTCTCATCCTATGGGGTTCAGCAACTCCAATCTATCTTCGGATGCGTGCCAATCGACAAGAGCAGTGTATCTGTGGCCTCCCTAGAAACCTCAATTACAGACTAAACACAGCCAGTAATGTAAGATCCAGTATTAGAGCAGCAAAGCAGAGCTGAGACAGCATACAAATTTCTCCGCTCTCATGCAGTCATGACTGTAATTTGCTACGAATCAATCTCTATTTCCACAGGTGCCCTTAACCTTTAAGCCTTACAGGGGAGCCGAAAGGTCTCTGCTTTCTGAAATGAAGCCTGAGGGCTAATTTGAGATGTGAGCTGTAATTTAATGTCTCTGTTTCAGTGTAATTACAGTCAGATAACCAAAAGTTGGAGAACAGACTTTGGTTGGTCTTAGTATGTGCTTGTTTTTGTACGTTTAGAGGACAACAATGTCCTCAATTTGTAGGCAACATTATCCTAACATTCTAACCAGAGTTAAAAAATGAATAGATATTTATATAAACATATATACTGTCTCACCAAAAAAGTCACACACACTAATACTTGGGTGGACTGCCTTGAGCTTTGATAATGGCGTGTATTCATCGCAACATTGTTTTGAGAACCTTATACATCACGATATCAAAACATCACAACATTTATTTCCATCCATACCGAAGACTTTCAGTGGGGTTAAGGTCAGAATTCTGTGGTGGCCAATTTGTGTGTATCTAGAGGTTTTATATAGCCAGCCCTCACAGTAGAACTTTACTTTCATGTTGGCTTTTTTTCTCCTTGGTTTATGGACTGTGTTTTTGTTTATCGTCTGCCTTGGTTCAAACAACATCTTGGTAAGTCAACCTCTTCTAATAAACTTGGAATTCTTGTTTAATATATCTCCAGGTATGAAATGTCCCATTGGACAGTACTCAACCCAATTCCAGTCATTTCAGCCTGTCCTCAGTTGTTTTCTTTGATTGACGCAGGCCAATAATCTGACCCTTTTGAAACACAGTAACACCTTTTTCATGACCATGGGATACACCTTCCCACATGGTTGTTTAAGTAATGAGAAGCTACTTGCTGCTCAGTTAGGGTTAAAAGATTTTTTGCCAGCTGAAACATATTAATGACTATAGTAATTTTCCAATCAAAGGCTTTTAAGTATTTACTTATTTAACTTCAAATGGTGATTTTGTCTTTGGGTAAGTCTGCCTTTGCTCTCAAATCAGCTGGAATTGTTTGTGGCATGAATTTAACAAGGTGCTGGAAACATTTCTTAGAAATTCTGGTCTATTGTGCCATGATTTCACCATATCAGCTGATGCATGTCCTGTTCTACCACACTTTTACACTTGATGTGGTGACAGGGAACGCACTCAATGTCATGTTCACGGAACCAGTTTGAGATGACTTTATGACATTAAAAGTGCATTATCATGCTGGTAGTAGCCATTAGAAGATGGGTTTTATTGTGGCCATTAAGGGACGCACATGGTCAGCAACAGTACTCAGATTATACTGTTGACACATGGCAGGTTGGATCCATGGATTCATGCTGTCTGTTCTGACCTTATCTTGACCCTTACCTACTTAATTTTATGCACCGTATTGTTGCCATGCGGATTGGCTTATTGGCAATTGGATAATTGCAGACAAAGTAGGTGTCCCCAGTTGTGGGCTGGTTGGGGCAGTCATGGGCTGAAAGAGAACCAGCCTTGTGACCGGAGAGTCGCCAGTTAGATTCCCTAAGTTTGACAGTAACGACTGAAGTGCCCTTGAGCAAGGCACCTAAACTTAACCCCCAACTGCTCCCTGGGCACCACTGATAGGGCTGGCCACTGCTCCAGGCAAGTGTGCTCACTGCCCCCTTGTGTGTGTGTTCACTAGTGTATGTGTATGTGGGTGTTTCACTTCCCGGATGGGTTAAATGTGGTAGACAAGTTCCTCTGTGTGCAGCACAAGTGGGATAAAATGGTTCTAATTCTAATTCTGCCACTGAGTGCATATATTTTGGTATGACCCCCAAGTCCTGATAAGGTATGTGTTAAATGTGTTAAATGACAGCAAATTGCTGCACCGCAGAAATTAGTTAAAGGTATTTATTTCACAATCTACCAAACTATGTCAATCAATTTATTTAGCAAAATATGTTACCAACACCATATAAACAATTATCAGGAATCATGAATATAAACAGCTCGATTTGATACAGTAAATAAAATAGATTCTAGATTCTAGAAATGCTTAAACATAGACATTCTGAGACAGGCTAATACAAATCAATGTACAAGGACAAAACTAACAAAAGTAAAGGAATATTTACATGTTCTGTGCATCCTGAGAGAATGTTCATTCCAGTGCCTGACTAACTGCTTCCTCAGAGTGACGAGAAAGCCTTACAGGAGGCCGTTACATTTTCTTAGTCAAACTGGTGTCAAATCCTCGAAAGAACACACTACAGGTAGATTCAGCTACAGTCATAATGTAAGCTGCTTGTGTATAAACTCTCCCAATGCATGTAGCACAGCTGCCTTCATGGAAAGCTATACTGTTATACCTGCAGATCCAGAACAAACAGCTTGAAAGTGAAGGACAGCAACTGCCAGAATGTGTAAGCTAGGGGAATTAAATGTAGTGTATAAAAGTAGAAAAATAACTCATTCAGACTCACACATCAATCCAACACAGGTCTCCTCGCCTATACAACTCCATACCCAGTCTTCTCCCACATTAAGGGTGCATTTTAAACCCTGAAGTAAAAAAAAAGGGCCTGGGTATTTCGCTCCAAATCACTGTGCAACTTCTGCAAAGGTTAAACTTCTTAATTCCTGTCTGTTAAATTACACTAGGAGTAAACCTAGATTAACCTGACTTTCAGGAGTTGGTCCTGTTTGTATTTGGTCTTCAGATAAATAAAAGGCCATTGTCAGTAATACAATGTGGTCCCCCAAAAGAAAGGATTCATAAAGGAAATAAGAAAGCAAAAGCTGTACCGGCACCGGGGCTACATGCTCACGGCAGGCATGGCATTGGTAGCTTTGATAGAACCTTCACTGGTTATAGCCTTCATAGCAAGAAAGTTGAAATAGTTGTTTCTCCGACCACAGCACGCTTGCTATGGTCCACCACTGCAGGCACGCCGGCAGGCAGCTCCATCATGTCCTTTGGGCTGAGGATGTGGGTTAAGAGCTTAAAGGCTCTGCCCTCAACCTGTGGTCAACAGAGAATCTGGTGGCTCCAGGCTCTCTGCTATGTCCTCCAGCTCGTCCAGTAGCTCTGAGAACGATGGTCGCCGATATGCGTCCATCTGAAAGTAAAGGATTGGAGTCATAGTTGATTGTGCAACATTGTACAGGTTTTTCACGGTTAAGGTAGTTTTAATAACACCCTTACCTGTGATGAAATAACTGTAACACACAGCCTCTTGTGGCTGATTTATACAACTACATAAGCAGGTCATGACAGCTGTTACAAGCCTGTTTACAAAGCTTTACTCCAACATGTAATAACACCTGCTGGTTTGAAATGACATCAAAATAGACAAAAGTATCCTTGCTGGAATAAGCCTTTATTAGGGTAATTATTTTTAGCCATTATTAGGGTCGTTTATTATTCACATTACTAATTCAATTTAATACGATACAGTGGTGTCTCAATCCAGGTTTGTTGATACAGCTAAAATAAATAATGGCTGATGATGTGCTTTATGTTAATGTTTCCATTTCTAGGTTATAAGAGCATTCAGTGTTATAAAACTACATTTGAAACAAAAGTTGTGCTTTATAGGGTCTCAACGTAACAATGTCAATCTAACCACAAGCTAACATGCTAGTCATGACTGAACAATACCATTCAACACAATAAGATAACAATTTGATACAATTTGATGCAATACGATACACTGCTCTCAGCACAAAACCTTGTATCCCCAACATGATAACTGTACAGGAGAGGGGAAAAACATGCTTTACTAAGGTGTAGATGTATAGGTAATTTAAAAATATGTGATTTAATTGGTGTCATCACTATGTAATTAACTGTGCAATACTATAACATTTCAAAAACTGGAAGAGAACCACTTTAACTGATTCTAAATTGTGTCTGTTTGGTCACAATATGCTACAATAAACACAATATTCCTAAATACCTGTATTACCTGTATGTTCACCTATATACTGTGCCTTCAGAAATACAGAATTCAGCATCCCCAGACAAGTCTTGCGTATATGCGTACATAAATAATTATAACAATACATACATAAATAAATAAATTATACATAAATAAAAACTGCAGCTGTATGGTAGCTAGATTATGCAACCTTCATGCGAGTCCATCATAATGTTAATAGTGATGTATAGAAATCAAACGTATAGCTTAACAACAACTAACTCCAGACAAAGATGTACAGAACAACAACAGGCACTACGCTAAGAATTAAGTGCTGTATTCTATGCAGAGCGAAGCCACGAAATCCAGTTTTCCACACAGTACACAGTTTTAATATGAATGGCTCCCTGCTGTTTCTCCTACTTACCAGGCAGCAGTTGGCAGACAGCTCAAGCACCCGCTGTGGACAGCCCTGCACCAGCTCACTGAATGCTTCAACATCCAGCCCGTAGTCCTGCAGGGGGAGCAGCAGGACCCTTGCATTAATCAACTGTTTGCACTCGTGCACACTGGTGTTAACACGTTGCTGTATACCAGCAGGTACATTTAATAAAGCAACCAACCCTCTGAAAGTACATCACATCTCACCTAAATTAGTCATGCAAAATACGAAAGCACATAAACGGCATCATCTTTGTATGTGTGCTGATATGTATAATTCACAGCTTCACACAGTTGTAATGCTACATATCAGCTCAACATCATGAGAAGCCGCTTCAGCACTGATGGTGAAAAGGAAGTGTGACAGAAATGTTATTAATTCATATGGTGATGAATACAATGCATGAAAGCTGTGAATATATCAATACTGATTAGTGGAAATACCCGAGATAATTCCCTTAATCTTGACGAAATCTGTCTCTCCTCCTGCCTGAACAGAGCTCGCTGTTCATCAATCCTAATGATGCAAAAATGGCCATATTATTATTTGTGAGGGGCCAGTCACCTTCTCTGACATTCCCTGCATCTGCCCATGACACAGCTGAACAATTCAAATTCAAAGAAAATAAAGCTCTCTACTACTGTCAGTGTCATATAAAGATGCTTTATTGTTTTACTATTTTTACACCATGTAAAAATGCCAGCCACCCTTTAAATTGTATAAATATGTTATGACAAATGGGTCAATAGAAATGGCCTAAAATGGCTTGCAGTACACTTTATGAATTAAAGTTTCCTTTTTTTTACCCATTTGATGTTTTTGTTCCAACAGTGATCTCATGCGGTGCATTGTATATAGGCATATGTACGCGAATGGAAAAAGGTAAGTAAAATATGTATGTAGTGGTAAACTAAGTACATTAACCCTGCACTTGAGTGAAACATTTAAAAACATTTTTCAACAAAAAATCAACAAAACATGCAATTTGACGGGGAGTGCCCAAACGTTTGCATACAACTGCATGTATGTGTTTGTTTGTGGGATGTATTTACCCGTGTTCTGGGCAGCACCTCTGGGTCAGCAGGAATTCTTGCCAGTATCTCGCACAGCATGATGCCAAAAGAGAAGACATCCACCTGGAGTTAAAGAGACATTCTGACAGTCACTGAGAGGTCAGACCAGGCAATCAGAGCTACACACATTGAGTCTGTTTATAAACCAGAGGTAAGTTTCCAGAAAGCATTATAGTGCAATGATCATGCTAAGATATCAGAGAGAGAGAGAGAGTGTCATATTAAAGACCCTCATTGACAAATGATTTTATATGATGCCTTGGAAACAGTGCAGAATGCTAATTTTATCAAAAACTAATTTTCCACTAATAATATAAAAAAGATCAAATTACAATCAATACGGTGGAGAAGGTGAACAAAAAGGTTCACACCAAAAAAAGGGTAAAACCTGTGGAGCAGTGTTAATAACGCTACATACCTACGTATGTGTATCGAACCTCTGACATAATAAGCTACACAAACATTTATAAAGGCTTGCTCCGATAGGTGCTGTCTGTCATAAAGGCTGCTTTTGTCAAATTTGATGTCTGTTTTTTTAACACTGGTTAATGTGATGACGCTTATAACATCTGACTTTGTAGCTTAGTCTGTCACAAGTGACATGATGCTGATATTGTGATATAGCTTAAATCTTACGATTGGTAAGATGAAACACACTTGATCACAGGGGCCCACAAACTTATGTGACAAAATCAAATCATATTAGAAAATGAGGGCAAATAAGGTCTATGGGCCTAAGTGTTTATAAATGTTTACGTGGGTTTATGGCAGTTGTCATGATGAGTTTATGTAGGTGCCATACAGCCTTATGATTACTGTTCTGCAGGGAAGTATTACAGGAAAAAACAAGGCTCTACTCGATTCAAAGGTGTACACTATTTCCACAGATATAAAATACAGTATGTATAACATACACTGCCCTAATCTATAAACCGCCATTGGTTTTGTCGTTCTGTTTACTTACTTTTTGGAATATTTTGCTGATGTAATATATTTCATTCATGTGGAAATTATATACACATTTGAACAACGTATACTGAGGGCATTATTATTACAGTGCAGCTTAGAATATCTTTCTACTTTAATTTTCCTGTAGTTATATTTATGATATCCTTTAATAGTATATGTTTATTCTTATTCTGTTTTCCTTATGTTGTTTTAGATTTGGATTTCTGTTTTTATGCTCTACAATTTCTTGTTGTCCCATTCCATCTCCTCAATGAGAAAAGTACAGTAAAGTACCTTGCGGTCATACGGCTCTCCTCTCAGCATTTCAGGGGCCATCCAGAACGCAGAGCCCACCAGAGACATTTTCCTGTCTGGATTGTTTGCAGGTAGCTCCCCTACCTCTCTGGCCAGACCGAAATCCGTCACTACTGCCTCTCTGCCACGTGTCGTCACTTGGATTAGACAGTTCTGCCAACAAAAGATGTCATGCAATGAAACACCCATTACAGAAAACCTTACGAACCCAGCCATGATCACGTTTCACCTGCTCTTGTCACACCCATATGATTATGATTAAATGGGATGGTTAAGACAAGGAATAAGAGGAACTCCACCTACAGGACTATCTAATAAAAAAGGATTTGGCTTTTCATTCAATGTGCTTGTGCTACTATCTGACCACCACAAGATGGCATCGATGATTTATAGATCAACATGTGAAACCAACCCAGGAGGCTTCTTTTAACATCGTGCAGACATGTAACTCACTCCTGCCAGTCAATTATTCACATCTGACGCGGGGTCATCTTGTCACCAACACATTAATTCGACAGACACACAATCTCCAAGTATTTAATTCTTGCCCAAATGCTGCATAAACAATAATGTAAGCATTAACACCCATACTGAAGTGTACCAATAGTCACAGTCACAAAGTGACTAGTCATGGTTTAAATGCAGCTAATTCCAGGGACGACTGTAGTGGGGTAATATTTATATTACAGTACAGATCTGTGTGTATTTGTCGTAAAGTGGACATTTATTTTGTTTTATGTACTTAATTTGTCTTACTTAAAAGGTCCAGAATCATTCTTTAATAATATAATAACAGGCAAGAAAACATACCAAAAACATCAAGAATGAAGTTATAATACAGGTTTACTACTATTTTACCATCATCAACATTACATATAAAACTCTGGAAACACATTTGTTTTTTTTATATAGTAAATGGAAAGGTGCATTTGTTTTGTAGACACTGTGACTTTCATAAGACACGGCATTTCACATCAAACCACACTGTATGACTTTGTTAACTTCTTAGTGATTGAATTACGTAGACTTAAACAAAACTGAAATTCCCCTTTCAGTCTTTGAAGGAGCCAAGCTTAAACCCTAACTTTTGCTTTCATTCAACAATTTGTTGATTTCTCCATTTTGACAGGATCCATCAAACCCTCTCTACCCTGTCACACAAAACAAACAAAGAAAACATATTTTTATGATTACTGTACATCTTTTAACTATTTAAACACTGATGTTAGTTCTAAGTCTATTCCACTCCTTCAAATTCCCTTCCATTCAGTGTAGTGTGACTGGGCTGCAGTTCTTCTTGTTGTTGGCACATTATTATAATGGGTGGCAAGGTGTAAAGATCAGGATTTTTTTTTTTTTTTTTTTGTAATTGTGGAAGACAAAAAAAAAAGATTTCTAGTCACAAAAAAATGGCACAGAACGTTTAGTATGACTAATAATCAATTTCTAAAATCACATTCTGTGTACAACAAATTAGTTAAATAAGACGTGTGTGGCAAGGCATTTAATAGGAAACACTGTTTACATCACATACATGCTGCATCAAATTTCAGCACCACCTAAAATACCTCTGCCACGTCCCTGTAGGCACCTTGGAGCTACGTAAACAAATGCAAAAGAGAGAAGCAGATGCAGCTAGTCTTTCATTAAACTAGTACACATCCCTCCCCCGTTTTCATGAGTCTGTTATTAGAGGGAAGACTGGAGAATTAGACACACGACCAGCCTCCACCCAGTTACATGCTAACCACACAGTGACTGATGGTGCTTCTGATCTGAGAGGTCACTCAAAGGCTCAGGAACATGAGAGGGATCTTAACGGGGTGTGCGTGCTTTTCTGTCCACACACATCTGACACAGAAACAAAATCTCTCCTCTGCATTTTACATACACAGCCATCGACATCACTGCACTGTCCTGCCATCAGCGCAACAGAGTCTGATCCCAGTCCAGTGTGTCAACAACGACAGAGCCAACTAGAGCAGAACTAGAGCAAAGTACAGTACTGAGCGCTTTTACCTAAAGCGGCACAGAACCAAAGTGAACTGCAATCACTTTTCAAAGACAACAGGCCCTGCAGTGTGTGGGTGTGTGCAAGTGCAGCTTTAGCTGAGTGGGCCTAAGAGCAAATGAGTGCCTGTGCCTGTGCCTGTGTCTGTGTGTGTGTGTGTGTGTGTAAGTAGGGAAATGAACAGGTTAACTGAATAAATGACAAAAAGACGGGTCTCTGAATTGTGTGTGCTTGCACACAGGTGTGTTGGAGAGAGTGTGGAGTGTATTCATTCACACATGCTATTGTGTCTAGAAGCACACTTTTGCATGGAAGCAGTCGTGCATGGCAGGATGGAATTTTGCTGCTTCTGTCTGGAATTATGTACAAAGTGGAAATTAAACAAAATAAATCATAACCGATAAATGTTATGTCAACTCCAGCTTGCAATTACATTTAACTCCTTACTGTCTAATTACGTTGGAGTCCTGGGTAAAAGGGCATGTGTGAAAAGGGCTTAAGTCATGTGTTTGAGTCAAGGCTTGCAAAGTGAGGGCTTGTGTAAAACATGATGTTTGAAGTTATGGCAATTACGACATTAGAAATGAAAAATGATCATTTTTGTGTACCAACTGACTGACTGGTTTTTTGTCCAGTGAGATCCGTAGGGTGTGAGTGATGGGATTCATAGATTGAGAAGAGGCGGTACAGCGCAGTGAATGTCTCAGTCAATGTGTAGAAAATGGGTCCAAAGCAGATGTTAATAACTGACTAAAAGGAGTGATTGCACTTGGGCATGCCAAAGACCACAGTGTGAAGAAAGTAGCTGAATTAGCTTTTTACAAAACTTTGTATCTTCAGCTGAAAGAAAACTTGGAAATTAATCTAACACAATTTTTATTTCAACCATTTCTGTTGAAATCATTTTTATTTAATTTATTTTCATTCATTTTTTATACAATATAAATGCAACCAGTGTTTTTAAAACATGCCAAACAGTAAAAAATATATACATACATATATATTCTTCAAAATACACATATTTATTTATATATATTTATTTCCTAAAAAAAACTTTCAAATAATAATTATTGTGATGCAGGTGTGTTGTGATAATAGCCACCACTGCTTCACACATTTTTCTACAACACTTTAGACTTGTAACTGACTGTATAGCAGAATGGTTAAGTCACTTTCATGTAGGAATTAGGGGTTGGCGCCCAAGAATATATTCCTAATGTCACATTACAGCCTGTGTTAATTGCAGAATCCCATAATACATTAACAATGGCAATACAGCTAATAGTGCATCACTGGTGTGCATGCATATAGGCATACAGAAGAGTGAAAGTGTGTGTGTGTGTGTGTGTGTGTGTATACGTAAGTTTATAGCAGGTTAAATGTTGTATACAGGAGCGGTGCATTAGCATAATAATGACTGACCTCCCCATCTCTCCTCTCCACAAACAGAAGCTTCTGCCCGCTCTCTGCTGCAGCCTGGCAACCGGGACAGTTAAAGCTGTCTAGACAGCCATTTCAGTGTTCAGCATTTGAAATGTGACTGCAAATCTGCTCCAAACCACAGTTTCAAGACTGAACAAACCAGACTCACCTCACTACAAACGCTTTAGTATTAACGAAACTACATTGCTATAGGTCATCAGAATATTCCAAAATCAAACAGAATCTTTTCCATTTTCCTATATATAAAAACGAATGAAGGTCTTTTGGCTCATCAGGCGAATTAACTTAAAATTAGTCCTGAGTATGAGACATGCCAGCCACCAAAAACTGGTGTAAATTTCCATCACAAAGAGATGGAATGCTGTACAAATTTCTAGTAGCTGTATGAAAAGAGGCTTAACACAAACAAGACATTCCTTCACTGCCTGTCAGTCAGTGGAATCTGTGCTATGCTCACAGGAATGCTCAGACTGATTTGGCGCAAACACGGTCCAGCTGGAGAGAAAAGCAGAACGAAAAAAATGTTTATGGTAATAAAAATGAAAAGCTGCCTGGAGCTTCGTAAGTGTTAGTGAAGGCTAAACTGCAGATTTCCTGATGATAACATTCGACATTCAGAACATGTGGATGTCATGTGTAATTAATGTATTAAAACAAAACAATATGAATGTATCTAATCCCAAAAGAAGATAGAAGAGTTATAATAACTTAAATCTTATGTTTACATTTCTGCATCATTCATTTGTAAACATCTATACAAAGCCATCAAATCAAATTTACACAGGTGTGAAGGTGAGTGAAAATCTTAGGTGCAAAGTTCCTTGCAGTACTTAAATACAACAATACACATTAGACAATAAATATACACAATAATACTAAACACCAGAATAGCTCTGTTTAACCATACAGCTTTATATAACAGTAAGACAACATTATGAATAGAAGCTATGATATATACAGATACATGCAGTTTGGGGAGTCAGAGGTAGAAAAAAATAGAGATGCAGGGTATATACAGGGGATAGAATATTGAGATATATATCAGTTAACATTCATATTCCTATTTTTCATTAGTAACTCACTGAAGCAAGCAGAGAAATTCTGTTGAGAGGGCAGATTCTTAACTTTTAATTTAAATTTCCACATTTCTGTTCATAACTGGAGAGGACATATCATATTATTATTTGGGTCTCACTTTATATTGTTTCTAATAACTGTGCATTTACACATTAACCACACATAAAACAACAACTGCTGTTTATGTTTTCACTAATGAGAGAAGAATAGTTTAGGTAAATGCACATGTGTATCAACTTCCGCTTTTACTCATAAATGCATCTTGATGGTTCTAGCTGCATATTTCTGTTACGCAGTTAGACATGTGTAACAGGGTGAGGGTAATTTCATTTTTTATAATCTGCTGTTTTTAGAGCAAGACTTTAACAGCGGGTGTAAAAGGGGGTGTGCACTAACCTACATTTCAAGGCTGTATAAACTGTATCTGCACAGGAACTGCTGAATTTTACAAACATTTTGTTGTACTGGCTGTAGTACTACACGTGTTGTAACATAACCCAAGTTCTGGCTTTAAACTATTCTGCAAAGTGACGTTTACACAGCAACAGCAGATTTATCATAAAAAGACTGTAATTACGTAATTTGTTCAGGTTACCATGTTAGAATACATATTCCTTGGTAACTTGCCAATAAGTTTTAAGTTGCGCTTTGAAATTACTCCTGTATAGTCATTATGTAGACACAGTTTGATAATCTAAACGTTGCTTTTGTATTAGTACAACACGGTACTTTGCACAAGTCTTAGGCATCAAAGCACACTGCGTAAAACGGTTTATCTTGGCCATAACTGTGCTGGTAAACTTATCATATATCAGTACAATAAATGCCAATAAACACACTGAAACAAAAGAAAAGACACATCTAAATCTACACATATACCTACACACCTGCACATGTAAATGTAAATTAAATGTACATGTAATTAATTACATAACTTACCGTGTAATAAGTACATATACTTATGTAATTACATATGAATAGTACAGAAAAATTAGTGTACCTGAGCATAACAATCCGACATTAAGTTGACATTGATATTCATATTTTTCATTAGTAACTCACTGAAGCAAGCAGAGAAATTCTGCTGAGAGGGCAGATTCTTAACTTTTAATCAATGCACATGTAGTCAATGCAAAACTAGAGGTGGCCAATTATTACACCGTATGCTATTATTTCACAGTATGCATTCCTAAGCATAATGTGGATGTTGTTAGTTCTTAAAGGAACAATGTGTAAAAGGTATAGTTTTAAACATTATCAACAGAATGTACAGAAATATCAGTTTGTGACATCTATGTATCAAGTTGCTTTTTTTCCTTCTTCTTTCATACATTTTTATTCTTTTAATCCTTCTTTTGAACATAGTCATTGCTTAACTTTAAACGGTCCACCTTGAAATATTTCTGCCATTAATACAATGCAACCACTACCACTACAAAACAAACACAACCACTTCCATCATGCAATTGGAGTTACAGAGGCAAAACAGTCACAACCGCTCCCCTAATAGGGGTGGGGACTAATGAACACAGTATTTTTTTCAAATGCTTTGTAGATCATTATATCCTACTTTGCCTGTGGAATGTTATTAGCCGAGCTGCTCAGTTATTGGGCGAGCAGTGTTTCATTTTGAATAAAACAACTTTATTTAGACAGAGCTGTCTCTAGAGGCTATGAATCAACCAAGCGTTTTCATACAATGTGAATCACTAAAGAACAAGAACTTTGAACTTTGAGTATATTCAACCACAGCTCAATCAACCAAAAAACTTTCAAACCTCGAAACGCGAGTTCTTCACATGCATTAGCCTTGTTTGCATTGTAGCCTAGAAGTGATTTCAGGGATCAAAACTATTAAATGTGCCTACAGCTGTTCCAATGTGGAACAAAACCCACTCGTCTCCACTGCAGCACTATTCCATCCAAGGTAGCTAATGTAGTTAGCACAGCTAGCCAATGAAGGTAATTTAACTGTTAAAGCACAATGCGTTCATTTACACTAACAGCAATTTCACTTTAAGTAATTCATTATGGTATTAGACTAAAAAAGGATGTTTTCGTACTCATACTCAATTAGAAAAAAATGTGTCAGTGCATTACATTAACGCATGTCAATGCATAAACAGCTGTTATTGCCATTAATGAGGAGGAGGAACAACGCATTAGCTTGTTTCTTACGATAGAGTTGTGGATACATTGCCCATTATCTGTTAGGAATTCAGACTGTGTTGTAGTTGTCATCCATCCTACAAATTGGTCCTTAAAGAACACTGAGCAACTGCCTGCTTCGTTATAACAGACCATAATTAGACCTGTTTAACGGGAATTAGTGTGGTGTAGTATGTGACATGCTGCACAAACTCATAGTTCCAATACATCAAACCTTAGATTTTTTTGTGATACTGACTGTATCATTGAAGTGTCTTAATGTATTATGGGGTAACATTTTTGCCATAGCGCTCACACTGTAGTTCTTTCTCAGACTTCACAGACATCTATGTCTCAGGCTCATAAAAAAGTGCTGCAGTGTTCTCACCTTGGAATTGAGGTCTCTGTGGTAAATATTCTTGTAATGAAGGTAAGTCATTCCTCTGCTGATGTCACAGGCCAGCTCTACCTTCTCCCTCCAACACAGTGTGATGTCATCCCTGGCCAGCAGCTCCTCCAGACAGCCTCCGCTCACATACTGCGAGTGGGAGAGGAGCAGGACATTATGAAACATGCACACACACTCCTGCTGACCTCAGCTCAACCGAAGAACTCAAAAGAGGCTCTAAGCAAGGCTGCTGGGGCATGTTACAAATGCTTATGCAAAACTAAAAATGACTCTGAGGCTTCAAAACCACAGCAAGCCCAAACCTTTGCTGGAATCTCTCCAAGATTTGTTTGAAACAAAGTGAAACTGCAGATTAAATAAACACAAAACACAGCAAACCACCAGTGGTGGAAATAAGAGTATACTTATGAAGGTTGTGCAGTAGCACTTTACTTAAAGGCTACCTACATAGGGACTTTGCCACACATGCAGTAGAACTGAATGAAGTATATACGAAGCAATACTTGAGTATTTATGCATATTATACATATTAAATATTAACAGCTTTTCTTAAAGTGACATATGCTGTTTTATGAAGTAAATGACATTGTATTGAGATAAAGGGCCTTAAACTAGAGTGACTGACATCTGTTCTATTTATAACACTGTTATGGCACATTGTAGCCAAATAATGAAAGATATATGGAAAAAGCCTAGTTAAGACACTATAGATTGACTCTATGAAATACACAAAATTTCAAATATCAGTAGTTTATAAAGTATAACAATTTTGTACTTGAATGAGAGAACAAATATCATTGGAAAAATATTACTTAAGTAAAAGTAGTTTAAGAGCACTTATGTCATACTGTGAAAACTGAAAAGCTGTTTATAGATACACCAGTATTGCTTTTTAAATACATTATTCAATGAGGGTGCATGTGTAATGAACTCTCTATGTTGGTAGTTTTAAGTAGTTAGAACTGAAAAAGGTAAATAATGTGTTTTCCAATGTGCTGAAGCAGACAGAGATTTGGGCTATTCTTTTTTGTGTTTTTGTTTAGAAGCTTTAACTGCCCTAATACGTTTTATGAGAATTCTTGATGTAAACTTTCCAAACTACAAATTTATGCTCACATTTAATATATAACAACCTAAAAATATCATAAGAAATATTTTCATGCTTTAAAAGGGAGCTTTCCAGATTTCTGCCTCTTTAATTGCTTAATAAAATTCAGAAAATTCAGATTTGGATTCAGGTTTGGATTTGATCACAACATCCCAACATCACATGTGTCTGGAGTTTAAGCCACTAAAATCACTTACAGAAAGCTATTAAATGAAATGGTTATGGATACATTGACTGGTGCCTGAGATTTTGCTTTATAATACATGTCGTAATAAATATAATAATTATTAAACGTAAATAAAAGTAATAGATTTTTGATCTAAAACTTGTTTTTATTGAATCCATTCATGGTGGAGGAATATATGAAGGGCGTTCTAAGGTAAAACAGTCCCCCCCAATAAACTGAGAGGACACATGTCTGTTTGCTGGTAGTTTTAGATGACAAATAAACTGGTTAGATTTGCATTGCTCATAAAGGGGCCCCTGGTTCCTATTACCGCCACTGAATAGAAATCAAAGTTGGAAAGCTTCTCTACAAATGAACAACTCCAAAGCAATCTTACATCTCAACCACTGAATTATGCAGAAATTTGATAGAGGGACCGGGACAATTCACTGAATATAAATATTTTGCAATAGTGTTTTTATACAACTTTGTAGTTATGAGACAGTAACATTTCTCCCAGCATTAAATAACTGCTTTGGAAAAAGTACATTTAAATAGTAATTACTGGTTAACCACTTTCATGCCATTGGTTTTGTGTACACAATAATTTATGGAAGACTCTGAACAATGACACCGCAGAATTTTATCGTGTGTAATTACAGGAAAGTCTTTCTCACCTCAAGAATCGGGTATAGCTTATCCTCTTTCACACAAATCCCAAGATACCTTCAGTAAAGAGAATAAAGGATTTTTTTATTCACAGTAATGAAAAATGTCAAAATGCCATAATTCTAGGAGTGTAACAAATAAGTTCACAATGTGGGCAGATTCTCCCTACTGTGAAAAATACTGCTTTCTCCCTGCCTCAAAATTAAGGAAACGCACTCCTACCAAGAGTAAAGATAGACTAATCCGTACCTTTGGGGCTGATACTGATCATCTTTCAGCACCATCAGCCCATAGTTGATACCGATCAAGAGCGTGGCTGGGCTGTTTTGCCGTGTTCACATGTTTACATTGAAAAAGCATCATTCCACACCTCATATGGTATTCAATAACAAGACACATGGTGTCCATGGCTTTCCCCCAAAATATCAACATATGTTTTATGCCACCGCCGTGGTAGATGGTAGAACTGCCCATTGTGGCTCCACTGAATACAATGGAATATCCGTTTTTTACTGTAAACATGTGAATGCAGCATTAATCGTGTTTGCTATTTCTGCTGTCTTGAGTAATGTACTCTCAAGAGTTAGCGGTGTTAATAGTCCTACTTTGCTTCCCCAGTGAGGAACATTAGTTTTAAAGATATTAGAAGTAGCTTTGGCTGATTTAGACATGCCATTGAAAAACACCAGACCAACAACATGTTTTTTTATCAGCACACGCAGCGACTTCTGCGACATGTGCCCTGTGATGCTTTAATAAACATTGACATATTAACATATTATTTCTGCTGTATTGGGAAATGTCTTGAATTTATTAAAGTGTATAAACATCTCTAATCAACAAAATATTAACAAATGTGTTTTAAACTCTTTCTGTGTTCTCTGTATGATTTCTGTCACAGATTCAAAAATGCTTTCCAAACGGAATGAGGCATATATGTGAGAGCAGGGCATTAAGTGAAAACTGAGTTAATAGCACAATAAAATAGCTCCTCTTATACTTGCAAACACAAATGTATCATTGGCTAAAAGTTTAGAAGCCATATTTGTTCATACAAAGTGTTATGTTTTTTCCTTGTTTTAGTGATTTTAAGGAATGACTCCAAAGCCAAAGATCACAGTGACAACATGTACTACCAAGTGGACAAAACACACACTACAGCCATCATTAAATCAGGCAGTTAGAGCATGTTCACTGTGTGTGTTTGTGTATGTGTGTGTGTGTGTGTGTGTGTGCTTGTGTATGTGTGTGTGTGTGCTGAGGAGGTGTTGTGAGTGCGATGGCAGCGGGGGGCAGAGTGGTATGATGAAGTGTCAGAGTGGAGGCGGCTCACCTCACTATGTTTGGGTGGGAGAGTTTCTGCAGGAGGCTGATCTCTCTCACGATGCTGTCCTGGTCCACGTCATTCTTATAAATCTTCACCACCATCACTTTCTTAGTTGTGCTGTGCATCACCTGTTCAACAGCAACAGCAGCAACATGGCTAACTCAGTAACATCACCCCCTTAAATGTAAATATGTCTTTTATTACCCTGAATGTGCAGAACTAAACTGCTGTAGGCTAAACAGTTGGCTAAGTGAAAATACATTGAATCTATGAAAATATGTTGATTACATCACAAAAAAAAAACACTCACACAGGCCTTTGTGGGGGTTTCATTTCTACACTCATCATCAAAAAGAATAGTTTCACAAAAAGCTCACCCAGAAAGAATCAATAGACAGGAAAGAAACTTGGTGGGTAGTTTGACATTGTGAGACATGCAAATGACTCAAGTTTCACCCTCAAACAACAGCCATGATTGTGGACATTCAGCGAGCAGTGATGCCCTCCATGAGTCATCTTGTTAGTGCCAGTACCATTTGCAGACAGCTGCATGACGCAGGACTACATGCAGACTGTTACGACAACTGTCTTTAACACCACGTCAGTGTCGCCAAAGACTGCAATGGTGTTGTGCCAGACTGTCATGGAGTGACTCAGAATGTCAATGGGTCATCTTCAGTGACGAATCCCGCTTTTGTCTTGGTGGAGATGACCAATGCATCCGTGTGTGGAGGCACCATGGTCAGCACCATATTTTTTAACTTTAACATTTTAACACATTATTTGAAACTTTTTAAGATGTGGTGAGAAAAGTTTTCATCTCTTTTGTCTTCTCGCTACACTAACCCAGTCTTCACCCTGTACTAGAATGTTATTCCCAATTTACAAGGTTCTATAACATGCTCCCCTTATTACATCGTTCTGGAATGTTCTCCCCAATTTAGTAGGTTCTACAATATTCTCCCCTCCTCACACTGTTCTAGAATGTTCTCTTTTATTCACACTGTTGAATAATGCTCTCTCCCTTTGCACTGTGCTTGATTGTTTCCCCCATTCAAATGGTTCTAGAATGTTCTCCCCTCTTCACACTACTCCTGAATGTTTCTCCTCATGCAAACTGTTCTAGAGTGTTCTTCCCTCTTCGCCATGTTGTAGAGTGTTTTCCCTCATTCACTGTTCTACAATGTTCTCCCCTCTTTACACTGTTGTAGAATGGTCTCCCATCTTCTTACTGGTGTAGAATGTTCTCCCTCATTCACACAGCTCTAACAAATGTTTCACCCATTCAAATAATTGTGCAATGTTCTCCTCCACCCACAGTGTTCTAAAATGTTCTCACTCATTCACACTGTTGTGGAATGTTCTCCTTCAGTCAAACTATTACACAATTGTTTTTTCTCTTCAGCCTGTTCTACACTGTTTTTACGCATTCACACTGTAATATAATGCTCTCCTAGCCTGACATTTTTCTTGGATATTTTCCCCATTCAAGAATTTTCCCCTCCATCCACACTACTCTACTATGTTCTACTTTTGTCAAACTGTTTAAAATGTTCTCCTGCATTCAACCTGTTCTAAAAAGCTAATTTTATCAATTGGTTCTTTTAAACATTCTTCAACATTAGCATGGTAATACCGGTGATTGTTGGGTCAGTGTGCTCTGGGCCAGGAGGCTTTTACTTTCACTGTGAGTGCTGTTTGTGACGTTCTTGTTGTAAACGTAGTTATTGTGAAAGAGGAACGAGAAGATGGCAGTTCTCCTCCTAAAAGCAATCAGCTTTACTGGCTTGTTGTTTCTTCAGAGGGCAAGGCCTCTGGAGGATGAAATGTCCTCTGGAAAAATGTCGACAATTGTCGTCACTTCTTGGCCGCCGTTGTGAGAACGGTCACAGTGAATGCTTGCAGTGGAGTCTTTTAAATGCTGCGCATTGCCTATTGCCATTTAACCTCCTTATCTGCATTCCATCTCACCCCTGGCATGTTAACAATAGAAGGAAGCTTACAATGGTCACACTTGTGACCTGATGTGACTCCTTATCATAGACATATGATACACTGCACCATGAGGAGCTCTCTAGGCATGTATGAACATGCATAGACGTCTCATGTGGTGCTGGTGATGGTCTGGCATTCATTTATGTTTTTTTGTCATACAGAAGTCAACAACCAGTCAGCATGGAAAACTACTACCTATGGCTACGTATTATGTTTTAATGTTATCTGCCCATGTATCCAAAAGAACGGCTTCCAGGGCTGTGGGTGTTACAAACGGATGACATCATCTTATATAGGCCTTTGATCAGTGAAAAGGTGTCTGCATGAGATGACATGTTGTGGAGCCTGCAGCACGTCATGTCCTCCTGAAGCGCTGTTTTTAGGATTAACAAAACCATGACGTTCTCAGTCTTTTCACTCCATAATTCAAAGCGAGCGCTTTTGATGGACAAAGGCCAATCAGCCTCAATAAGGAATGAAGACATGAAGCGACACTAACCTTTATTCTAGAATGTCTGGACTGGTGGAACGACAATACTTTAACTCAAGCATTTCAACAGACTCGGGAGAGCATAAAGAAGAGCCGCCCATTGTAAACAGTAGTCAAATGTATGTATGTCGTAATTTTATAGTCATTTTGATATAAAGGTTCAAGTGCAATTTGTTTTCAAGCCAACTATAAATAGTGAAGCTGATGCTGTTTTTGTTTATTTATGGGTTTAATTCCAAAACAAATTTTAAAGTACATTTTTTAAATGTCCCACGTGTCCCTACCCCACCAAGAAGATGCTTTCTGCATCCAACTCGTTCGTTTTCAGCTCATGTAGCAGCTTTTTGAAGCTTCTTATCAAGAGGTAGCTTTTTGGAAAAGCGTCTCAGGCTCTCCTTACCAAACCAAATTAAAGTAAACTCTAGACTCTAACATAATAATGCATCTATACCAAACTGCAAAGTATTGTAGGATATAGCAGGTTGTAAGCAGAGCTGTCTGTAGATATAGCAGTCTGTAGACAGAGCTGTCTGTAAAGGCCTGTCTGTAGAGATAGCAGTCTGTAGACAGAGCTATCTGTAGATATAGCAGTCTGTAGACAGAGATGTAGATACATCAGTCTGTAGATAGAACAGTCTATAGACAGTGCAGTTTGTACATAGAGGCTGTATTTCATGTAGCATGGACAAAGTGTTTTCGTACAGTAGAAGTAGCTTTTCTGATGTGAAACAAAACCAGCTATTCCCCACTCCAGTAGGTAATTGTTATGGTATCAGACTCTGTATTGGCAAGAGTCTGAAAAAATTGTATTGAAATACAATACAATTGTACTGTAATCTTTTAAAAAAAAAAAAGGTATGATTCACTGATTCATTTCCAATAGTGACATTTTTAAATCTTGAGTCTTCTATTTAAACCACTAAGAAAATAAATTAGGCATTACCAAAGCTGTACTATGTATGATATTTTGTTCAAATATAAAGAAGTAGAATTACTGCGTTTAAAAAACATGCTAAAATATGATGAGTGCATGCTGCTTGCACATGCTTCTGCAAGTTGCCCTCTAAAGTCTGATATAATAACGTAAATTTCAGAAGCATCAGGTCAGATTTGGTCAGAGTCAATTTCATGTCTTTGCATATTAATGTCACACGCACATGACGTTCAAAAAGAAGGTCCAGCTTATTGTTTAGGTCTCACATAAATTTTATACTGAAGAAGCTGTGATCACCTACATCTTTCATCTACATCTGCTGAATAACTTTCGAGTGATGTTTGAGTTCTCTCTGAACTCTCTTTTGAAGCACTTGGAATAATCAGTTTAATCTGCTTAGGTAAAGGAAGCACAACAGACAAATTAAAAAGGTTCTTCTACACATTGTGTGCAATTACGCAGTTCTACCAGAGGCTAAAGTATTTTACTAAGGACGACAGCCATTATGCTTATTTATTATTTTTCTGATCCACCTGGGTTAAGTCAGTGCACTGTGTGTTTCTGTTTTGTTGTATGTGTTGTGTCATAGTTTTAACATTTCCACTATTATTAAAAAATCTAGAAAACAGTATAAAGAGGGAAACTCATACATGAGTAGGTGAGTTCAAACAAACATTCCTAAAACAGGTGTCACAGAGAAACCATTTACATCCCCAAAGAACCATGTTTGTAAATAAGAGAGGAAACATTTAAAGGTATAAAGAACCCTCACACAAGCATTTAAGGGGTCTTTGTAGAACCATTACATTACGTGGAGTCTTTAAATTCTTGAGGAATAGAAAATGAAAATCTTACTAACTCTGATGCAAAGCATTTCTTCTCTTATGAAATGAAAGTATTTGATTTGTGCTGTGTATTATGTGTGTACCTTGTAGACCTTGGAGAAGAAGCCACTTCCTATCAGCTCAGCACTGAAGTCTTCCCAGAACTCCAGCTTTCGGACACTGGTGCGGAGACGGTGCCAGCGATCTGCCTGGCAGTAGGTGTCTGCAGACTCGCTGAGCAGCATGGGGCTGCCAGGCTCAGGGGACACATCCACCTCACACATCCTGGAGATCTCATCTGCAGTGGACAGGAGATCTCAGACTGAGCCTGCTATTTAAACTCCATCTGACCAGAGCAATGGCAAAAACAAAAACATTTCTCATAATGCGGGAGCTTAATGTGGCATGAGCGGAAGACAGATCAAATCAGGCCTGTATGTTTTTTTAATTATATTGCTACAAAGCAGTCACGCTGTAGCTACGGCTTCCATCACAGTGCAATGTTTACATTAACTGCAGCATTAACAACTATTATCATGTCTGCAAAAACAGCCAATGTTTAGCAACAGTATAGATTACACTCACATTAAAAACATACTAAAAGTCTGGGCTGTAACTAACTGTACAAAATAACATTTTGATGTGACCACTCAGAGTCAAGTTTAAAAAGTTGGACTCTTGTTAACCAGACAAATTGGCTTTCACACATTACAGCACAAAAATACCTTCCTCTTCACCAATTACTGACTGAACTTGAAAAAGGTCATCCAGGATCAGGTCTTGAGTCAACACAGACCATTATCGACATGCACTTCTTATTTAACCTACTGTGCAAAAGAAAGGCAGGAAATTCCACTGACAAAGTTTCCAAATCTTATCCCTGGACAGAAAGTTACAGGAGTGCAATTCAGCTCAAATGGATAATGAAGATTGAAGTATTCCAGGATCACAAAAGCAACATAAGTAACAATTATTACAAGTTCACGATCCATCAAAGTAAGTCCAAAACAATCACATTTCCACTCAGCTATCATTATTACTCTGTTGAATTTAATTATTTGATTATATTTTACTTTCTCAATGAATATTTTAAATTCCCTTGCTGGCTCTTCTACTCAGTGGACACATACACTCAATTTTTTTTTTATTCAAAGATTTTAATAGCTTCCTAGGTTATCATAAAGTAAATAAATCACTTCTGATCAGCGATATAATACATTTGGAGAGCAGCAATAAGCAATGTGTGTTTATTTGAGCTATGTTTATTTGTTACTACCACCTTAAACACGCAAGGTGACTTGTTTTTTGTCCGGTGAGCTTACTTCCTATAGTCTAAAGAGTCCAGTACCCATATAGTTTTCTGTTACAAAGCCACGCTGTCTTGATGTGGCCCTGCAGTTGACGTGCTGTTACAATTAACAAAATTCCTTCTTGATACACTTTACATGAATTCAATCCTTCTTTTGGCAGATGTATGATCTCAAACAACCGGATGTCTATTGAGAACAATCTGACATTTTTAGCATATAGCACAAAATCTGAGACTGCAATGGCAGACCACTAGTCTGAGAGTTAGTGACTGACCTCTGCATAGGCAGCAAATGCCAGTCTGTGGCACCTCTCCTCCATCCATTTACACGTCAGTGACTACACTCACTGCAAACCAGCAATGAGACACTATCTGGCAGACACAGCTGACCTCACAAGCTCTTGCCTTCTGTTGACAGAACATTTCCAATTACCTAAGATCGGTTTTGCCGTTTCCTTTGTAGTGGTTAAGATAAGAAATCAGGTAAGAGACGTTGGATCAAGATCTGTCTAAAGGAAAACTTCCATCCAAATGTAATGTAACTATTCTTCCGTACCCTTACAAAAGACCATTGTGGGGTTACTGAACGTTTTGGCAGCAAAAAAATAAATAAATAAATACAAAAACCACACAACATACATAATTTAAGTTTACTTGAGTTTAAGAAGTGTGACAATTGAAAAGTGACAATCATAACAGAAAAAAACTAAATAACTAACTAAATAAAATTAAAATCTAAATACAACATAAAATTAAACATTTATCAGAATGTTTAGCTCCTTAAATGGACCACGTCCTACATTCTTCTTGTATTTTAGACAGACAGACAGACAGACAGACAGACAGACAGACAGACAGACACGCTATTGATCCTGAAGGAAATTTAGCAGCCAGTAGCAGCTACACAATACAGCACCGTAATAAAATGCAGTAATAAGGGTGGTACAGTGTGAACAGAAGTAAGTACTGACTCAGCAAAAAATTCTTAATATAAACATCTCACTCATTACAATGAGGTAAGAATATATACAAAAAAATCTATCAAACAAATATACAAATATCACTGTAGATGACCAGTAGAAAATATAAAAATATGCATTAAGATACTGGAGATTAAAAGGCAGTGTAATAAACAATGTGCATGGGGTGCAGGTATCAGCAGATAATGACAATACTCAATAAACATATATTGGTATATTGTAAAGTAAGTAAAGTGTCTAGAGTGTCCAGGAGTGCAGATGTACAGGATAAACAGTAAAGTGTCAATGGTGCAGATAAATAAAGCAATGATTTAACATAAGAGATTCAGTCCTCATCTGTCCTCTTCCCTCTTCCAGTCCCACTGGGAAGAGTTCAAGACCCTGATGGCTCTCGTGTCTTTTTCTTTGAGGAACACTTATGACGTTTGCGTGTGTTTTTATTGTCTGTTTATTTACCCATCACAATAGTAATTTATTCTTACATTAACATTTTATAACCGCTCTTTATGCCTACACTGGCTGTTTGTGTTACTTTAAGACTGAAATTTGTAAATTAACATCTGTTTTGCTGACCTGTATAGAGATTATGCACCTATAACGTTGCAGTTGGTGGGAGTTACTGCGGTTATGCACACTCAGTGGCCGAAAGTCTTACAAAGTGCCAGCGTTGGTGTACAGGGTTACTGCCACCAAAAAAACAATTCAGCAAGAATTTGAAGCTATCTATTTATAGACTGCAGAAAGCTAAAGAAAAACAATGCTAATACACAAGGCTGAAGTCATGAATGTCCAGCTTCTTGTTAGCACTTTAATTGTTGCACCATATTCAGGTGGAAAGGAAAAATTCACATAAGAAAGCAGCAAATACGAAACTAACTAGCGGATGGATTGCTTGGCAGAAACAACTGGAATCCAGGCACCAAAGTGTGAGGTATAAAATCATTCCATCAACTAAATATTTAGCATTTAATTTTTTATTCATGTTCTGTGTAACTGCAGTGTATTTATTAAAACATCCATGATAACGAGCCTTGTGTTCTACAAACAAAATGAGGCGTTGGTTGGCCAGTGTTAGGAAGCCAAAACAAAACCAGGAACGCTACAAAGCAAGTTTAAACAGTTAGCCACATAACTTTGTAGATTTAGAAGTTATACTTGGAATGGAAAAACTTTAGAGATCATGATGACCATATTACTGTGTAGTCCAGCTTTCCTTCTGTGACCATTCGAGCAGACAACTGTTTATTTCATTACTGGTTTTGTTGTTTCCTCTAATAAAAGCAGCCTTGTTGCAGAATGTTTTGCCTCTCAGTCAGACTGAGGAGACATATTCCAACAGAAAAGTGACGTCAATACATTTTATCTTTTGTGCCATATTCAAAAAGCAGTCTGGGAGCTGTCTGGGCTTGTAAAGTCTAAAACTCATTACAACTACAACTGTAGGGTAAACAGGCAGATCTACATAAAAAGGGATGTCTTCCGTGACACAAAAAAAAAAAACCCCAGAGAATTCAAAATAGGTTTGTGCAGCTTTCGTGTACATACAGACTGTACAGATGAGGGCGTAACCAGTACATTTTAAAACCTCACCTACTAAATTAAACTGCTTTCTTAAAAATATTATATATTAATTATCAAATTACTTATTTTTATAAAAGGTGAAAATGCAGTTTACCAATATATGGGCCCTTCACAATTAGTGTTTTTTGGTATATGACAGTCATATTGGTTGAGACCTATCGAAATAAAAACTTCTTGTAAATCCACAAACAAAAACTGTTTATTCAAATCATTATAAAACAGAATAGAGCAACATCTTATTTACTTACAAACACAGATGTGGTATTGCAAGTTTAGAACTGCACCTCTGACAGCATATCTCAGCTTATGTCAAGGAGCTACCATGAAAATTAAACAATATTTAAGCAAAAGTGTTTAAAACCAAGTATGTCCTGGGGGTCTTAAGAGGTCTTAAATTGGGTCCCCAAGTTGTGATGAAAACAATTTAGAGAGCTGTTTAGTTCCAGACAAGACCTCACTAATTAGCAAGAAGAACAGTCTGCAGCTGAAAAACCTGCAGAGCTGCTAAATGGTTATTTAAAGATTAAGGTCATGCTCTCATTTACCTGGTTACACACTAAATAACTACAGTGAAATGTGTTCTTGAATCTGTCATCATATTGGAGACTGAGGCCACGGACCAATAATAGTAGTCACGGCTGAATTCAGGTGATGAACTTGTTAAATGGTATGTAATGCTCTTGTATAGAACAAAGTAACAATTGAGACGAATCTGTAAAGCTTGTCTGATGAGAGTGGAATACGGACACTATTGTAACATTACACAGCCTCCGCATGCGTGTGTGCGCGTGTGTGTGGCCTCCAGGTCTTCCAGTACGTGACGTGCAGGCAGTGTTTAAAGATGATCCTCCTGCAGGCCTGAGTATTTCTCTCACTGTGGCTATGACATAACACCTACCCCAGGCAGTTCTCAGCACTGTGTGAGATGAGCTCATGAGGGAGGGCATGAGGTCACCCTTTAGGCGCCAGTGGGGTCTAAATAAAGTGGACAGGGGGAGCTGACCCCTCTCTCTTCCAAACTTGATACATGCACATTTCAGGCTGAGGTTTAGCACTGCTACTTTTACATTTATGATAACTAATAATATTCTCTAACATCCACTCTTAAAACGTTCAGGTGCCAGAAAAGACCCTAAAGAACCTTTCAGTGAATAGTTCTGTAGAAAACCATCTTTGTAAGGGGGTTGTGTAGGGGATTATGTGAAGAACCACCATGCAAAGATTATCAGAAGAGCCTGAACATTCTTCACACACACACAAATCTTGTTAAGCATGGTTTTTTTCAGGAACCAAGAGTGGTTCTACCATGACACCTCTCAAAGAACCTTTGTGGTTTTCTTTTCAAAATGTCAACTTGAAAAATTATGAATTATGTATATAAATTATGTCTCCATTACCTGCATTCAGTCAGCCTACAGCAATGCTACCTGGACATGGTCGGTATGAAACATCTGTGACCAGTAACTGACAATATTAGCCAATATCATTTAATATCAGTATAAAAAATAATCAGTGTTTAGTCAAAACATGCTATACTGACCCCAGGTACATGCAAACTGCAGAGAAAATAATCCACTACTGGTTCTCCACTCAACTCCAAAGTTCTACCTTAGGCCCAGTAGTATTCTCTCTTTAATATTACATTAATATATATAAAATATTTTGTATTTTTACAAAATATTACATATCTAACTGTGTTAATGCTGATAATACATAGTCGTCCCTCTCTCTAATAGCTGCCCCTTTTAATTGTCTTAGGAACAACAAAGGTTGGACAGTCAAACTGTCTTCCAGTTAAATGAAAGCAAGACCAGAATTGTTTTATTTAGGCATTTTGACTAAACCAGAGACATAAGCAGGTACTTGGACATTTTGTCCACAAAGTTGCACACTGAAATGATTTGATTCCGCCATAAAATTTGACAAACAGATTAATTCTGTAGTAAAAGCAGTTTTTTTCTAGCTCAGATTAATTTGAAAAATATTTTGTTTCCTTTCATTTAAGAATTCGGATTTATTTTATTTTTTCCCCCAGTCAGACTACTGTAACTCTCTTAACATGTGAATCATGTTGCCAGTTTCACATTTCCAAAAGGTTCATCATGCAGCTGCAAGGCTCTTGACTGGCACCAGGAAGGCGGGCAGTAATTCTACTGTACTGACCTCTCTGCACCGGATGCCTGATTCAGTACTGAACGTAACATTTTACTGTTTGTTTGTAAGGTACTACATAATTCTCCAGCTCATTATATTTCCAACCGCATATATTTATATATTCATCCTCTGGATCTCTTTGATTTCCTGACAAATTACTTTTAAATATTCCACCATCAGGCTGAGTACTTAAGGAGATTGCGTGTTCTCTGTTTTCGCTCCAACACTGTGGAACAGTTTACCCTTTCCTTCAGGTTCTCCTCTTCTCTAAATATTTTTAAATCCTGTTTAAAGTCCCATCTTTTCACCTTGGCATGTACCTCTGTGCAGTCTGGGGTGTCTCAAAGATAATTCAGTGTTGTGTTTGTGTTGAATCCACCTTTATGTTTTTATTTTATGTTTTGTATTCGCTCTGCTGTAATGGTAGCTCACTGTCTTAAACTGTTTAAACTGTTGTACTGTATTTTGTTAGTGTTATATAGCACTTTGGCCGACGGCTCAGAGGTGACCAAGTCTGACAGCCCTGAAGAAAAACCGCCACCCCCACAGCTTCTTTCCTCACGCCATGATCGTAATGGATACAGATTCAGTTTTTCTTTTATTGTATCCGGTGCAGACATGCACTTTAACTAACTGCAAATATACATATAATGTATAAATAAACAGTATGTACATAAATATTAATTGCTCACATCTTAATCTGCATGTAAGGTACTGTATGTAACATATGTACTTTAGTATATATATCTTGTTAATGTTTTTCACTAATGTGGAAGCAGTATTTTTATGGATTTCTGTTAATTAGTTTAAATTAGCTTTAATTTTTTTTTTTGCATTACAATATGTTACAACATGCTAAAGGTTCGATCTCGAGGCACTGAACATGTTTTTTTATTTGTGGAATTTAGGGTGCTATGTATCACAAAAGAGTTGTAGTTATAATCTCTGGTTTCTATCATCACTACTGCAATGAGTCTGCAGTTTTCTGTACAACTAACTATTTTACACCAAAGCACTCCAAATGACTTGAATTATGTAGAGACTTGGTGAAACTTGGTAGAAAATTGGTGGAATTCCTTTTTAAATGTCCTATATTATTGGCCTACTGCACATATTTACATCTACTATTGCACCTACTATCCACTATAGGACCACTCAAGGATCAGGCAGAAGATGTGCAGAACATTTATTTTTATATTTAACAGAGAAACAGCTTACCTATTTAAGTTTAAATTTTTCAGTGAAAGAATCTTCTGGATCTAAATGCGTTCCTTTTCACTTGGTGCTCTACAAACGAACGCAGCTTGCCGCACGAACAGAAGCTCTACGTGTTTGTGCGTGTAAGTATGGGATGTTTTATTGAATCATGGATTACCATGTCAACTGGAGATTATATCACTATATCGTTATAAACTACGTCACAGCTGAGCTCATGCCCTCTGTGGCCTGCAGTCTGCTGTCCTAACCGCCCTTTAACTCATTTATTCGCAGCCCTGCTGGCTCCCTCGAGTGATGGAGTAATGACCCCCTTACAGCCGGGCAGCCTTCACCAGTCCCCATTATCTGCTGGACTTTATTTGCACACCGCTGTTTTCAAACGAGCACATTAGCCTGTTGTTCACCTGCAGCAAGTCAAACAAATCACATACTGAGCCACAGAATGATATAAATAATGTTTGCAGAAATAAACTATTTAAGAAAGAACAGGGTGGAGAAAAAAGGTCTAATCAATCAAAATAAATGAATGAATAAGGGCATAACTGGCAGACATCCACTCAGCTGCTGGCCCACTCCGAGTATTAGCCCTAGTGTTATTCCTCACGCATGGTCCAAATTTGGAAGCTCAAAATAAACAAAATCCTGATTAATCATAAAAATCCTTGCTAACCATAACAGACTGACACTGATTACAAAACTGTGTGATGCAATAGAGGCATGAGAGATCAGAAAAATAACGGGCTGTTCATAATGAAAGCCCAAGCTTAGCCTAGATGGTGGTTAGGTAACTTAATGCACATATGCAGAGATGGAGTGCTAATCGTAGAAGAGCTGCTACAGTAAGAGGGATTTGCAGACAGTTATCACAGCTGCATGAGCTCAGCATTCTGAATCATGCATGAGCTTAGAACAAGCCAGGAAGGATGGGCTGTCTCCCTCACTTAGTACTCAGTTCCTAAATATGAAGTGGTTCGTTCAGTCAAATTTGAAATGGACTTTTCTTACCTTACTATAAATGTATACAGTATTTATATACATTTACTCCACTAAAGCTGTAGTAATCTACTGTATTCTTCACAGGGCCCATTTCATGGAAAACAGATTCTTTTTCTTGCTTTTTTAATGAAGTATAAGAGGAAGTATGATGTTTATGAACTAAGATGTAAATATTATAAACAAGTTTCAAAACTCCCTAGTCCATACAGTTATATGTATGCAAATTAAGCTGCAAAAAACAGTTTTGAAATCACTGCTTCTGTGATGTCACAAAAACCTGCTCATTTACATGTATCTGCCTATTCACCTTACAGCAGTTTAGCACCGTCCATTCATAGTGAAGCTGTAACAAGTGTTTCACTCGTCGGTGATTTCTGAATGAGGTGCAGCCAATCAGAACAGAGTTTGTATCTTAATTCGGTTTTAAAGATATAGTAAAAAAAAACAGCCTGTTTAATTCTAAGGGATAAAGAGAGGTTGAAAATGGTAATGTTATTTATGACAGTTTGTTGCAAAAAGATGGTGCAAAAATATGCTTTCAAATTCTCATCAAAGAAATAAACAGTGATTACTTTGTTGCTATTTACAAAGCATCTACTAAGCATTCATCACCAGTACTTTGGGCAGTCTGGAGCAGCTTGTCTCTTAATATGGCAGTGACGGAAGAAGAACTTCTCACCATTTCATGTGTTTTTGCTAGTTTCTTTTCCTAGCCAAAATAATGCACATGCAAAAGTGACTTTTCAACACCTTTTACACGTTTTTATTATTCGATCCATGATGGCGTTCAACGTTTCCACAACTCTGAAAACTTGCATTAGTGAAGTAACCACTGAATTATACAGACTAAGAAAATAAGTGCAATTCTCCCTAAACTAATCTCAAATGCACTTTTGAAAAGTTGACTTGCTTGTCTATGAAATGGACAAAAACTTGTTATTCCCAAAAATGTTGTGAATACAATGTCAGTAACGACACATGCACATCTATTGAGATTACACAGCAACTCAACATAGTTTGAGGAACAGTGTTTGTTATGATTCAGGCTTGCACAAAGCTAACTGGTGCAGATTCCATTCCTGGATAGCTACAATAGCCTCAAAGCTTTGGTGTAAAAAACAAAGAAGCGAACTTCAGGCGCCAAACATGACTCGGACGATTGCCTTGGATGAATGGGTAAATCTAAGAAGACATAGGGATTTGGCAATCTTGAATCGCCTTTGAACTAAACTGATTCAATACCAGCCCCTAACTAACCATTGACACCTTCAGTAGAGCACCGTGACTATCTAAATGAAATCAGCCGGCTGAAATCTGACAGCTCAACCAACCATACGATAGATAAGACTTACAGCACGCACCTCACGGCAATGTACGAAAACATGCCCAACTGACTTTCTACACTGCACATTCAACTCACCCACCCCTGAACAAACACATACACACACATACACACACTACAAGTTGTGCTGCCTCCTGTATTGTTGAAGGTGGAGACATCATTGTTTTCAGAACATTTTGCTACAGATACCTGAAACCAGTGCTTGCGTCTTCTTCCTCGCACGCTGTTGGAGATGGTGAATGTGGTAGCTCAGGTTAGTGTTTCACACAGCCTGTAGGCTACAGTGTGTGCAATTTGTACATGTAGCTTATGCGTGAGAGACAATGAGAAAAAGAAAGTGAAGGAAGAAAAAAAAAAAAAAAGAGGCATCTGAGGTCACTGCGAGCTATAGAGAGGAAGAGAGGCAAACAGCACTCATACTTCTAGCTCATAGCGCAGGGTATGCAGAGGGTCAGTGGCAGTGACAGAGAGACACAGAGTATCCTCCTACAACTAGTTTCATAACACTCGTTCATCCTCTTACAGAGCAGAGGAAGCAGGTCTAAAACAAGCATACTTTGTGGTCATTGGGTCCTATTACTAAAAAATAAATATACCAGACGAGTATTAATCCTAGGTAATTCTGTTCTTCTGTGTCCTGCCAATTATACTCCAATTATGTGCAACACAGTCCAATTACATTTATTATTATATCATGTTTTTAATTTTTTTTGTGGGGGTAGTTAAGCACTTGGTGAACAGTATGTTTTATTGTTATAGCTCCTAACACAGACAGGCCACATTTAAGCTGATAAATGGATTATTAATGATTTAATTGACATAAATAGTCGACTATTGGTTTTCTGCAACCCTTTTCCGTATACCATTTTATTACTTTTCAAACTTCATCTATTATACTATATCTTTTTTGTATACTATTTTATTTCTACTTCAATCTGTTGTTGCAATTACCTTGTAAAGTGAACTCTGGTCTATGAAAGGAGGATATTAGTATTATTACTGTGGTCAGTGAAACTGGAATACGTTTCAACCACTTTTTCCACAAACCAGGCTGCACGTGGGCTGCTAAACAACAAGAGGATTAAAAACAAGTCAATTTGCCTTCAGTTTGTGATGAATTATTTAGTGTAATGAGAGAGGCCTTGCATGTGTCTCCTAGGCCACTCTGTTTTGGAGCTTTATTAAGTTTCCTCCTGTCACTGTAGATGCTTACGTCCTTTGGCTCATGGCCCTTTGCTGTCTTTGAGCTGTGCTGGTTCGCATGTTTGCAGCAGACAGTAGAGTCAGTGGGGTAGAAGGAGAGGGGGCTACACTGCGGAGAAACCTCATTAGCTCCTATATGCTCTCTCCATCAAGTCTCAGATAACTCATACAGCTCAAAATTACTGTAGTGCTGGTTGCTATTTATAACATTCATTATCATAATATTTGCCAAATAAATCACATTATAAGAGAATAGATTATATTACACTCTGAGTTAAAATAATGCTTTGCAAATTAATATCAGTTTTTTGCACACTAGTATCAGTAAGTTGTTTCTGGGTTTGGGGGCACAAAGAAAAAAAAGCCTGTTATCAGTTTTTCACTTCTTAATCTTCACTAGTCTCGCAGGACCAGACAAGACACAAAACGAGACTACATGTTTATTTTTACTGCATGTAATGTGTTCTCTAAGGATGCGGCACATATCTACAGACCTAGCTGGACTGAATAACTTGATGATTACGTACTTTACATCTACTAACAGACCTGCTGTACATTAGACAATCTAAAGTCTTCACAAGGCGTTGTATAGGTCCCCACCCTGATAAGTCTACATTCCTACCCACATTTATCCCAAAATTTATCCTGGTTGTCCCTAAATGTTCTTGTTATGAGATCACATCTTGCCCCGCGAGACTACACAAAATGCTAGCCATCAACTGCATGCATGAAGCCATACAGAGACGAGATATAGGCCAATATGTTTACGAATGGCATGAAATTTTTAATTCCAGAAAGATCTTAAATGATCATGCCTATAGGATTAATGCTTTCCACACTGCATCTAGTGCATGAGAGAAGTGTTGTGCTCCATCATCAAAAGTCAGCCCAGTAAAACGCTGTTTAGAAGAAAGCCTCGAGACAATTTACACTCTGTTCTGTGAAAACTCATTCTGTTTCTCTCGAAATCTGTAACTAGGCAAAGAAACTAAAAAGTTCATCAGTAAAAATACACTGACATCTGTAATTGGTGGTTGACCTTCGCAATGTAAACATTTCATGATAAATGGACCAATAAACCCAGTCAAAAATGACATTAAAAATGACACATTAATATGAATCATTGCCTCTGGTTTCAACACTGATCATATGTGCAATTAAGGCAACTAATGTTCAGACTGGCTTCTCAGACAGTCCTTGTTGATCTATGAAATATGGGCTTTCTACTAACAAAAACACCGACAGTGTTTGTCTTGCAACCCACTGACGTCTTAGGCAAATAATTACATGTGATCGGTTCCCTGACAAAAACAAGAAGAGGAGAAAAACACAGCAGGAGGTGGGTAACTGAGCTCCCCCAACCAGCGGAAAAACCTGACACGCTGAAGTCACTGAGGTCGGCCTCTTGAGTACCCAAGAAAAGAGGCCATAACACATACTCAAACACTTACACAGGTGAACATGCAGAGAAAATCTGCCTATCAAACTCAGTCCACACCATTCTGTTAGATTCCATGCTCTAGCAAAGTCCGACGTGAGCTACCACACGCATCAAAAAGCTTCTGCTCCCACTCAGACTCCCAGTGGAGTCTCTGCTTACTGGAAATGGGTTTTTAAAGAGAAAGAGATAGACATGGAATTATGAAATAACAACAGGAGAGGAAGAACAACAGGAAAGGAACAACATCACAAACAAGGCCTGTGCAACTAAGCACACTGCAGTCACAATTTTTTGGCTCCTTTAATTAGCTGAACATAATCAACTAGCAAATGCCAGGTAATTAGCTATGTTTCAATCTGTAATGCCTTTTATACAGTAAATCATGCAGACAGACGTGCCATGCATTTTTGGCAAAAACTGTAACATAATGTCGCAATCCTTAACACTGTTGTACAGAATATTACAGCAGCAAATTCATTTACTAGTTCGGGTTTATATTTAGATTTTAAAATGCATGTGAATAAGGACTAATTCTGATTCAAGGATGTATACATCTCAAGGGACACAGGCTCATAACGTGCAATGTGAAAGCAATTAAAATGACTGGCTGCATTGTTGTATTATTGTAATTGCAATACTGAGCAAATAATAGTGATTAGCATTCTAGCCATTCTCATGTAGCCCCAAGGGAGACTTTAGCCCTTAAAGGAATGGTTCGGTGAAACATTAAATGAACACGATTTTACCCCTTAGCCCAAATGTAGGCAAATGACCAAAACATGTTTGGTGTCTGAGTTTTGCTTCATTAATTTTGCACTAAAGCTATGATGCTAATATAGTTAAAAAGTAATATAAATCTACAGAACCAAAGTCTTCTATTCCTCGTATTATTTGTAGGGGTGGGCAATATGATAATATTTTGTCATTATCTTGATAAATTATGTCACAACATGCATTTCTGAGCCTATCACAGAAAGTACCATAACGAGTCCTGTTCAAATGGCTTTCGTCAAGTGCAGGGTGTAAAACTTTGAGTAGAAACTTCTGTATAATCCTATTCATAGTTTCTGATCATATGGTTTTTTGTTTGGCTCAGTTGTGGGGTTGTTCAAACCACATTTATCTGTTCCACTTAGCAAAAAACTAATACTGAAATATGTATTGTGTATTGTAAATACATATTCTCAGGTATTAGTATGTTGTATTTTACCATATGGCCTACTCCTAAAGACTACTTCTACAACTTAACAAGCAAACTTTGGACACAAAGCAATACTAGGCTGACTTACTGCATTCTGAGTAAGGGGTAATGCAAATTATTTTATTTTTTTTTTTTACTGTGCAAATTAGGTTTTTTTTTAGAACCACTCCTTCAACTACTAGGATCCTCTTTCTCACGGTGGAAAATCAGAAGCTGACCAAAGGAAGACACCTGACCGGAACGTCTTACTGTTGTTCAGGGTTTTAGGGTTCAGATTTCCGATCAGCACGTGGAATGATGTCAAAGCCAATGCAGCACATGCTGAAACCGTTCTATATGACTGCTCTCCCACAACAGCGCACACAACATGTTTAATGTTTCCACAAGGGAGAGCACTATCCTGATTATGTCATGCAAACAGAGATTAACCATGGGCAGAGTTCATTAGGGGTTTGCGTGCCACCGGTGTGCCATGCCACAGCTCGCACACTCGCAGCTCTAAGCTGCTAATGAATCGAAGCCCTTGTTCTCTTTTGTCTTGCTTTTTGCACAGAGCTACAGAGATGACCTCTGCACTTTCATTCAGCTGCATCTACACAGAGGACGGTAAACAGCTGCTGCAATAAATAAATTCACAAACTCCGCCAACAGGATCGCAAATATGACACCACGTTCAGCCAAAACTGTGATAACCATCAGCGATTCATTCGGTTGTCACCTATCATCATCAGCTCAAGCTGTTATGACAACCAGGATGCTCTCGATGTCACGTAAACAGATAAAGCTTTCTGAATATCACTGAATATTTCTTGCTTCTTGCTTTAGGCTCATACGTTAGCTGCTTTTGTGGGTTCTGAACAGAGGACATTTCAGTGTCTTTAGGAAAAGTACACGACCTCAAAACTGTAACATGTTACCAATAAGGTTCCTACTAATCCTGCAGTTGTGCCAGTTAGTGCTTTCTACACTGAGCCTGCTCATTATTTTAGTTTTATGCAACTGTATTGTAGATGAAGGCCTCTACAGAACTGCACAGCTGTTTAAGGGAAATGATCAACTGATTGGGCGGAAGAACGCCACTGCAGGCCTGTGAATGAGTCATCATTATCCAACTATTCCATCAACGCGCAGAAAGCACTTAAAGACTCAGGAATCACTGCATTTGACAAACTGGTTTTGGGCACTGCAGCAATATAGAAACCTTCTAATAGCAAAAACCAGCAACACTTACAGTGCTACTAAGCTTTCATTACTATCCATCTAAACCTCTCAGATGGAAATCCAGCAAATTGACTATATTTCTGCACGATTAAGACAGTAAGGGAAATACAGTTATTCAAAGTAGTATGTGAAATGATAAACACCAGGAAAAAAAGCTCCTCAACAACTTAATATAATGTAAATTTAATATGTCCTGTGTCCACGTTTCGAGTTTACTACGGCTTTTATTCTTTTTGGGAAACTTGCTCAAGGTTTTTCAAAGACATATGCAGGGATATTTTTCCACACGCCCAAACTGCAGTCTTACAAGTTTATTGTACTTTCTGCTTCTCACGATGCAAGTAATCCTACATTCCTTTATACAAATCCTTCATACACGTAACACATTCTGCGATGTTAAGGTCTAGACCAGTGGAGGTTAGTCCATTGTCCTGAGAACACCAGCATCCATTTTTCTTGATTTTCTTCTTTTTTGTCTATCTCCTTTTCCCAGAAAGGGCTTAATAATAGCTACACATCCTTTCAGGCTCACTGTGTCGAGTTGTCTTGTCACAATAAAAGTTTGGACAGAAAAAAGGGGGATAAGAAAATACTGAATATCACAATACACACTTGAATTTCACGATATTATGTTTTTGTGACATGGTATCAACTTTCAAAAACAAATCGATTTTTAATTCAAAGGTTTTTTTTAAAGATTGGGGGCAGACAGTAGTTAATTTTATGTTGTGTGCTGTAATCTATCTTCAGACCAAACACTATCACACTCTTCCACTCCAACACAAACAAGTAGCCTAAGGTTGCAATGCTAATGTTAGCATACATATGCTGGTGTGTTTTTTTTTAATACTACAGTAGTTTTGCTAAAATTAGCTTATAAAATGCAAAAAAGCAATATATTGCTTTGCTTATAGTATCACAACAGCTCTGCACTAAATTGGAAAAAACTGACCCTGTTTTTCTTTTGTATCAAGCAGCAAAAAAGGTTGTAGCATGTACCAGTTTCATTTAAATTTTCTTACTTCCCATTGCACGTCCTGCGATGTGAGTACTGCACATGCGCACATTGCGATGACTATGCTAAAAAGATATACTGTGCAGCCCTACATCACAAAACTGTTGAATTGTAACCTCTGTACCACGATACATATCGTATTGCTCAGTTCTTGCCAACACACAGTCCTAGACAGAAACACTCGTCGATTTTTTCCAGCAAACGTGACGCTCGATTTTTTCCTGTTTCTCAAAGTACTGTTTATCAGATAAGGACAAGAACGTGCTATGCCACCAACATGCAAGGTTGTTAGAAGTCCCATTTTTATTCTTTTTTTCACTCATTTTTCTTTGTTTTTCCTAGGCCCTATGCAAAGTGAATCATCTGAGAAACTAATACCCTAATAACTTTGTATTGATTTTGATGGGAAATGAAATAAATAAAGGGTGGCTTTATCATTTTTAAGAAGGTGTGGAATCTTTGAAACTCATGAAATGCATGGCTTATTATCATTCTAATGCCTTCTTTATTAACCAATAAATAATCTGTATATTGCTAATATAATCAACAGCGACAGCCTCAAATACAACAATACAGAGAAAACAACTACTGGCATTAATGTTATAAATGCCTTGCACTCATATTACGGAGCATCACATAATAAACCACTGTATGACTATAAAATTCTAAAGTGGCAGTGTTAGTTGGAGCTCCAGCAGTCTATTAAATATTCAGATATAAATAACTGATTTATGGTCAGTGTTTCCAACGCACCCTGTCTGTGCTCCGCTCTCAGCTCTGTATGCATACACTGTGTTCCTGGGCTGAGGGTGATACGTGTCACGTTCCAAATGAGCTGTATACTCTGGGAGGAAGCGACGATCGTTTCTTACAAGGGAATATTATTTTCTTGGAAAAGCCTTCTGCATTCTGAGCTAATCCCTTCTGTTAAAGACTGGCACAGAAAAGGCACACCAAAATAGACATGTTTATTAACAACACGGCTCCAAAAAATAAATAAATATTAAGAATCAATTTTACATTTACTTCACTTTCAGAAACATTAGGAAGCCTACACGTTGCCTTGAAGCTCATATGAACATTATGGAACTCAACAGCAGACCATATGCAACCATGTGCAGCCTATATGACACTCAAGGCTGACTTGGAGACCCTAATTTTAACTTAGGCCAACACATATCTTGTCTGCATCTGAGACAAGAGAAAGATGATTCATGTAGACTAATGGGATCATGGGACTCAGAAGGGATAAGCGTCACACAGGTATGCATGAAGATTGCAGCAATCTGTTTTTATAATCCATAAAAAAATGTTATCACAGTGATAAAACCCTGTTACTTACTCCATCGGTTCAGCAGGCTATTCATATGCATTCTGGCATCCAGGTGAGTGGATCCAGGTTAGCGCTGTTTGGGCAGCAGCTGAAAGAGAGCACACAATGAATAGACAAGACTGAAAACAGTGCAGACTGGCAGTAAGAGGAGTAGAAACCTGTCTACTACAGACTGTATCAGTGAGAAGATGTCAAGTGTTCATCGCTTAAAATGCTAAGTATGTAAAGTGTTTCGGTACATTGGCTCCCTAAACGCCAGCCTCTTGTTCGAATCTCCCGATCCACCTTACGTGGTGCAGCACCATTTAAGGTGGAACGGCAAAATTCGAACAAGAAGCCGGCGAATATGGAGCAGGTAAGCAACTTAACCGATCAAATAAACACAACAAACTATGCAAAAGGCCATATATGTCAAATATATACTCACAAAAACGCGGAGACTGCGAAAACTCGCTCTTTTTGCCCAATAAATAGCTGTTTTTTTCTGCCAGTCAGTTGCCGAAACGGCTCACACTTCAACGGCTGCTGAAGTTTTATGTGTTGTTGATCCGGGCGAATGAGCTGCCCGCGCGCGCACGCTGCCAACTCGCGCACTCGCCGCCATCCAATCAGCGGCGAGCATCTTTTGAGGGGGCGGGAAACTCAGGCGGCTCGGGAACGCGCAGTGCCCCCCCTAATCAGAGCGATTGATCGAGCCGCGTTGCCATGTCATAAGCCCGCCATCTTTCTCAAGTCAACTCAGGTGGGTAGAAACCATTATGACTGTATATTAATATCACAATAATACACATATACAGTCGCGTGCAGAAGATTGGGCACCCCTGGTGACATCAGTAGGCTGCATGTTAAAGCGGAAGTCCACCGACTTTTCAGAATTGCCTCATAATTCAGTGGATGGAATGTAAACAAAGCCATTTAGTTTGGTTTGATGTGAAATGGTTCATGTCTATACAGTGGAGTGGAAACGGGGGTCCTGATGTCTACAATACACCCACCGGCCACATCATAAAGTACATTTAGACTCATTGCCCATTTCCTAAGCTCTGTTTACCATATAGGTGCACCTTGTAGTTTTACAATTACAGACTGTAGTTCATCTGTTTCTCTGCATACTTTGTCAGCCCCCTTTTACTCAGTTCTACAATGGTCAGGACCCCCACAGGACCACCACAGAGCAGGTATTATGTGGGTGGTGGATCATTCTCAGCACTGCAGTGACACTGACGTGGTGGTGGTGTAATTGGATCAGAGACAGCAGTGCTGCTGGACACCTCACACTGCTGGACTGATTATAGTCCACCAACCAAAACTATCCAGCCAACAGCGTCCCGTGGTCAGCGTCCTGTGACCACTGATGAAAGACTAGAGGATAACCAACACAGACTATGCACCAACAGATTAGCTACCGTCTCTGATTTCACATTTACCATCTTACATCCGAGACCAAAAGTTTAATCATGGAACTACCGTAAAGCAACGTGTCAGGCAGTGTATCCATATCCATTTCATGCAATAACTTTTTGTGAGGAAGCTTTTAGAGGTGGACATCTGTTTCCCAACACCATTGTGAACAGTTCTGATTCAGTTTGTTTCTGTAGAACAAAGAATTGAACACCAGCACCATTTATTTATGAGGACAATTTGAAAAATGCCCTGTAGTATATCAGCAGGGATGCTCAATCCTGGTCCTGGAGATCTACATCCCAGGACAGTTCAGGTCCAACACACTTGACTGATATAGTCAAAAGCCCCTGAATGCCATGATTTCATGCATCAGGTGTGTTAGAGCTAAACTCTGCAGGGTGGTAGATCTCCGGCACCAGGACTGGGCAATCCTACTCTACAGAGAACACACATCTGCCCATTTACATGCACAGGCACTGGTTATTGGCTAAATTGAACACATTATGGGAAAATTAAACAACACATAAAAAAGCAGCAACACATAATTTGACCATATGACTGTATAGTCATTTGCTGGTATTAGTTCAGCTACATTTACTTAGTTCCACACAATTAGGTACAGATTTCCTGGATTGGTACTTTTTAAAATCAATTCTGAGGCCCAGTATTGTTACTGTTACTATTATAATGACACTATTATTATTCCATTATATAATTATTCCAGCTAATATTTTATTATTTCAGGTATTTGTATATTTATATATTTTTTTTAGTTCAGCATGCTCTGAAGTGCTAGAGAAAGAAGGAATACTCCGTGGCTGTAAATTATCCTTAATCAGGAGTCTAAATCTTGGCAAATTACTACATTTTGCTTCCCTCTGTCTGTGTCATTTTTTTAGGTTTCATCTGTAAAATTGTCTAAATTGCTTTTGCTTAAATCCACTGTAAACTCTAAACAAACACCATATTTAATTATTAATGAAAACATTAATCACATGCTAATACAATCAAATCTTTCACAAGGTGATGCAATATCAAGATATTGATGCACATTTGATTAAACAGAATAATGTTACTCTTCTAGCCTAAGCACTTCTAAATACATGCATTCCTTCACACGGGACTCTGTAATTCCTTTTTTTTAGGTTTCATTTCAGTCTGTTCTGTTGGTTCAATGTTCAGCTTTTATTTTTATCTATAAACAGAGGAAAAGAAGAAACAGAATGCCATGTTGATATATGCTGAATGTATAAAGATGTTTCCTCTGCAGTTGTTGGATATAAAGGATTCAGACCTCTGGCGCCCTCCGGTGGTCCCCCACTGAAACTCATCAGTCAACATCTATGGTCACCATCTATTCTCATCATCATCATATATGGACCACATTAATAAAGAGTATCCTATATACAGTGCAGATCAGAGTGAAGCTTGTGTAGCTTCAGGAGAAATGGATAGTAACTTCATTTAAACAGATTATCACCCACAACACAGAGTAAAGGCAACTTTAATTTATTCAAATAATGAACAAGATACAATATGTATAGAATGATCAACGGTGATGTAACTGTGTATCCCGAATCAACATGCTTGGAAAACGTGTGTGATGATATTGATGGCATGCAGTTATGTCCATGTAAACCGTCACTACAGTGGCTAAAACCTACTCGCTTAAGTGGTATGGATGCTGATATCCTAGCCCTTCAAGTAAGACTGGGCATGTACCATGGAGCAAAAAGCTTAAATATTTATACTATACAAATACAAATATCATACAGCATTCTTGTTTTTCTTTCTTTCTTCTTTTATAATATACGTATATGTTTCAATTCGAAATTTGCAAGGGCTCTCAGTCTACTTTGAGGTCAGTTCAGAAGGTGTGAGCTTATACATGGAGGGAAAAAAATAAGAGTGATAGCTCATCAGTCGGTGTCTTTTCAGCAGAAAGTATAAGAGATATGTTCTAATTAAATGTCCTTCTTCAATTTAAACATAAAATTCAAATGTACCCATTCATTGTGCTGCTGACATTTGTAGAGCGCAAAAGCTACATGATCTGAAACGTGTTTTGTTATATCCTCACCCGCCCCCCCCCCCCCCCCAAAGGTTTACAGAAGCCACTGTCATATGGCAGATATATAAAAGGAGAATTACACTGTTTTCACTTCTTTTCTGCATTAGTAAATCATTAAGATGTAAAAAAGTCATTCAAAGCGGTTTGATGTGAAATGCTCCGTTCTAGAGAATTGTTCTGCGGTGCTAGGAACCAAAGCTCTAAAGAAACCGATGCCTTCAAATGTACAGTGACCAGCTTTCTGAAACTAAACCAGAGGGATTTTTAGAAACAAGGTGGCTGAGTACAAAGGGTCTCAAAAGTCACTAGTGGCTTAGGCAGGGGTGTGCCAGAGATGCTTTTACCACTAATTATTCAGTGGGTTTAAGCACCCATAATTCAGATTCACATTAAATATTCTGGTAGTAAAATCAGACCCCTTGCAACAAAAAAAGACCCACAACCAGACCCTAAACATACCCCTGGACTAGCTCCAGCTCTGGAGAGTCATACACGGCCGCTATCAATGTATGCTACATGTCATTTATGGATGGCTGAAAAAGTGACACAGTTTATAAAAATGGTGCACTATTTGTAGATGGCATGGAGCTACATTCAAGTAAACTGCATTAATTCCTGGGATGCCTTGTGTCTTGTGAACTCACATGACACTTGTTAGCTTCTTGTGGCATTTTACATGGCAGTATCCTCTACAAGGAAGCAAGCAAGTGGTAGAAGTGGTTAGTAGATAGCTGCAGCCCCCTCTGTTGGCCAAAACAAGCACAACGCAAGACGTCTGCCCATCTGCTCTGCTACCTGCTCTTTCTTCCAGTGTTCAGAGTTAAAAATGGGGACCCTATCCGGCCACTCTTTTCAAAGTCTTTCTCAAATGAAACAGTTATGAATATGTTGTCTGATATTGTTTTATGTACATTTGGAGATAAGGTTTGGGCCTAAAACATACTTTTAAAGGCAGGTCAATACAGTGTGTAGAACTATTTTACTGTTATCAGCATTACACACAAAACACAACATGCTGACATTCATAATAAATCTACTGATCATTTTGCATTACAGACATTGTGACTTCTGGTTCCATTCACTGCCACTGAATATAAATCTGTATCATTAAGTTACTCTACAATGAACCATTTCGCTCCAAACCACTCTGAATGACTGAATTATGCAGAAAATTCTTCTTCTTTTTTTCCCTTTTAAAATACCCCCTTAAATGTCCTGCCATTATGTATGTGTTCTGAACCCTGGTGCTCATGCATATACATAATTAGAATACAGCTTCCAACAGGACTTTCATGCTTTTCCCCTCGAATAACCAACATCCAACATCCAGCACAAACACAAGAGACCGACTGACTGAATGACAAGGTATGGAACTGCACCACAGATCGAGATTTCCGTATGCATAGTAAAAGTAAAAAACAAAAAAAACAAAAAACAAACACACAAAAACATCCAGCTCGGAGAACGACCCTCAGAGTACATGCGAGAAGCAAAGCCAAGAAAGCCAAAGGAGCACAAGTGGCTTCACCTGCTTGTAAACTCCGATCCCTTGGCCTGTACATTCAATACACGCTCGTGCTGAAACGCCCCTTAACGTGTGGAAGCATGAACTGTGTTCTCAATATCATTTTGGGTTTTTTGAGTCACAAAGGAAGTCTTGTGGCAGAAAGCACCACTCACAAATACACTGAACTACATCTAAATAGGGCAAAAAGGGGCCAAAACACAAGAGCTCACTGACTGAAGTGCACACTGAAGAAGAAAAAAAAAAAACTCAAGAGCTTTGGGCTAATTAAAAGTAAAAAAAAACAACAACAAAAAGAAACGAGTTTAAGCACACCACTAAAATGCTCTTCCATTTCTACACTACTGTAGGTCTAGAATAACTTAGCCTATCTCAGCTCTACAGTATCAAAACTCTAACTGTACGCTGCTGAAATGTAAGGCATACATCTGTGAGTTCATCCAAAAGAGTTCAATAAGTGACAAGTCATGCATAGATTGTAAAAGTTATTGTATTTTCTAAAAAAAAAAAAAAAAAAACAAAGAAATGCTTCTATACGCCCGATATCGAAATGTCAATAACTAATACACTTTCACCATGACGACTTTAAGATGCACCAGTATGTATTATTTTGGTCATTCTACATACAAGGGCTTGTGAAATTGCAGTAAAGGACCATGACCTTCACGATAAAAAAGGTCCACGCTGATAAAAGTCTGAAAAAGCTATCACAAAGCCAATTGTTTTGGTGTACCCTAACAGGCTGAGTAATTCCTAAATGAGTCACCTACTACCTGAAACAATGAGATCATGCCACTACAAGAATTCCCTCATAAACGTCCCGTGTACAAAAACAGTAAATAGTTTAAGAATGTAATAATCTAGCCCATTAGCTAGTGCGTATACGTTACAATACACACCCAAAGCTCTGTGACCTTAACACACACACATGCACACATACAGTATCTGCATTATCCCTTAGATATCACCCTGAATAGAGTTAAAGAGTCATAAAAACATCCTTACACTGCAGTAAGTTCATTGGTTGGTGGATGACTTTTTGTATTAAACAATATTCATACCTGTTTTTGCATTATCACAACCGCTGCAGTCCTCTATTGCTCGATAATTCAAACAATTATCCACAGAGCTAGAACTGAGCATGTCTGCTAAAAATCGTACTCTTTTTACATGTTTGTGCTGTGACTAGGCCTGGGCGATATCTAGATATATATAACATAGGCCTGGGCGATATCTATATAAAATGATTATTATTATTATTATTATTATCATCAACAATATTATCTCCTTCCACACTAGGTAAAGGCGCCCACATTCATCTTTAGCTTATGGTTTTTGTGTGGTTTTTTTAAACATTACCTAATTATAAAAAAATCAGATGAAAATGAAAACGTGAAAAATATACTAAATAATTCAACAAGCTCTTTTTAAAACAATTTCTGCATAACTAAATGCAAAGTCAGAACTGTTTACAGTGGTAGGACAGGAATCAGACAGCTGAAGAGTTTATGGTCTCTAAAAGCCACATCATAAAAAAAAAGCTATAACCCGAAACAGTTAGGAATATGCAGCCTGATGTCTTAGACACTAAAATGTATAATTTTTAATCTATTCACTGAGGTGCTTGCAGGGTGGGAAGAAAAAAAAACAGTACCCAAAGACAACTTAGCGTTTTGAATTTAGCCATTTTGACATTATCAATATATCAAACCTATGTGTAGGTTCACTAGTTTGAATAATAAAGAACTATATGTTGTAGAAATGTGAACCCTGGTTCCTATCATAACCACTGTAAAGAAATCGGTAGAAGATGATACATATCTCTACACTGCACTGTTACACTTCAGAACATGCTCCAAATTGGTGTAAGAAAATATAGTAAATATTGTGACATTATGTTTAATTGATACTACATCACTTAAAACACTGTATCAATTTTTAATCAATAGTTTACAATTAAAGGTTGGTGGCAGACAGTGGTTCATTTTATGTTGTGTTTAAACCCCCAGCCACTAGATGACAGTGTTGTAATCTATCTTCAGCAATTAGACGACTCCACTCAATGCAAACAAGTAGCATAAGTGTGCACCTCTAACACTAGCATTATCAAACCGATGCACATGGTGTTTTTTCATACTATAAAAGTTTTCCTAAAATTATATTTCAAAATTTGCGATTTATCGCCTTGTTTATAGTGTCGCAGTATATTTCAATACGTTAAATCATAACCCCTGGATTGTGATGCATATCATATTGCCAAGTTCTTGCCAATACACAGTCCCATTTCAAATGACCTTGTTGACATAGTAACAGTTTATTACGCAGGGAATTTCCTTTTAAACAATGAAGATAAAAGTGACTGCATGTAGTGCCCCCTGCTGGAAGAAACCTGAGACCTCTACACAAGCTCTAAATGAACCAAAAGTTCCAAAGTCCTGTCCTCATACATTATATAAGGGGTGGGAAAATATGATTATATTTTAGCTTTTCTGTGATCATTTTTTAGTGTATTGCAGAATATGAATTTCTGAGCACATTCTGGATATTGTCACTACTGACAAGTTGCAAGTTTCATTACAAAAAGAATATAATTAGCCCTGTTGAATTAGATTTAGTGGAGCACGGTATGTGAAATGTTTAATAGTAGACATTATATTCATAGTTTTTAATAGCAGTTAATTGTGATGCTACTAGTACATTCTGCCTGTGCCAAAGTATTGTCATATCGTGAAAAAGTACTGTGATATAACATCACATTCAACCCTAGCTCAGATACTTAAAAAAAAAACAAGGTGTTTTGTGTCATTATAGTCTGTGGAAGTCATCTACAGATGGCTGTGGGAAACCATAAAATATTATATTTAGATATTTTTGCAACTCATCTGAAACATCAGGATACTTAAGCTGTACAGAAAAGTTGAGGGCATGTGCTAAGTTATGTTATTAAACTTATTAATGCCTCAAAATAATTTGTGGTTTTAACAATAAAAATGAGCGACACTCTACATGCAAAAATCATTTTATATAATTCATCAATTTGAAATTAAATTTGCCATGTAGTTTGTCAATCACCACTGATATCTACTAACTTCACTCTATCACCCAGGCCTAGTTTCTACTTGAAGTATTTATGAACAATAAATAATTTAATCATTTCCTTTCCTCCCTTTTTTTCTTTTTCATATCAACACCTGACAGTCGTCAGAGCAACCACTTCAAACAGCCTGTTATTCTAAACTCTATGTTGAGGGGATGTGGGGGGGCTGCTTCAGTAGAATGCATTCACTTATCCTTATTTCTACTGCAGTGCCGCCCCCGCTACAGTGAAAGTGCAAGCACAGCCTCCAAGCCAGACAGGAGGAAAAAACCCACACACACATGTACGCACGCACACGCACGCACACGAACGTGAGGAAGAGTAGGTCCTGAGAGCAGAGACCTGACTGACGGACATACAGTGCATGCTACAGTAGGACTGTACAAATGATGCATGCATGGCGTGGGCGAGCAGCCCCACATCAACGACTGAGAGCCAGGAGCCCTTCCTGGAGTCCGTGTCCCAGCTACACGTCCACATCCTGGGAATTTTAAACCCATCCAATCCCCCAGCGGGCCACTTCCCAGGTGGAGAGCGCTTGATGCTAGGCCCTTCCGGTGCTGCTAGCGAGGTCTGAAGCGTCAGGAAAGCACTTCATCCTCGCCCACAAAGGGCAGGTCCATGCTCCTCATGCCTTCCCCGCTCTCCTGTTTCCTAGGAAACGGACAAATGTGGTATTTTAAAATATCCACACATTTCAGACAACAGTACCAAAGGCTATGCAGACTGTAAGTTTGGTATTAGTCCTTACATGTTAGAAAAACAATGGAGCTATAAGAGAACAGGGCTGTCACTGTTGGTTATATTAGAAATCAATCTATTAATCCGATTATTTTTAATAATTAATTGAGAGTATTAATGGGCCGAATAATAACACCGGGCTTAAAGGGGAACTCCCCCGAATTTCTGCAGTCATTCAGAACATTTTGGGATCAAATGGCTTCTACCTGATTTCTTTACAGTGACTGTGATAGGAAGCAGGATTTGTGATATTTGTGCAGTCGATGCAATGTATCAATATTATTTACTATCCAAAATGACCAGTGATCCTACATGTGTCTACATGTTTTTACATAGTCGAGTCACATTATTACAACCACCAACTAATATCCAGAGTTACCGCTGTGTGCAGCACAGACAGCAGCTAGGCGGGCTCAGAGTGACTCAATAAGGTCCTGGTAGGTTCTCACAGGTATCTGGAGCCATGCTGACTGCAGTGCATCCCACAGCTGCTGAAGGTTGCATGTGGGATGATCCATAGAGCGAACAGACGATCGAGGTGGTCCCGCAGATGTTCAATTGGGTTCAAGGCTGGGGAATTACGGGACCACGGTAGTACTTGGAAGTCTTGGTCATGCTCTTCCAACCAATGTTGGACATTTCCAGCCTTGTGACATGTTGCATTGTCTTGCTGGAAGATGTCATCCACCCCAGGGAAGACAACCATCATGTATGATCTGCAAGGATGGATTCATGCCCAAATCAGTTGAGAGTGCCTTCCACATGGATGAGTGGGCCCAGAGAATGCCACAAAAACATGACTTCCTTCATGAGCTACGTGCTGCTGCCATCGAATGTTGAATAATAATGTGGTCATAATAATGTGACTCGGCTGAGTATATGTAATCTTGTCATGATAATTTAAGTCTAGTAAAACAGTGTCATATTACTATTAGCCTCAACTGTCAAAACAGATGTCATGAAATATGAGGTCATGACAGCAAATTAGAGAACACAGTAAAAGTGTGCATGTGACATTATAACGTCTGTCACAACAATTACCTGTAATGTAACGTGACACGGTTATATTACTGTTATATTACATTATCTGGCATGACTGTGTGAAACACACCATGGCATTTGGGAGGAGGTCTCATGCTGGTTGGCTGCTAACTCACTCCGCGTAGTGGTATTGTTGCTAGATTCAATGAGAATGTTTGGTTTAGCGATTCTTATACTGGAAATGCTCTTTTCTTGTTCTAGTTCTGGGTCTTCCACACATTAACAGCTATCTAACATAACATGTCTCCTCTTCTGTCTCCTGTTTGAGATATTCACTCCTTCCTCCAATCTCTTGGGAAACTGGTCACATTAGTGAATTTACAAATATGCTCTGCCATATTGCGAAGTTTTTCAGTGGCTAGGCTACGAAGAACCAACTGGCTGAACCAACTGGCTAAACCAAGTTGCTATACTGCGCCACCCTGAGGCAGACCAGTGCTGCGTCTCTTGATTGAGAATACCAAAAGCAGAAGCTCAACAATTGTGGGTGAAGCAGGCTAAACAATGACCCTTCCCTGAATTTGTATCTCAGCGTCTGTTTTTCCTGATTGGACAGCAGAACGTCTTTATAACTTCATTTTCATTTTCATGACATTTAGGGACAATGTTAAGATGTAATGCTATAATGATGAAATATGTATATACTGTGTATATATATATGTGCTGGTAATGATAAAATACCTTAATGATAAAAAAAGAGCGTATCTCAAAACTGCCGTAAAACAATGTCTCAGGTATCAAACAGAATTTTCATAAACATGTAGTTATCACTTTTTGTGAGGTAACTTCTCAAATGCTGAAACTCTTCAGATGTCTGGTTCCTATCACCATCACTGTGAACCATTCCGACTGAGAACAGGGCATTTCACATCCAATCACTCTGAATGGCTTTGTTTACAAATGGATCTAAATGGATAAATGCATGTAACTGGATATTTTAAGAGAACAGTAGAATTTCAAATGTTTACTGTTATGAAAATCATTGCTAAAGGGACATTTTTAATTTTGTTTTTTTTTGTTTTTAATTATCATTTATTTTTATTAAGTAATCGTGACAGCCCTATACCATATTAGTTATAGACTCAGATCAGAGGCAGAGACATGAAAACATCTGAGTGGCATGTCCTTAAGGAGGGCAGACTTGTTGTACTGCATGCAGAGAACATTTCATTAAAAATGGCAAGAGGCAGTGGGACTGCAAGTCAGGATGCTCTTCACCTTCAACCACTTCTAAAGGATTCATTGACAAAGATTGGCATGCAGCGTCAGGCCTGGGAAAGAACATCTTGAATTGCCCACTGTCTAGGCATATAGAGGTGTGCCTCTGATCCGACATTATTCACATGCAACATATAAATATAAACCTAAAAGGAGGTTACTGTATGTAACATGAGCTTGTGGGTAGTTCTAAAAGCCATCCGGCATAGTTTCATCTATTGTATCACATCATGGAAAAAAAGCTTTGGCTCTGAAAACATTAGCGTGACATGCTGGAGAACTACATTTTCATTCATTTCATTTGCATGGTCATTAAAATGGACATGAATAATTCCTCATTGGAAGGAGCAGGTGGAGGGCTAGCAAGCCAGCAGTTTTTTTTACCTTTGGTTACCATGAATGTAGCAGTATTTCAAATTCCCTGCTCTCCCTTTTCTAGAGGGCAGGAGAGAGGGAAACACCAGTGAAAATCGGCAGCCCGCTACGTATACGGGAGATTTTATATAGATCTACACAGAGGATGTAAATAAAGTCTCAGGAAGCACTTATGTAACTGAAAGATCAATAGATGTAGGTTGTATTCATTGTGTAAAATGTAAAACCTACTACACAACAGTGACATTACCACGCCACAAACAAGTTGTAATGTGTCATGTTACCTTTACCATGAATATCATAAAGTATGATGTCACGGCAGCAAACTAGAATATACAGCAAAAACAAGTATGTGGCATAAACTGTCATGACCTCAAACATTATGGCATCTGTGATGACCATCACCAGTAGTAGCAACATGACACTGTTACATTGTATATGCTACATTATGACATCATTAGCATTGTATGACATCTGCAACATCACGTATATGGCATGGTTATGTCACTGTTATATACAAGGGCTTAAGTGTGTAGGTGTCTTTGATTAAGTTTCTATTATGTACAATGTGTCGTTACTGGCAATCTACAGATGTGCAGTGTTGTTCTTAAACATTAGGTCCAAATTACATAACCAATCCATTCCCAAAGGGCCATTAGGATACTTCAGAATCAGAATCATTATTAATGAGTTTTCAAGTTTATTTAGGACCACTATGCCCAGTTAAACAGCTGGAGCACACCTTGTCCAGTGAACAAAGTTAGTTTTTGGAGGTCTAATTCATTCACATCTGTGCTTGTCATCTCTGTAACAGTGTAGCAAGGCACGTAGAGGCTTACGTTAGCGCGTGTCCCTGTGTTGTCGGGCTCCTATCCTCGCGGCGGCCCCAATCAAAAGGGTTCCCAAAAGATCGCTTCCGTAACATGGTCCGCACCAGGATCTGCAGGGTTTATCACACAGGTGTTTGACATTTTACATACAGATTCCTTAGAAAACGATTCAATACTTCAGAAACTCTCAAATTCAAAATTTGGTTTCAATTCAGCTGGATTATTTTGGCACATACTGAATGCAGAAATGTTACAACTGTTCATACAGTCATTAAATACATAAAATCGTATAATAAAATCAATAAAAGCTTTATTCTCTGCACATTTATTTTATTAAGCACCATATTATCAGTAAAACCAAATCAATATTTCAAGATTATTAGCATTAACTTTATTATATATTATTAGTACTGACTCAAACAGTCCAAAATCAGTGTACAGATACCATGTAAGGCATCAAATTATTACTACATCTCCGTCTGTGCATCATTTAGAATTCTGTTCACATGTATTTGTCCTGGTATGCTCACCACTGTGGCCAGACTGGGGATGTGCTTCACAGAGTTCTCCACCTCCTCCTCTGTCACCTCGATCAGACTGCAGCAGTTGTCATCCTCAGGAGGAAGGGGCTCAGCACCATGTCGTGTCACCCAGGGGTGTACCTGCAAACCCAACAGAGACACTGCTGAACTAATGCTGCACGCACAAAATACTAACACCTTGGCATTTCAGTTCAGCACGTTCAGTCTAGGGCTGAATATTTCCACATTTTCCCATTAGCATGCCAGGAAAAGATTTACTGACACTTACCTTGATTTGTGGCACAGTTATTCTGGTTTCAGGATTTTTGTCCAGCATCTTAAAAAGCAGGTCCTTCAAATCGTCAGATACATCTGCACTGTGAGTGATATAAGAACACTGGGTCAGTGACTTTTTGAGGTAGACAGAGAGCAGGAGTGAGAAAGAGCGTGAGACTGTGATCATAAATACTTAAAGACTTACTGCTCTGGCAGTTCCACTGGCTGAGTCTTGATCTTTTGATGCAGACTCAGTACGCGCTCATCCATGAACGGACACTGCAGGAGATACGGGAATTGACAGCATTTACAATCCAATGATCAGAGCTACTTACTGCATCAAAGACACAGTCACCAGTGTGAGACGAGAGCAGAGTCTTACCACGCCAAAGACGAAGCAGTATAATGTGACACCCATTGCCCAAATATCCAGAGCCTGAAGGCAGGAAGACATTATTTTAATATTCATAATCATATTCAAATTTGTTCTGTTTTTTCTTCATTAGTTTACTAAAGTAAATAAGGGATACAATAACGCAAACTCTATAATAATGCATACACTAAGGTACCAAGTGAAATCACAGTGAATCTAGTTAATATATTTAAGATTTTTCACTTTTTTTTATTTGTTGTAGGAATATTAGTAAACTATTTAACCACTATTTTTTTTAATAATCCAAACATTATTTTTTAAATGAGCAAAACTCTGGAAACAGAATAAGCCCAATTAACTAGATAAAATTAACAAGTAAAAAAAATGACAAAAATACAACGGATAAAAGAAGTACAAAGAAATAAGTTAAATAACCTCACAATATTCTTATAATGATCTAATTTCAGATGCTGTCATGCACCAGGATATTATATTTGACGTGTAGTGATCTGCCCTTTCTGACCTTGCCAGAGAAGTTCTTGCGGGTCTCAGAGAGTGTCTCTGGAGCAAGGAAAGCAGGTGTTCCCACTGTGCTGGTCAGCAGTGCGTCCGCTCCCTCAAACTGGTTGCTGACCCCAAAGTCAGCAATCTTAACGTGCCCATCCTCCCCTACCAGCAGATTAGACGGCTTGATGTCCCGATGAATGATCTTCTGATAATGTACTATAGATAAAGAGTGAGGGTGCAGTTCAATATTGGACAAATGTTGAAAATAGAAAGCAATCATTACATTTAAAATATAGTCATCAAGATTAAGGATAGACTTCAGACCCCAAGAAATATACTTTTGTATTTATTGTATTATAGTATTTATTTTATTTTACTGCTGAATCCACAGTTTGAATTATTAAAGTGTTTTTAAGACAAGGTATTAACGTCAAAGTCATTTCCAAACTCACAGTACTCAATTCCTCTAAGCAGGTCCTGGAAGTAAAAGCGGGCCTGGCCCTCGTTCAGTGGTTTATCAGTCGGAACCTCCATCACTGCACTGTAAACACGCAGAAACAGAGTCTCAGTCACAGTGAAGAAGAAATGAACCTCTAGGAGAAAAAAATGGAATATGGAAATATGGATGCTAGGCAACGGTCAGTGACCACCCTTCATTTGCAAATTTTCTTCTTTTTTGTCCATTTCCTTTTCTTAGTAAAGGACAGCTACACAACTTTTTCAGACTTATATCGTTGAGTCGTCTTTTCACAATGGAAGGATAAGCTGTGGATGTTTTAGAATCTGGAGAAAGAAAAGAGCTTGGTTTCCTCCTCGCTCTCAAGGAGGAAAGCGTTAAGTACTGTTTATCTGATGATGCCAGTTGGTGGTCCACCAGGTCTGGAGTTTTTGAAACTCCCGTTTTTCACTTATTTTATTTCCCCTTTCTGTAAACAAGTGGATTATCTTCTATCTATTCTCCTCATTAATATAAAGTGGAAAAGCAATAACTGCTGACTGGAAATGAAATAAATGAAGGGTGCTATAGACAGAAATCCTACTCACCCTTGCTTGACCAGCTCAAAAACTGTGAAGAAAAGATGTTCAGTGTTGGGATAAGAACAATGCTGTATTGCAGTGTAAAACAACCCACATAACAGCCTCACTTACCCATGTACAGATGGTCTTCACTGGGGTCATCCAAGACCTACACACAAAAATCAACAGCAGGTTCAGCATCCATGAGATAGAGTGCCCTCTACTGGACTACTGCTCACAAGCAAAACCACACACCTCAACCAGCTTAACCACATTAGGATGGTCCAGCTTCTTGAGGATGGCGATTTCCTGGTACACCCGTTCCAGAGGGCCTTTGGGCTGAGGTGGGCCCTCTGGGGCTGATTTGGCCCCACGGGGAGGAGGTCTTCCTATATGGCAAGAATAAGCAGAAACAATGATTATCTGAGAGTCTGAGATTTAGCTGATCTTCGAAATGCGCACACACACACTCCCAAACACACATACACCCCACTGAGCTGTCCATCTGCTTTACGGCAGACACTTACGCGGGAAGCCAGCCTGTCTCATCAGTCGTTTCTTGGACAGGACTTTCATGGCCTGCGGGGGAGAGGGGGAGTGAGAATGAGAAAATAAGAGCAGATACCCAGTGTCAGTGCTGTGAGACATATGCACGACTCTGCACTTGTAATTTGGGTTCAGTTTATATATATACTGTGTCAGACTATTTGGTAACAAATGCAATAACCAACCAAATTAATTAACTATGCACAGCAAGATTGTGCCATTAGCAGTATATCTGCAGTGTTATTTCTGCTCATGTGTGATAGACACAGCAGACTGTATAGTCTATCTGTTCTCAACAGCTATTTTTGCAGTGTAGCTGTGGACAGACCGAACAGGAATACGCATGAATGGGAAAGTGGGAAAACGGAAAAAAAAAAAGAAATTTGTTTCTTGGTTGCGCTAATTTCTTAAATTTGGGGTCCTTGGAAAAATAACCCAAGAGAAAACAAGAGGGTGAAAATGGAGGAACTGCTCCTTAGACAACAAAATGTGGATTGGGGTGATGGTAGAATGTGCACGGTTAGCCCAGGGCTAATGATGAGTTCCTAGAACACAGGATAGCGATGGATCGCACAAGCAAATCAAGTGAGGAAAAAAAATGAATGTGATGTTTCCCCATAACGTTGGTTCTTACTCTTACAACTAACCTGTGTGTTGATGAGGCTCTTAAGCACTGAACAAATGTTCTCTAAACAATCAGTGTGAGCAGTTAATAAATGGATGGCACAAGCAGAGGCATGGGTGTAAACAGGTGGTAATAATAAGCCAAACCCACAAACAACGATGAACATTCAATATTCTATTTTTGACAACGACTAATCAAAGTTTCAGTTTAACCAATAACCATACCCAAAAGGCGTTTGCTGAGCATTTCAACATCAAAATGAGACAAAAGCCTATTTTATGTAGCTGTCATCATATTTCAGACTGAATGTGTTTTTTCCATCATATCTTGGTATCACTAGCGTTCTTGTACAGGGTTCTTTCTGGGTTTGATACCTCAATAGTAGGTTTATTAACTGACATAATAGGCTTGTTAATTAAAGCATTTAACAGTTTAATATATTTTTTCAAACTTTTTTAATTGTGTCAATTTCTTTATTTTTGACTTCTTCAGTTTACGCTAATCATCAACTGAAAGCAGCCAAGAGCTACCTACATGCATGAATGAGGCAATGAAACGTGATGGAGATTATGGATGACAGAATAAGAATTCCTTAAATTAAAAATGCTACTATAAAAATATTAGTTATATTAGTTATATTAACTCCCCGAGGCACATTGTTGTGGTCCGGCCAATACATTATTGTTATTTAAAAAAAGCCTAATAACACCGCATGTATGTACATGTATTACTTTACATATACACCTTTTCTTAATACACTATTCATGACAGAACTGCAAACCAGACCAGAAAGTTAGGAAATTATTTGTTATAACGTTAAACTTTCATGTTGGCACCTCCACTGTTCACTGAACTATATGCTTTCTCCAAAGTCATATCATGCTGAGGGCAAATTTTTGCTCCATCTCTGGAAAGAAAATCCCAGCAAGGTGACGGTGTGACTGCAGCTTCGTTCTTCATAATGTGTCTAATAGTGCGAGAAAACACATGGAGACACGTGAAGAGAGGGACGCGTAGCACTCACATAGTAGGTATTGTCATCCTCGTTGTAGGCCAGTTTGACGACACCATAGGAGCCCTTGTTTTAGAGAGAAAACAGAGGCACAAGTAAGATACAATCTCACAAAATGGAGACTAATGCTGATATAATGAAAATATAGTCATCTGAACCGTTTGCTACAATGGCCAAGCTTTTAACCACTGTTTTACTCCACTGCAGAACAGCAATCCAAATCTAGACAGCTGAAAACAATCTCTGGTAATGGCAGCCTCTCATTTCTGGATAATAGCAGACACAGCCTTAGTTATCTTTTTCTCACACTCACTCACTCACACACACACACACACACACACACACACACACAGCAGGTCCCAGCTGGGGGAACAGATTGGGGTTACAGCAGGGGCTCCAGTGCTTAGACAGAGAGATGAGAGGATAGCAGGAATCTCCCTATCCGCTCTAACAGCCTCCGGGAGGCTCATATGAGCTGCCGCTCTCACTTACAGCATCAGTGTAAATACACAGCAAATACGCTGCTCTCGATATCCAGCCCATGTCTGTGCACACTGTATGTAGAACCATTAGTGTCTGTTGAGCTGTGGGGGAGAAAATCCCTCTCAGTGTTCAGAGGTCATTCTCATGAAACCACCTCAAAGTATGCACACAATAGTGTCATAATCATTAGACAGATAAAAAAAATATTAATATGATTTAGTAGATCAACTGGTGCACTATATGGTTAAAAATAAATATATATATATATATATATATATATATATATATATATATATATATATATATATATATATTT
>CM067487.1:25758066-25824017 GCA_034552555.1 Semaprochilodus insignis | reverse complement strand
TTTTTTTTTTTTTTTTTTTTTTTTATAGTACATATATTTTAATAATTATAATTCATTTTTTGCAATTAATTAAGAAATTAATTATGTATTCATCTTTAAATCTTGTGGTGTTGAGGTAATGAGAATTAGGTCATTCAAATGGGAAAATGCTACCAAAAATAAATGTATACTAAACAAATTACACTAAATATTGAATTAATAGAATTAATATCTATGAATCAAGCTTTTACCCAGAATTTTTTAACCAGTTACTGTTTGACCAGGCATCACTGTTTGTATATCCAAAAGAGGAAAACAATAAGTTTTAGGGTCCCAGTATTTGTCATGTTTGTGAGAATGACCTCTTTTAATCACTTTATTTTCAATCATAAAAATTCCAATTCCATAATTTAGGGCATTTGATTTCTCCTCACAAAAATAAAGTAATCACTTTATAGTGACGCTCCAATCATTCTGTGCTCTCAGCAGGAAGCTGTTTATGTATGAAAAATAAACAACAATAATTAAAATACCTTTCCAATCTCATCTTTCAGCTTGTACTGGTTGAGCTGCACACAGTCCTTTGGAAATAAAAGAGAGCAAAAAGAAGTGAATTTAGCAAAATCAAAACAGCACACTGCTCCTGTAAAGCAGGGGTATGATATGGGTACTGCAGATGAATAACAGTTATGTTACATCGAACCACTATTTTTAGTAGCCTACATTACAACTCATGCTGTAGCCTAAATAAGTGTGCTTCCCGAGGGACACTGTAGGTTGAAAGAGAAAAGCAAGCACCGACACACACACTGCAGGAGCAGGAACACTAGCTAAACAGCTGCGACCTCCATTTCCCCAATGGAGTCTGCATCCTATTGGCTTTACAAGTAAGCTACAGGGGAACGATCTCTAGCAGGGCAAAGACGCCTACTCGTGTCTAAAACCTTACCTCAGGCTCTCATTCTCAGCCTTCGCTTTGCTGAGGTTGCAGACATATCAGAAAACGAGAAACACACAGGTTCTTCTCAGGACCAAATCATTTCTTGTCAAAATGCATCTGAAGAGGTTTGAGTCATCTTGGCACTCGGGATTAGAATTTTTGGGGCCAGGCTGCTACTATTGCATAACGTTACATAATTGTGATACTTCATTAATACACAGCTTTACTTCAAAGTGTCTGACATCTCCCAGCAGGGGCTGCAAAATCACTTCTGTGAGATTTTCAAGGACTTCTTTGGTATTTAGACATTTCTGTTATATTACACTGCATTATTACACCAAACGTAATTTCCCAGAGAGAAAAAAAAGCTTCCCTCAATTTACTCAAATGACTAACTATAGCTCTGTACCTGCAGGTCCGTGATGGAGACTCGGTGGGACTCCACGGTGGGTCTACGGGGCAGGCGCGGAGATGAGTGGGGTGAGGTAATGGGCGAATAGGGCAGGGATGGGTAGATATATCGGCCGTTGAGGCCGGGCGATCCGCAGGGCGAGGAAAGTGTCTGCGAGCGCTCCTGAAGGGACAGTTTCCTGTCTGAAAGGTTGAGTCTGCCCCGGTGCTCATGCGCCTCTGGGAACAGTGCCTCGGGCCGCCCCACTGTGTGAGATAAGAGGTCGCAGGAGGGCGTGCGGAAGGGCGGCGAAGGACCAGACGATGGCTCCGGTGTTTCTGAGCTGTCCATGTCCTCCACCTCCTCGTCGTCTCCGCCCCCCTGCCCTGGGGTGCCGCTGGGTTCGTATTCGGTCACCACGATGACGGACTCCATGTCACTGGTGCAGGGGCTCAGGGGCGGGGCCGAGGGTGGCAGCACAGCGCAACCACGCAGCAGGTCAGGAAGGGGTTGATTGGGCGGCTGGCCTGGAGGAGTGGGCGGGGCATGGCCGAGAGGGGCAGGCGCTTCAGCAGAAGGCCAGGAGGAAACACAGGGAAACATGGCGTCCTTCCCAAAAACCTCCCAACTGCCCCTCCATCAGGAGCACAGAGAGCCCTGCTATAAAGAGAGAGGATGAATGAGTTATGAGTACAGCCCGAATGCACGGCACATGGAGGCTCTGCTCCTCAAGGACAAGCTCTAGATTGGAGAACAGAAAGCACCTGACTGGTGGGCAGCCTTTGCTCTACATTTTGAAAATAGAAGACAGGATGAACTCTCTTTTTCTGTGAGACTCGCCCGGAAGTCAGGTCACCCATACAAAATTAGAAGGGTCGCAGCTCAATATGATGACCAAAGTGAGAACTAACAGGAAGGCTTGTAAATTTTGTGTTTAGCCTGGACAGCACTGATAAAATACAATGTCACAATATTATACACTGCCTGGCCAAAAAAGGTCACCATCTGAGTGAAATAGGCAAATACATAAAAGCCTCTGACTGGATAATTACTGGATATTTATAAAGTTAATTTGTTTCAGCTGACAACAATTCTTTTAACCCCTTACAGATGCAGTTAGTAGCTTCTCATTACTTAAACAACCATGTGGGAAGATGTATACTGTGGTCATAGAAAAGACGCTACTGAGTTTTAGAAGGGTCGAATTATTGGCCTGCATCAAACAAGGAAAACAACTAGGGAGAGGAGGAAATGACCGGAATTGGGCTAAGGACAGCCAAATGCATTATTAAAACCTGGAAGGACATTGGAGAACCATCAACTTTGGGGAAGAAATGTGGCTGAAAAGGAATCTTGAATGACCATGATCAGAGAACAAACGCTTGGTAAAGTCTAATGGCAAAAAATTAACAGCAGAACTCACAGCTATAGTGAATAGTGAAATATGTGCATTTACACACAAACACACACACACACACACACACACAATGTGATGAGACCTCACTGGATTGAGACTAAACAGCTGTGAGGCCTTAAGAAAACCACATGTTAATGAGAAGCCAGAGCTAGTCAGAAAAAAGGCTTCTATTTCCTAGGGAGAGTAAAGATTAGACTGCAGAGTGACAGAAATGTGGTCTGCCGAGTCCAGATCTACTATATTCCAGAGTGATGGGCGTGTCGGAGTAAGAAGAGAAGTGCATAAAGCTATGTAACCTTCATGCATAGTGCCTATTGTACAAGCCTCTGAAGGCAGTGTTATGATCTGGGGGTGCTTCAGTTGGTCAGGTTTAGGCTCCGCAATGTTATTTGGCAATCAAATGAAGTGAGCTGACTACCTGAATGACCAGCTTATGCCACTGATGTATTCTTTATTTTCTGATGGTATGGGCATATTCATCCGGCTCAAACTTTGAAAGACTGGTTCAGGGAGCATGAGGAATCATTTTCATACATGAATTGGCCACAACAGAGTCCTGACCTTAACCCCACTGAAAGTCTTTATGGAGGGGTTTGATTCTTTCGACGTCAGTACAAAATGTCAGTCAAAAATGAACGCAATTCTGGACGGAAATAAAGGTTGTGGCATTGCGTAAGGTTGTTGAACAATGGCAGGATAAAAGCGTGCACCATTATTAAAGCTACAGGTCCAATGAAGTGTGCGACATTTTTAGGCCAGACTGGTGTACAACATTATACAAAGGACTACCAGGAAGAGATCATGACATCATATTTAAATCACTATTAAAGACATTTTCACAATATGTACCATGATATTTTGAGATAATTCTGAGATAAAGTGCACTAGTATATCAAAACTGTTATTAAAAGCTCTAGGTCTCAATGATTGATGAGGTATTATTTCACATTTTTAAAATGGTTCTTTATGGCACCAAAAAGACCTCTGCTATTGTTACGATGTCAAGCTTGCAACTCTTTTTGGTGCTACGCAGGACCATATACAGAACATTCTCTATCAATCTGAGAAACCATTTCACCATCATGCAAAGCACAATTTAAGCATGAAATGGTTTTATATATATATATATGTGTGTATGTGTGTGTGTGTGTGTGTGTGTGTATGTATAAACTCATGCTTCTAAATAGAAATTCACCTTACTAAATCTTTGAAGAACTATCTTTAAGAGTGCACTTCAAACGTTAACCAGAGAAAAACACATTTCCATAAAAGAAACTGACTATTTATGCAGACTTTATATATATATATATATATATATATATATATATGTGTGTGTGTGTGTGTGTCTGTGTGTAAACTCAATATATTATATTATACTTTTATATATATACATAGTGCATGCACTACAGTGTGTTCCTCAAGTTTGACTGAAAATGTCTTTTTTGACGTTGTACAGCTACATTTATCTTCTAAGCCTGTGTTTGTTCTAGGCTCGATTTAGGCACACATAAAGCTGTATCTCTGGCAAGCAGACTCTTTGTTGGTGTGAAAACTGAAGACATTCACTGTGTGTGTGGGAGCGGTGTGGGTCTCAGGCAGCAATAGGGATAAAAGCAGGTGCAATAAAAGACATTCATCACTCTGGAGGGTTCAGAAAGGAGAACTCGTGTGGGCAGGCCCACCCCCTCCATGCGTCCTCGTTTCTCTCGCTTCCACAGAGAGCCGGTCCTCCTTCTGCCTTCCCTCTCTCACATTCTCTATCTGTTTCTACATCTCTATTCCCAATTCTCAAGTCTTTATCCCAAAGTATATCTCGGTACCTGACTTTCAGCCTCTTCTGTTTCACTGCCAGTCAAAAACCCCACACAGTGAACTCTTATTCAACAAGACAGGGTTTTCACAACCGCGCAGCAGAACCATGCACACTGATGTGTATGACCAAGCACTCTATTAACGCTAACCTACTGGAGCAGTACTGTTACTGTTTTGGGCTCTGATGAGATCTTTAAGTAAGAAGTGATAGGTAGGGTTCATCACTTACCACGGCTGTTGCCTGAAGCACTTGTTTTATGCACAGGCTGGCAGTAAGAGGCACCGAATGCGTTTGATGTTATCACTCAAGGAGGCGAATCAAAAATCCAGTCAATGATAGGAAGAAAAACTGGATGAGGAAAAGTAGACTGGGCACATACTTGACTTCTCCGTTTACATGAGCAGAGCAGTTTACAGGAGGTTTCAGGCTTTCAGCTATAGTTTGAATAGAACAACAAGGTCGATAATGCAAATGATGATGATGATGCAATGTCCGTTGATAATGCAAATGATGTACAAATCCATGTAAAATGTAAATGAAGGTTCAACAAATTTCTCTATAGTTCAGTTTTGACTGTATTGATTAACTGTGAATTATAACATAACAAAACCTCACAAAGTGTTTAGAAGAAGAAAAAAAAGAGTAGTTTTTACAGTAGTTCTAGCCTAAGTGTTAGGCAGGACCGATTCTTCAAGACTCAATTAACTTGAATGCTACAAACCAACAATGCAAATTCTCTACATTAAGCTTTGTTTAATCCACGTCACTACATAAAGCTGTGTTTTGCAAATTTGCATAGACGATTATTATGGTCACACAACGCGATTGCGCTGTTGGTTGGTGGCGTAAATAAGACGTGACTTGATGGCGCGAATTGCAAAATGTGTGAACAGCAGAGACAGGCCAGAGGAAAGGACAGAAAGTGTCCAAAGTTTGGGATCATTTCGCCTGGAACAAAACCTTCTGTACTCTGTGCAGGGCGTCTATTGTAAAACCAAACTAGCCTATAGCACAATGTCACCGCTTCATCAGAAAGCATCCGGTCCAAAGAGCAGAGCCCACACAACAAAACTTTAGCATTTACCATTTAACAAAAATCAATATGATTGCTAGATGAAATGAAGGCTTGTAAAAATGGCTATATGTAACGACTAGGTCAGAACATGAATGAATGTGGTAGCTAGTTATGAAGTCCCTAGGTTAGCTAAGCTTTGCACTTGTGTTATTATTAAGATGATAGTCTCACACACAGGCATGAGCCCCCTACACACACGCTGCTCCTCTAGATTTTTACAATCGTTAAGGAGCATGTTTGATTGCAGCCTTAAAAATCTGTGACGATTTACCGCATGTGGTATGAGGAACTATGCACTGAGTCAACAGCAGGTAGATGATTAAACCAATAGCCTGCATGGTTTACTTGAGCCAAATACACTTGACAGATTAGCCTAAGAGCTAGAGTGCTAAATTCCTGTCCATTATGACGTCTGATGCACTGCACGTTAAACACAACCGAATTATTAACTGTATTCACCCTACGGTCTTAACAGTCTGGGGATTGTTCTGGGGGAAAAAGTGACTGTGTCTGTGGCATTCTCTGAGCAGAGGACAAGATGAGACATGAATCATCTTCAAGCAGACTCCAGCCTTTCTGATGTAACCGAAGTTCATTCCATTGAAATGACTGGAACAGAGGCAATCTTTAATATGAGACAATGAGAGAAGGAGGAAGCAGAAATTAGCCTCTCTCTCTGTCATCAGTCTAAAAGTCATCTACTGTGAGACCACGCCAAGGGGGAAATGAATGATAGATGCCAAATGACAGAAAGACAACAACAAGAAGCACCCTTAAAGTCAGCAAAATATCAAGAGAAATAACACATTCATTTCATCATATTAAACACGCATGATGGTGAACTGAGGCAGGCTATACTTTATCCATTTCATGCACCACTGCACTGTTCTCTCACGATTAAGGCTGTCACTATCTATTATGTTAGTAATCCAGTAATCTCCCTCTTAGTTTTATGATTAATCTAAACTGAACAATAACAAATGATGCCCTGCTCAGATTCTGAAGCACTTTATTAGACACTGCAGGAGTGCACAGCGATATCAGAAACAGATGACTGCTTTAGGGAAAGGAGGATCAGACAGACGTTTAGCTTTGACCGATATATGATGAGGTATTTATTGCACTCTGGAGGAGCAGAATATTTAGCCTCACTAGGCTACTGCCTGACTGCCCTATATGGGACTGGTGGCCTGTCCAGGGTGTTTCCTGCCTTCTGCCCAATGAGAGCTGGGATAGGCTCCAGCAACCCCTGCGGCTCAGGAGGATAAGATTATGTAGATTATGAAAGATGAGCGAGTGGGTTACTGCCCTAAAAACTATTTTACACACTAAAACAGTGCATTTGTAACCATGAAGAAATAAATGTTACATAACGCTAATCGAGAAAGATGCAAATTTAATTATATGCATTTTTATGTTTCGGTATTTGCAGATGTGTACAGCAAAAATATCAGACATCGGTCTACAATTCTAGTCTCTGTTCATTCCCAACAAAAAGTTAAACTAGGAAGCCTTCAAATGGAAAAATGTGTGTCCAAAACTGGAAGTAAATGAGTGCAGTGGGTAATGTCTCTTACTGTCAGACAGAACAGTAGGCGAATTCATAAAATGTCATTATTGTAATGTGAATTTCCAAAGTATCACTGTTGATTCACTGAGACGGTAAACTTTACAATCAATACAATTATTACATAATCATCTGATCACATTTAGAGGATCATTTTCCGATTCCACAATTATATTTCAGCACACTATTATGTGAACTAGGTGTATCCATTCATTGAGATGAGGCAGTTAATGCAAATAAAGGAAGCAGAAACTGCATTTATCGCGTCAAGGATCAAAGATCCTTACACAAAACAACAACAAAAGTTGATAACTTGGTGTCATAACACATTTAGAAAGGCAGGACTAAACAATGCTTGCTTACAGTATTACCTAGGCAGGCCAGATTTTTGTCATCTTATGTCTTCCACTGAATCAACTCTTCAGAAGACTCTCAGGTCAATCTGATGTGCTCATCATAGCTGTTTGCACTTGTGGAGCCCATGCCAGCTGCCCTGTGGCACACCACATGCTTTTATTAAAGCCACAGAGGGAAATTATCAAATACTAAGATACTACAATCTGAAATTCATGCAGACTTTATTCATTAATTGTTATGCTAACAATAACAACATTTAGGGGTTTAACAGTACATTGTGAAATCATCTTACCCCAACACAAAACGTTGACAATATGCATTATAGAGGTCTGACAATGTGTAGTGGAGAATGGACATACTATTAATTACTCTAACACAACTGCACTGTTTAAACACCAACACTTGTGAATGATCAGCACCAAACAGCACCTCTCCTGCCTCCCAGTATCTAGTACTGCGAATTAGACACAATTCTGGACTGAGTTTGTCATTTGGCCCCAACATCATTTCTAAGTGAAAACTGAACCTCATTAGAAACAGCAACATTTACATTAGTGGTTTCAGACGTTTGGACCCCACTGTATGTAAGCCATGCTCGACTTCAGGATCTCAGGATGGAGTTACAGAGGTTCCTAATGGTGTCCTGCATTAATTCATCCCATGCAGCTTAAATCTTCTCACACAGTTCCTGCAGACTGTGCAGCAGGGGTGGAGGTGGAGTGACACCAGGCCTTCGGAACGTGTTACACAAGACAACAAACCGTTGATCTTGGTGCTGACCACGGTGCCTCCACACACAGACTTGTTGGTTGTCTGTACCAAGACAAAAGCAGGACTCGTCACTGAAGATGACCTGCTGCCATTCTGAGTCACTCCATGACAGTCTGGCACGACACCATTGCAGTCTTTGGTGACGTTGACGTGGTGTTAAGGACGGTCGTTGTAACGGTCTGCGTGCATGTAGTCCTGCGCTGTGCACCAGTCTGTTAATGGTGCTGTAACTAACAGGATGACTCATGGAGGGCATCACTGCTCGCTGAATGTCCGCAATCATGGCTGTTGGGTCAGTCAGGTGCAGTGATAAGGCCGGTCCTTGCTTACCTTGCATAACGGCCCTACTCACAATTCTGAAAGTGCTCCTTGCTGACTAACTTACTGTAAAACACACAGCAATGTTTCATTCACTATCAGAAAAGCTAACATAAATAATACAAGATTCGTAGAAATGAAGCAGCCTGCGCGCTCACTGAGATGCTTTTAGTGTCAGAAAGGATTTTTATCACTTGTATGGAGGCAGCTTCTGACTACCTCTCCCTTCCTCCAACTTCACCTACAGAAAGCCTCACTGAGACCTGAGCACTCACCCATGTCGGACCCATTTGTCAGAGCAGGTGTCGCTGTATTGATACCAGGATGACAGGGTGCCGAGTGTCAGTGAAATGACTGGCTGGTGTTGTTCTGTATTACATACAAAGACACCTATAGTCTTTTCTACAGGGTCAAGCACACACCGCAAGCCTTACTCTTCTTGAATAAGGACCCGTCCCTCCTGTGTAATCAGCTACACATACTGCACTTTAACCTACTGTGTTCACATGTTCACATGCACCTTTAACTGAACAGGGCTCAATACAATATCAAAACAGGTTCAATAATGTAATAATAGTGGACCCCTTTTTGGTGCTGAACAGGCTCTTCATTCTGTAGGAGAACCTTTTAAGCATTCAAATTGTTCTCGAGTACAATATACAGTATAACACTGCCTTTAAACAAATCTTATAGAACAATACACATATTGGACAACCTCAAAACTGTACCCATCTTCAGTATTCAGAATAACTTGACATCATCGACTATCAAATATTACCATTGTCAGTTTTTCTGTTTATATGTTCAAAGCCATGTCCAGCCTAGAGTGAGCTGATGAATTAACCTAAAGAGGATAGCAATTCACTTATAGGTCTTGTATAGCACTGGGCAATATGACAATGTATATCTTTATGGTAATTAAAAATAAATAAATAAGTAAATAAAAATAACCCCTTCTGTCATAATACAAAACAATATGCTTTTCTGAACATATTGTGTATTATATCAGTACTTGTAGAAAACTAGATAGATATAACTGGATTTAGTGCAACAGAATATCAGATATTAAATAAAAATCACTGCATTTACAGTTTTTCATAGTATTTAAAAATTTTGATCTACTGGTTCCTTTGTCTCTTTTGCTAGCAAATTGCGAGCAATTTCTTAAAACGCAGTCAACACTTACTGGCATTACGTTCTACCACCGCACAAGAAGCTTGCTACACTGTAAAAAGTGTTTTGTTGGTCCAACCTAAAAAAAAAAATCACTTAAAAAATGGTTACAAGCAAATAAATCAGGTTTATCCAACCTAAAAAAAGAACAAACGAAAATAAATCAATCAAAGTAATTTCTTAGTAAAACTTATTCAATTGCTTGTAACAAATTACAGTCATTTTTTTAGGGTGCACTTTTTACAGCGTTGCATCAATTCCGAAGCAGAACACAGTCAGTATGTAGTATCTTTCCTTCCGTGTTGGGATTGTGAACTGAACTAAGGGTCCTAAGGACACAGTAAGTGATTTGTCAGAATGAGCTAACGTTGCCCTTACAAACTTCACTAAAGCTCATCATGTTAAGCCGTATCTGTTTCAGTGTTTAGCAGCTACTAGTCAGAACATTCCAAACATTTACCGTTACAGCTCTTCACATTTCAGGACACACCTAAGCCAATTCATCCATCATTAGTTTATTAATTTGCATAAATAAACAACTTTGCAACTCTTTTTCTGATGTACACCCCTGTACATAATAACCACTCCATGTTTTTGTTACTTGCAGATTATTCTGTGCAGTTTATTATTCCATGTCTTTTCTGTGTTTTTATTGGATTGTGTGCGGACACTCTCACCAAGTAAACATCCTTGTACATCTTGTACGTGACAACTAAACCAGATTCTGATTAGGAGTGACCTCCATGCAAAATGTTTCCTGACCCACATCCAGGGCAGCCCTTTCCTATTCAACTAAACCTAAAGAGGATGTGCTGGTGAACTTCACAGACCGAGCACACAATGTTGCTGAACCTCAGGACGCTCTGGTCTGGTGAGTTATTTTAATCTCAAGACAGTTACTTCACTGGATGACCTAGTTCGATCTTTGATGGATTGCAAAGCATACACTGGGACACCGCTCTATGTGCACAGCCTATATACGCTGCCAAATATGGACTCATTTGCTTGCTGAAGTTTATGTACCCAAGTTTAGCATTAATTAATGCAGAAACGAAGTGGCTCCACCAATCAGGAACTGCCAAAACACAGCGGCAGCAAATTTGCTGAGAAAGGCAAGCTGTGGGGTTTCAGTGGGTGCTGTCTCATGGCATGACTGGAGTATCTGATAAAACTGACACAATATCAGCTGCAGCAGCTACAGACTCGGTTTTCCAGAAGTGCATTAATTTTAATCTCGGGTTGAATTACAGTGTAAATGTGTGTGCTTTTGAAATAGGCTTGGGCCAAAATGATGCCCAACGCCTGAATAAGATATCTGTATGTGGGCTGACGTTTCAATTACTTAGTCTCACAACTACTTACATGCTTAGTTTCAAAGTACCTAAAGAATAATTCCTAGCAGTTTCTGAATAATAAGCATCAGGGTTAGTACCGGAACCATGCATCGGCCCTGTTTATTTTTTAATAATTACACTGAACAGAAACACGAAAGACCCTACTGAAGTCCTTCAAAAGACCTCTGCATGTAGACATTAGTAAAACCATGTTTGGTAACAGAGTAACCAAGCAGATGTTTTCTTACTACAGATGCCAGTGGTTTATCATGCAGCTTGGTCTTGTGACTGGTCTTCGCCATTATGGCAGGGTGCATTTACACACAGTAAACACAGAGGACACACTATACAGAACAATCTGCTGGAGAAATCTGCTTATCTACATGACCGCTAAAGGATATGCAGAATAATCTGCTGGAGAAAGGGCTTCCCTGCACGACCGTTAAAGGCTATACAGAACAATCTGCTAGAGAAAGAGCTTATCTGCATCACTGTTTAACAAAGGGGGGAAAAACTGATATCCACATAATGATATAACACAAAAACAACAGTCTAAGAGTGAGTGACACAGTGTACATGGCCTGGGGCCAAAAAGGGTACCATTTGGATTTAAAGAAGTCTTTGATGGGAAAATTGCTATAGTTATTAATAGGGTCCAGCTGGCCACAGTTCTTTTAACCCTATTGAATGCAGTAAGCGGCTTCTCGTTTCTTAAGCAGCAATGTTGGAAGAGGTATCCCGTGTTCATGGAAAAGATGCCAGTGGTCAAATTATTGAGCTGCAAACAACTAAGTAAAAGCTAAAATGGCTGAATCTGTGTTAAGAACTGTTCAACGTGTTATTAAAACCTGGAAGGACAGTGGAGAATCATCAACTTCGAGGAAGAAATTTGGTCTAGAAAAAATCAGACCATTTAAATGCTTGGTGAAGTCAAATGGTACTGCAAAGGACTGGCGGCCTGTCCAGGGTGTTTCCTGCCTTCCGCTCAACGAACGCTGGGATAGGCTCCAGCACTTCCCATTACCCAGAAAGAGTAAGTGGTTTAGAAGATGAGTGAGCGCGTGAGTTTGCTAGGCAGCGTAAGGACTGAACTCTGGAGCAACAGCAAACTGTCACATGGTCCAGAGCAACAGGTGTGTCAGAGTATGAATGAAGTGATACGCTAGGGTTGAAAGATGAATCGTTTTGATATCGAAATCGTATTTCAAAAAACTTTAATGTTCAAATCACAGGCGTTGCAATTATTATTATAGCCTACGTTATCAATTATCTCCTCTCAAAGGTAGAAAGTAAAAGCACGGAGCTTGTAAACCAACTATAGATTATTTAGACCCATCAAAATAACCCTGTGCGCTGTGTACATGAACATGACCTTAATTATCAGGCAGTCTGCCTAGCAGGTTAACTGACTGTGTTAAAGCCTTAGGCCAAAAATCGGCAGACACATTAGTCTTTATAGACTAAAAAAGGGCCGTCTTTTTATAGAAATTCTAGAAATGTATCACGATTTACATCACAATTGCAACCCTGGTCAGAAAAATCGCAGTAAGGTATTTTGCCCATATCGTTCAGCCCTAGTGCTCACTTTACAAGTCTCTGGCGTCAGTGTTATGATCAGGGGTTGTTTAAGTTGATCAGGTCAAGACTCAGCAACATTGTGTGACAGTAAAATGAAGCCAACTGACAATCTCAATATACTGACTGACCAGGTTTTTCCATCAATGGATTTTTCTCCCCCCTGATGGCACAGGCATATTCCAGGACGACAATGCCAAGATTCATCAGACTCAAATTGTGAGCCTGAGTGGTTCAGGGAGCATGAGGAATCATCTTCACACGAATGAATGTGCCACCACAGAGTCCTGGCCTTAACCCCATTGAAAGTCTTTGGGATGTTCTGGCGAAGACTTTTATGGAGTGTTTTGTTATGAAGATCTCTGCCAAAAATGACTGCCACTCTCTACGGAAATGATGGCCAGCCGGTGTGTATCATTCATATTAATCTGTATGAATATGAAGTGATTTACCACATACTATACATATCCGTCCATCGCTGCTTTAAGATCAGGGTTTGTTAATGTCGTGTCACCTCTTAAATAAATCTATACCTATCTAATACCTCTATAATAATGGCTATAATAAAACACCTTCTTCATGTTCAATACGAATCAAAAGGAAAGACAGCTACAAACTGCCCAATATACTGTCCACAGTATGGCCTAAATGTATATGTATGAAAGCATTTTGCCAGCTTGGCTTGGTTTTCGAGCTTAAACTATCCTATTCGCCAGCTTCTTGCTCGAATTCTCCCGTTCCACCTTAAATGATGCAGCAGCCAGAACGTAACTGCTGCACCATTTAAGGTGGAACGGGCAAATTCGATCCAGAAGCTGGCGAATAGGAAAGCCAACTTCAGCTTCGTCCAACACAAGCTAGCTACTTTTTAGTATACACTGTGTTTAAGTAAACCAGCCTGAGGACGTCGTTCTAGACATTTCGCCTCCAGGAAAGCTAAATTTCCTTCATCAAACTTCTCATCTTCTCAGAAATGGAGCATATTTACTTCCTCGTCTAGCGTTCACACTATACGACTTCGGAAGAAGCTAGCTTGCTAACGTACTGATAAAAGACAGTTTTGCGGCTAAAAGAGGGCAAAATTATGTATTCACAACTAGTAGGTCGACATAAATAGGTTAATAAAAGACCCCAAGAAGCTTCCAGTCTAGCGAGCCAAACGTCTAACCGGCTAACAGCACTGACTTTATTTTTATTTACATCCGCGTTGTTTCTGCTAAACATGCTAAGCTAACGGATCTCTTATGAAACAGATGTTAGGGGGAAAATCCTCACTGTAGCCAAGGGCACATATCATAACAGAGAGAATGTCTTAACAATAACAGCGGTTGGTAGTAAGTGTTATTTCTTACCTCGGCTGGTCGAAACGCGCTCTTGTAGTCTCTGAGGCGGCTTCCTAGCCGCACCACCACCCTGTTTAACGGTATTTGGTGTGATGTGGATGCGGTGATGTGAAGGCGGGCAGCAGCTCCGCTGTGTTACGCGGCCGCTGCATCCTCTGCTGTGTGCGGGCGGACTCAGAGAGCAGCAGCTCAGCCATGCCACCCTCATGCCCACCCCCAGGGACACGATTAAACAGGGAAAGCATTCACTAAGGGCCAGCTTCCCAGATCCAGACAAAGCCAAAGCCTTGACTATATAAAGACTTTTTAATGTTAACACTCCATAACGCCTTAAAGGGCAATTCCACCAATATTCCTAAATTTCTTCACCATGCCAGCCTCATGACCACCCCTGAGGACACACTTAAAGAAGGAAAACCTTCACTAAAGGCCAGCTACCCCAATCTACATAGAACCCAAGTCCTGACTATATAAATACCCTTTTAATGGTAAAACTCAAAAACGCCCTGAAGGGGAACTCCACCATTTATACAAAATGTCTGAACAGTTCTTCAGATGTGAAGAGTGGTTTGATGTCAAGTGGTATATTGGAAAGAAACACCAGACGCTGGTGATTGGAATCAGGGGTCGCAACACAAGTATGGCCATTTTATTTACTATCCAAAACCACCGGTGAACCCACCCATGCCTTGAGTGTGTCTGTGTATATATATAAACTTTTGTTTATATGGAAAAAGAGTCATAAAATAAGGTCAGTGTTTCCTTTGGTAAGGCAAAAAATACAACACCCTGAAAGCACCTGTCAGAGCAAATGGATTTAAATACAGCACATATAAATGACAACCAATTTAAATTTAATGCAAGTCAACAGAACCAGACTTTTTACTAAGCAGTTTTGGGCCATTTCTGTTGGTCTATTCATCATGAAATCTGTACACATGTTCAAATGATGCCTAAAAGTAAAAATTAACAAAAATGGAGACACATGATTTGCTTTGGACAACGACGGTATGTATTAATTTTAATTCATTTATGGCTGAAAGGTACAAGCAGGGTGATGCTAAAAAAAATGAATCCCTCACAAGCACTGAATTATTCTAAATGTGGGATCTCAGTTCAAGATAAATATTCAGCACTGAGCACACTTCCATATATCTAAACCCCGGCAGGGACACTGAGGCATCTAAAAACGTCAACCATAGAGACGATGCAGGGCTGAGAATGATCCATCACACAAACACCTCTTCTGTGGGGGTCATGACCATGAAATATCATGGTGAAAGGGGATTAACAAAGTATATACAAAGATTATAAACAGTACAAAGTGTTCAGTGAGTAACCACATTGCTACATAAACCCCATGTGTTTGTATCAATGCATAAAACCAAACATTTATACCAGACAAAACCATACATGTAATTTTATACCTGATGTCAGGATTCAAGCAAAGTATCACTTGAACTTTCTCCTTACAGATATATTTACACATGTGAATTTCAAATTACACTTTATAAAAAAAACAAACCACCACATGGGAGCCACAGATAACTAAAAGGGTTCCATTTATTGCAGGAAAGAGAAAAGAAAAGAAAGGGAGGGTTTCAATATAAAAAAAAAATGCTCTGCATCATCAGTGAAATCAACATGGGTTACTAACCTAAGCAAGATATTAACAAAGGTAAAACAGAAAACTGTACAGATTGAAACAGTTCGAGGATTCCAACTATCGTCTTTTCTGGAAAATGTTTCCTCTTGCTCCTGGCCCTCCTCGGCCCCGACCTCTTGCAGCAACTGCAGGACCACAAAAAGAATTATTGGTCACCTTTAAGCCTGTAGACACTGACAGTGTTTCTCATGTTCACTTGAAGGCAAGACCACAAAAGGCTATTCAGCTGTAGGATCTAGATGTNATTTTTTGTCACAACCAAAGTCACATGCCTTCTATGTAGAACATCAGATTTAAATCGCTGGTTAAATGCAATCTATGGCACCTTTAACATCTCAGACATCTCAGACGGGTTCCATGCTGATCTATGGCTCTGTGGCTCTGTGCGGCCTCTTTTGGCTCACAAGGTCAATAGGTTGTGTGTGTATATATATATATACATATATATATATATATATATATAAAAAACTTTTGTTTATATGGAAAAAGAGTCATAAAATAAGGTCAGTGTTTCCTTTGGTAAGGCAAAAAATACAACACCCTGAAAGCACCTGTCAGAGCAAATGGATTTAAATACAGCACATATAAATGACAACCAATTTAAATTTAATGCAAGTCAACAGAACCAGACTTTTTACTAAGCAGTTTTGGGCCATTTCTGTTGGTCTATTCTTCGTGAAATCTGTACACATGTTCAAATGATGCCTAAAAGTAAAAATTAACAAAAATGGAGACACATGATTTGCTTTGGACAACGACGGTATGTATTAATTTTAATTCATTTATGGCTGAAAGGTACAAGCAGGGTGATGCTAAAAAAAATGAATCCCTCACAAGCACTGAATTATTCTAAACTTGAAAACTTTGTGGGATCTCAGTTCAAGATAAATATTCAGCACTGAGCACACTTCCATATATCTAAACCCCGGCAGGGACACTGAGGCATCTAAAAACGTCAACCATAGAGACGATGCAGGGCTGAGAATGATCCATCACACAAACACCTCTTCTGTGGGGGTCATGACCATGAAATATCATGGTGAAAGGGGATTAACAAAGTATATACAAAGATTATAAACAGTACAAAGTGTTCAGTGAGTAACCACATTGCTACATAAACCCCATGTGTTTGTATCAATGCATAAAACCAAACATTTATACCAGACAAAACCATACATGTAATTTTATACCTGATGTCAGGATTCAAGCAAAGTATCACTTGAACTTTCTCCTTACAGATATATTTACACATGTGAATTTCAAATTACACTTTATAAAAAAAACAAACCACCACATGGGAGCCACAGATAACTAAAAGGGTTCCATTTATTGCAGGAAAGAGAAAAGAAAAGAAAGGGAGGGTTTCAATATAAAAAAAAAATGCTCTGCATCATCAGTGAAATCAACATGGGTTACTAACCTAAGCAAGATATTAACAAAGGTAAAACAGAAAACTGTACAGATTGAAACAGTTCGAGGATTCCAACTATCGTCTTTTCTGGAAAATGTTTCCTCTTGCTCCTGGCCCTCCTCGGCCCCGACCTCTTGCAGCAACTGCAGGACCACAAAAAGAATTATTGGTCACCTTTAAGCCTGTAGACACTGACAGTGTTTCTCATGTTCACTTGAAGGCAAGACCACAAAAGGCTATTCAGCTGTAGGATCTAGATGTACACTAGAAAAATCACATCATCTGGGTGATATTACAAGGATAGAAGACGACAACTATTGCACTCAGTACAGTTGAGAGGCTTCCAACTGCACAGCTTGTATAATCTCCAGAGAGGCACTGCCAATAAAACAGACAACGGAAAGAAAAAGTCTTTCCAGAAGAGTGGAGGCTGTTAAAGCAGCGAGGGGGGGGGGGGGATGCAAGCTCCCTATTAACACTCTAGCTTTTGGAAGAGAAGAGATAGACGAGCAGATATCTACAAACTTGTAAATGCAAGTGTACTTTGTCACAAATCACCCTCAATGTCCTATAACCACTACGCTTCAACAACACAAACCTACATGCCACAACATCCTGCCAAAGCTGTTCTTATGAGGTTTATCAATTCACGATCAGTTAAAATGTGAAAGCACCACTCCCCCTACTACACTGACAACATTAAAATACCCAATGTCTAAATTTGTTATGCTCTATAAATGTAGGTCCAGATCTGCTTCTTTGGACACTAGCATATCCACCTTTTCTTGCCTGAGGTTGAATCGTTAATGTTCCAGACTAACCATACTTTCAAGCTACCCGTCAGTGTCACCTGCTACCATGACACTTTAAGAATGATTTGGCGAGGAAGTTTTTCTATATTATTTTTAACTAACTAGCAAGTCATACAGACATCAGATGTTTGATTGGTCTAGCTCATAATCAAGTAGTTCAAGCTCTGCTCTTCTAGGTTAAAAAACATTTCATTATGTAAACTGCAAAAATGTGTTGAATAAATTCTGCTGTACTAATAAATATTTAAATATCTACAACGCTGGGTCTCAAAACTATCCATATATGGGCAATAATTAGCAAACAGTGCAGTGAACAAGTGTAGCATGCTGTACCTTGAGCTTTAAGAATAGCTGCCTTGCCCCTCCCAGCTCCGGCTCCTTGATTTTTATTCTTCATGCTCTTTAACATTGGTGCATTTTTCAACATGTCTGGAAGGATGAGGAAGCGAATTTTGCTGCCACGAATGTAGACTTGCTCCAGCTGTGCCACTCTGCCATCCCGATAGGTCACAGTAATATTAGACATCTGAAAGTCAACCAAATTTAACAGCATTAATGTTTATTTACACATTTACGCACTCACTCATTGAGCCATACACACCTTTCATTATATAAATCAATAAAGCAGTTAGGACTGAAACCGAGTATCCAGGTACTCGTTCATTGGGTAGGTAATCATAAAATTGGGAATTCGGGTATTTGCTTCACCCTCCCGACTTTTTTCTTCCATAAAGACAATCTGCAAAATACACTCTCAGTGGCTTCTTTGTTTATGCAGCACCACTGGCGGTTACAAAGGGTTAAATTCTTTCCACTTAAAACTACTTAACACATCCAGGTCCAAACCTCTACTAAGTGACTGAGGTTTGTCAGTTCAGCATGCCGCAGTTATGTGTTCACTGTTATCGTCATACCAAGAAACACCCTAAAAACCCATTGACTATATCGAGTATCTGCAAATGGGCAGTTTGGCTTTGACAGTAGGTGCTAACGTTAGCTATCTAGTTAAAGTTAGAGCCCTGTGGCACCAAGCTGTTCTTCATTCGCTTAACAATTGCAACACCTTATCACGTAGATTTACATTAAATAACAAACGGCTTCTTCTATTGTTACAAGCTTGATATTGCAACAATTGATTCTACATAAAACTATTTTCTAAAATGAAGACTCTTAATCACTTCACAGTGCAAAGAACCATTTAAGCAGGAAATGATTGTACATAGAGCTCCTACTTCTAAATAGAACCATTGCCTTTACTAAAGAATCTTAACCATCTTATTTAGGAGTGTACAATAAATAAAACCAGATACAAATGGTACAAAATTTTTTACATGCTAAAGGAGCGATTTGTAAGACTTTTGGTTTAAGACTATAAATAAGGGGGAAAGGAAAAAAAAAAGACAGAATGAGAAGCTGTCTGTGCATCATGTTGCAGAGATATCTACTCAAGCTAACACCAGCCTGTCCTGTCTCGTAATGAAAAAAAAAAAAAAACAAACAAGCAACAGCGCTAACAAGAGTCTCTTACATACTAATCCTTTAAGCAACCTGCACTGAGCAGCACAATAGTATATATGCAAACAAATTCTACACATCAGAAGAATCTCTGCACATTTTGTACTTACCATCTCAAACATGTAAAAGCTGTGCAGAACTTACCTGACAGTTCATGTTATCCTCAGCTTCTACCAATTTCCCCCTGTACACCTCACCAGTATTGGTCTCACAGGTCACAATGTGACCCTCTGCTTCATGGAGCACTTTGATGGGAACGCCAATCGACATGGTTCTATCTGCAGCAAAGAAAAAGAGGGTTAATCACAGAAACGAAAACGGATCCAATTTGCAACCTTAATGTGTTGCACCGAAAAAGGCTTAAGATTCAGCCTGAATTATATCAAGGTGCCCATTACTTTAAAGATTAAAGCTAGAATAACAAATAGGGTTAATTTTAAACTGTCACTTTAATCCTGTTTTCAGTGTTACAATACAATTGTTTATTACTGATCAGTAGAGCTGATCGCCACATCAGACTGATATCGTCAGGCAGGGTCGGCTATAGGAGGGGTGTACGTAAAACAGGCATGATTAAAGATAGGATAGGTTTGTACATTTCCGACTGAGACTTCCTTTGAACCAGATTTAAATTTGTTTTGACCTGAAATGATGCAGTGAGACCAAACTCACAACTTGAAGCACCAAACCATTCATTAACTTGAACTGAATTGTTGGTGGAACCCAGTGATTTTCAGTGGGGGTGTAACGATAAACTTAATCCACATAACGATTCGATATCCTTACAATGTTTCAAACAAAAACTCCAGGCCAAGAAACCACTGGTATGACCAAAGACCTTACTGTGTGTCTAATGAAGTGTACATAGTAGGGCAGTGCTTTCCCTTTTTAACACACTTTATTCAACCTAGCAGCTCATTAACAAGCCCTTTGCAGGGGTGTCTAAGCAGGGGAACTACTAAAATGCGCAGAGTTGAGAAACCCTGCTCTACTGTGACTCGCCTGCAGTCTTCCCTATCCAGCATGTTATTCCACTGACATTTTCCTGTTGCTGCTGTATTATCACCAACAGCTCTTCTGAGCAACGTTTACTGAAGCCAAGAAGACACGGTTTGCTTTATCAGCTCTGTACCGTCCGCAACGGGTCGGTGAAGCTGCAGGCTTTCACGCCAAACAAGCAGGATCAGAGATGTCCATCACTCCTACTTTGTTGGAATGAAAACCTGCAGTCACACCAACCAACTCTAAGGACAACCCAGGTGGAGCTAGCTAGCCACCTAGCGAGCTAGCTAACTAGCCAAGTCCCTGGTATAATCCTCTTCTACAGCAACCCGTGTTGCAGGCACCAGTAACTAATTAAGAATAACCTGATTATGATGATACAGCTTTAGAGTTTTAATATCGGATAACTGGCGTTTCCTCTAAATGCTAGCCTCCAGGTTGGAGGGGTTGAAGGGGTTAGAGTAACATTAGCCAACATGCTAACACAAACAGACAGTAAGAAAACAAGGACTCTGTGTCCCAAGTTAACTATTAAAACATATATAAACCCTGCACCTTCATAACATTTCAAACACACCTGAACCGATAACAAATACGAGGCCTGTGTCATATTTACTGTACCTTTGTTGAGGTGGCGTTGAAGTCTTTGTGCTCGCGCTGTAGCAGCGTGCGTTTGTGCGGCGTTTTCCCGCTTCCCACAATGCAGCTCAAATACATTCCCTCACATCCGGGGAGTTCCGTACTGCATTATGGGAGTTGGAGTGAATGCTGCGTGTAAAGCGATTAAGCTTTACTGTCGGCAGCAGGGGGCGCTGTTTAATCATATACAGTGAAGATGGGGGTCAAACGATGCTTCTTAAACCTGCTGAAAGTAAAATAGGGGCCGACACCGATACTTTTAAATGTGTGTGGCGATTTGACTGAAGATAATTAAGATTTGTCCATGTAAATATTCACGTCTCTATGGCCAGTGTGCTAGAGCACACAATCAAGACAGTAACAAGTGTGGTGTCAATACTAATGGATGTACTAATGCACTGTATATTCCTGTGAAACACCAAATATCACTATTATATATAAGCTTATATGGCACTATATGTACTAAATATAGATATGGTACTTGAATGTTGATGCAAATAATTGAAATAATTATTGCGTTTGCATATATTTGTATATTAATTAAATATATAATTATTATTTGCATCATCATTCAAGTACCATATCTATATCTAGCTACATTTTACACCACACCGTCTGAGCAACTGTACAATAGACCTACTGCACCATCTCAAAAGCCTTTTCCTTCCTGTATTAAGACCTAGACACTGGAGGAAGGAAGACAAGGGGACCCTGTATGGTGCTGTAGACCCAGTGGTGAACTTTGCTTGAGATTATAGTTATTAGCTATTAATATTAGCTTTAATTGTTGCCTTTCACTACTGTATCACAGCCTGCCTGATAAGGTGGTGGTTCACAGTATCATTTAGTTGCATTGATCTGGTGTAAAATATACGCAATTTGGATAGTTATCCTGGCTAAAGGCCCATTTTATCATGTTACTAACAGAGAACTGATGGAAAACTGAGCACCATGTGATGCGCATGTCTTTCTTGAGAAATAGCATTCTCTGAATGAACCCCAGAATTTAACTCATCTACTCTAATGAGTTTAATTTGTTTGTCTGCTGAGATGAGAAGAACAGGAATGTTACTTATCGCTGCTGTCAGAACAAAACTGTAGATCTCCATTTTTCAGTTTTTGGCATAATTTGAATGTATTTGATGCCCTTTACATTGTGTGTCAATTTTATAATGACCAGACCAAAAGAAATGGCCTAAAATGACTTGGAATGAACTCATTACATTAACTTACATTGAAAGAAAAGCACGTTTTTACCTTCTCCTGTGAAGTTAACATTCTGGAGATGTTCTTCCAACAACAGAGACATATAGCAATGCCTGTAAATGCTATTGCAGTTCACCCACTCTATGTGATTACCATTTAAAGCCTATATTTTGTGTGCTTGAGTGCAGAACCAAAAACAATAAGACTTTAATTAAGGATGGACGATGCCTCTAATTTCCCTTTCTGTCCAGTACCAATAAATGCCATAGCTAATATCTCCATACTAATAACGATACCGGTCACATTAAGGGAGAGTTCTCTGTGATCCCTACAGTGAAAACCAGTGTGGCGTCAGAAAATCTACATGCATTTTACAGCATCTGCATAAGTATTAAATAAACTGCCGCATGAACTGACCAACTGTGGACTGAATTTACTCTGTATGATAAGAAATTATAAAGCACTCAGTCTCATGTGGCTGCTTGTGCCTGTGTATCTGTAGTAGAGATAGAAGGCGGAAGGAAGAGTAGTTCCTGTCCTTCAGTTGTGTGCAAAAGTTTGGGCGCCCATGTTCAACATGTTTTGTTTAAGTGTCTGAGTTTAAGTGAGCACATCCTCTACAGAGATCACTTCTGCAAATTTTATACACAATCAATTTTTATTTGTTGAATTTACATACTGGGGCAAAATAGTAAAGGTGGCCTGTGTAAAACGTTATAGCATATTTAAAATGGTATGTTTTATTTTGTTGAACTGTGCAAATAAATGTCAGAAAATGGCCATATTTAAGAAGTTCTCTTAGAGGAATTAATAAAATGAATAATTAAATCTTTTACATTCGTCTGTACTAATTTCTTTGTTATGTGTTTTTCACATTCAAACATTCAGTTATATAGAAGGATAGATACACTAATCATCAAAATGAATAGTTACATAAATAGTTCCCAGAAGGAATCAACTGACAGGAATGAAACTTGGTGGGTAGGTCTGACATTGTGAGAATGCAAATGCAAATAATTCAGGTTTCACGCTTGGCTGTGCATGTGACGTAAGCACAAACAGGCCTTATTGTTGTACCTGACTGACCCAACAGCCACAATTACAGACATTCAGCGAGCAGTGATGCCCTCCATGAGTCATCTTGTTAGTGCCAACACCATTGGCAGGCGGCTGCACGATGCAGGACTACATGTGCGCAGACCGGTACGACGGCTATCCTTAATACCACGTAAACTTCACCAAAGACTCCAACGATGTCGTGACAAACTGTCATGGAGTGGCTCAGATTGGCAGCGGGAAATCTTCAGTGATGAGTCCCATTTTTGTCAAGGTGGAGACGACCAACGGATCCGTGTGTGGAGGCACAGTGATCAGCACCAAGATGAACAATTTGTTGTCACGTCACACCTCCACACCGACCGCACAATCTGCAGGAACTGTGTGAGAGTATTCAATCCGAGTCTTCCTTCTAGGTGAAACTATTCCTCTGATGGTGAATGTAGTTCACTGCCTTAAGAAAACCAATAGTATCAACATTTTCATCTCAACAGTAACAGAAATCATGCACTCCTCAATTTTAAGAGAGGCAAATAACCATCAGTTGAAAACTAAACCGGCAACTATTTGTGGTTAACTCAATACTAAAATAAATAAATATGTACAAACTAGACTGAAATACATGTAGTCAAGCATAACACAAAACCTCTCTGCTGCTATTTTAGACTGTTTTATATAACACTGGGACCATTTTTAATTAGGCTCCTAGAGCAGATTTAAATGAAACAGCGACTATAAGCTTAAAGTGAAGAATGTAATTTTTTTTTTACTGATGACGTGATTGCCAGTACATGGGAGTGGGATGAACTCTGAAGTGAACAGAAGCAGCTGAATTCCTTGAAATTCAGTGAAGGGCACTTTATCTTGCAGCAGGACTATGACCGTGAAGCAACCATTCAGTTTTTCGGGGGCAGAAAGTGTAGTGCTCCTGACTGGCTAAATCAATCACCTGACCTAAACCCAACTGACCATCTATATCACTTACTGAGGACAAGACAGGAGGCAACAAACAGGAACTATAAATGGCTGCATTACAGAGTTTGCAGAGAATCAGCAGGGAATATAGCCAGCATTTAGTGATATAATGGTGCAGGGATAATTTGAAGGGAGGATGTGGAACAAAAGACATAAAATATGCAAAAACAAACATATTACATAATAGTATAGTATAGTATATAGCTTAGTATAGTGTAGTATAGTATAGCATAGCATATTAGAGTGTAGTATAGTACAGTATATCATAGCATAGTATAATGTCCAAGGCATAGTATAGCATAATATAGTATATAGTGCAGTATATATTTAGTAGTAGTAGTAGTAGTAGTAGTAGTTTTTTATTGTCATTTCAACCATATACAGTGGTGTACAGTACACAGTGAAACGAAACAGCGTTCCTCCAGGACCAAGGTGCTACATAGAACAATAAATACAATAGATTTACAAGACAATTTACAATATACAAAACAGCAAACAATAAATACAGGGAGGAGCAGATAGCCCACTGGTAGTGGGAGCAGTAAAGTGCAGTTATGTCCATTTTTTTAAGATGAACATTGAACATTGTTTTTAGCAGCAGTCATGTCAATATTTGGTATAAGTGTAAACATTTTACTCCTTAAGTTTATGTGTAGACAGATTTAAAGGATGAGATTGTGTGTGTGCATTCAGTCCAGTCTGAAATGTGTGCAATTATTCAAACCAGATTCAACAACTCTGGTTGTTAAGGAGTCTGATGGCTTGGGGAAAGAAGCTGTTGCACAGTCTGGATGTGAGGGCCCGGATGCTTCTGTACCTCTTTCCAGATGGTAGGAGGGTGAAGAGTGTGTGTGAGGGGTGTGTGTGATAAAAAAAAAAAGTATAATTTAGTATAGTATAGTACAGTACAGAATATACTAGTATATTTCTATAGTATAAAATGCTGTACTATACTACACTACATACCAGTGTTTCTCAACCCTGGTCCTGGAGGCACCCTGCCCTGCACATTTTAGTGCTTTCCCTGCTCTTAACACACCTGATTCAACTTATCAGCTCATTAACAAGCCCTTTCAGAGTTGCATGGGATGTGATAGCATAGTATAGTATACCATTTTATAGTATAGTAGAGCATAGCATAGTATAGTGTAGTATAGTACAATATGTATGGTATAGTGTCCTAAACTATGCTACAGTACAGTACAGTACTTCCTTTGTTATTCATGCACCCCTCCCACAGGCTGACGGCACTGACAACACGGCCCCTGCTCCCTCTTTTTCACACCTCATCTCATCAGACTTGACCTGCAGCACCACTGAAGCCCCCGCCTCTCCCCCCCTGCACACCTTCACCGCAGGCCAGGTTAGAGATGAGCTGAGGAGACTCCACACAAGGAAGGCAGCTGGACCGGACAGAGTGTGTCCTAGACTACTGAAGTCCTGCGCAGCACCCCTACAGCACATCTTCAACCTGAGTCCGCGCTTGGGGAGTGTTCCCACACTGAAGAGGGGACGACCCAGTGAACTCAATGACTTCAGACCGATCTCTCTAACATCACATGTCATGAAGACCCTGGAACGCCTGCTTCTACACCTTCTCAGACCCCAGGTTCAACACGCAATGGACCCCCTGTAGTTCGCCTACAGGGAGAAAGTGGGAGTAGAGGATGCCATGCTATACTTTCTCCATCAGGCCCACTCTCATCTGGACAAGGGGGGCAGCACTGTTAGAGTCATGTTCTTTGATTTTTCCAAATAGTGCCGTTAACACTATTCAGCCCCTCCTACCAAGAGATAAGCTGGCAAGGATGCAAGTCCATCCGCACCTGGTCTCCTGGATTACTGACTACCTCACTGGCAGACCTCAGTATGTCAGGCTGAAGGACTGTACATCAGAAACTGTGGTCAGCAGCACAGGAGCACCACAGGGGACTGTACTTTCCCCTTTCCTCTTCACACTGTACACCTCAGACTTCAAGTACAACTCTGAGACGTGCCCCACGCAGAAGTTCTCAGACGATACTACTATTGTGGCTTGTGTAAAGGGAGGGCAGGAGGCGGAGTACAGAAACCTGGTGGAGGACTTTGTGGCATGGTGCCATAGGAACAACCTGCTACTGAACACTTCCAAGACCAAAGAGATGGTGGTGGACTTTTGCAGGGCCAGTCCACTCACACAGCCAGTCTCTATTGAGGGGTGGATGTAGAGATTGCACCTGGATGATAGGTTGGACTAGTCATCCAACTCCAGATATCCAATACAGAAAGGGGCAGAGCCAACTATACTTTCTGAGGAGGCTGGGGTCCTTTAACATCTGTAGGAAGCTCCTGCAGATGTTCTATCAGACTGTGGTGTCCAGCTGTATTTTCTATGCTGTGGTGTGCTGGGAGGAAGCATTAAGAAGAGAGACGAGATGCGACTGGACAAGCTGGTCAGGCGAGCAGGGTCAGTTGTTGGTGTGGAGTTGGACTCTGTGGAGAAGGTGGCAGAGAGAAGGACACTGCACAAACTGCTGTCCATTATGGATGATGATGGGCACCCACTGCACACCATCATTATGGACAAAAGGAGCAAGTTCAGTGGCAGGTTACTGTCACAGAGCTGCTCCACAGACAGACTCAGGAGATCCTTTGTCCCGAGAGCCATCAGGCTCTTCAACTCTTCCCAGTGGGGCTGGAAGAGGGAAGAGGACAGATGAGGACTGAATCTCAGGTTAAATCAGAGGTTTATTTATTTGCACTATTACACTTTACTGTATATCCTGTACATCTGCACTCCTGGACACTCTAGTCACTTTTCCTAAAAACCAATGTATGCACATGTTTATTATGTTTATTCAGTATTGTCATTATCTGCTGATATCTGCGCCCCTTGCACATTTATTTATAATTATTGCACTGCCTTTTTATCTCCGCGAGTTTTACATATTTTCTACAGGTCTACAGTTATAACTGTATTTTTTGTAGATTGTAGACTTTGTTGTACATATTTCTTGCCTCATTGTAAAGTGAGATATTTATCCATAGCGATCTGGACTATTTATAGTTTATAGTTTAATAGTTAATAATATTGCTGAGCCGGTACCTACCCGCTTAGGTTTCATACTGTACAACACTTTTTGTTTTCGTTTTGTTTTACTGTGCTGTATTGTGAAACTGCTACTGGCTGCTAAATTTCTATCTATCTAGTATAGAACAGTATAGTACAGCCTAGCACATTATAGTGTGGTATTGTAGTATAGCAGTATTCTCTACCGGTACACTACATAACCAAGCCATCCCAGCCCTCATTTAAAGCAACCATCAGTCTTGTTTTTCTTAATAGTTCACGACTGTGTACTATTATAATATGCTGCTGGTGCAGTAATGAGTTACTAAAGATTTCCATGTATGTAAAAGTCCAGCACTGTCATTGCTCATGACCTGCACTGTATATTCCTGAAAAACACCAAGTATTACTTATACTGTGTTTATACAAATAATAATTATTTACATCACCATTTAAGTACCGTTTCTGTATTTAACTACATTCTACAGCGCACCTTCTGAGCTGTGAAAATAAACGTGCAGCTGTACAATAGACCTACTGCACCATCCCAAAAGCTTTACAAACATTTTTCCTTCCTGTTTGAAGACCTAGACACAGGAGGAAGGAAGACGAGGGGACCCTGTATGGTGCTGTAGACCCAGCAGTGAACCCTGCGTGAGATTATAGTGATTACTTTTAAAACTACTATGTTAATGAAGGTTTTCACCTACCCAGTCTAAAGAGAGATGTACTAGTTGAAGCAAAACGATGTTTCTTTAATTGCTGTGTTTGGCTGCTTTCTCACTGCCTGCCTGACAAGGTGGTGGTCCACAGTGTAATTAAGTTGCATTGATCTGATGTAAAACATATGCAGTTTAGATAGTTATCCTGGCTAAAGGCCCATTTTATCATGCTACTAACAGAGAACTGATGGAAAACCAAGGACCTTGTGACGCACGTCTTTCTAGATAAATACAGCATTCTCAGGAAGAACCCCAGATTTGAATCACCTGAACTCTGTTGATATATAATCCTGATGCACAAAACATACATATTCAACGGCACCTTCGTTTATTCTTAAAGGAAAAGTACAGCAAAAAAAAAAAAATCAAATTTACATAATTTTCCACATTTCCTCAAAATCTTTTGTTTAGCTTCAGGTGCCAGAAAGTAACTGCTGCCCTGGCCTGTGCTTGTGGAAACAGTCGGTGACTATTTACTTCCAGTGTTTGTTAGCACTGTTAGCTTGGCAGCTCCAGCTCTAACCTAGAAGAGAAAAACCAAACACTGGCTGATGCTAAGTCAGCTCCAAAAACGGCCTGTTTTGAATTCATTGATGTTGTGTTGGCACAAAACTCAACACGTTTTCCTATACAGCCTACAGGGCTTGGGAATCTGATGTTTATTGGGTGATCTGCCATTGTGGGATCTCTCAGCCGTCATCAGTCTTGTCTATTCAGAATAGTTTCAATAGAATTGAATCAGTTGAATTGATTCTATTGATTCTATTGAATTCTAAAGAACTAAATATGTTTGCAGTGCTGACAAGCATGNAGCACTGTTAGCTTGGCAGCTCCAGCTCTAACCTAAAAGAGAAAAACCAAACACTGGCTGATGCTAAGTCAGCTCCAAAAACGGCCTGTTTTGAATTCATTGATGTTGTGTTGGCACAAAACTCAACACGTTTTCCTATACAGCCTACAGGGCTTGGGAATCTGATGTTTATTGGGTGATCTGCCATTGTGGGATCTCTCAGCCGTCATCAGTCAATAGAATTGAATCAGTTGAATTGATTCTATTGATTGTATTGAATTCTAAAGAACTAAATATGTTTGCAGTGCTGACAAGCATGTGGATCTATATGAGTACCAGATCAAAGACTAGAACTAAAATCAAGGAAAACAGATGAGAAAGGAAGGTTTATTCAGCTATTCAGACGCAGCTCTAGTTAAACAACACATAGGAAGCATTACAGAGGGTGGATTAATCTCATTTACTCTTTAGGCCTTTTCTAAGGCCTTATGGACGCCCATATGTAACTGATCCAATCTTTCAGGTGGAATAGAAATTAGAATGAGAAGCTGGAGAAGAAAAACAAATGTCAGCTTTGTGGAGAAGTGAGCACTGAACGCTACAAACCTAACACTTTACCTTTCAAAACACACAGGCTGTATTCAAAATGGCACACTACTATACTGAATACTTCTGGGCCACACGGCCAGTTTTGGCAGGACCGTCCGGTTTTTCAACTCCCAGTGCTCCATCCGGTGCCTTAAACCTGGATGGATGCCTGTTAGTCCTCCTTTCAGGAAGAACTATTTAAAATGTTCACTCACAAACAATATTATGTGTGCTATTGGCTCACGCCCGTGTCTTGGATTTCATTGGTTTAACAGGGTCATGTGACCTCACTCACCTACTGCAGGTCTGCTCTCTCAATGGTAGTCAATTAATAAGCTCCTGTCTTACTCACGAATGTTATCCATTACACCCAATTAGGTCAGTAAAACAATAATTTATGTATTATATAGGTTAGGTTATTAGTTTAATTGTGTTCTAGTATCATGCCTGATACCCCAACCCTGAGAGCTGGTGAGACCGCAGGGCACGATGGGATGCTGTACACCATGAAGATAGCTCCCCTTGTATATTAGAAACTCTGACTGGAGTAGAACACCATCCGGGCATCTTCAGAGCACTACAGATTTACAACTTACCATAAGATTTACCATAAGCCCTGTCTCCCAATGAGCCCAGTATGCTCGTATTGGTCAGCTCGCCCACTCTGTTCTAATTGGTCAGCCAACACAGCAATAGGTCCAGTCTCACAGTACTGTAAATATTCTTATAGTGGCATTGATTCTGGCGTGTATATTTGAGAAAGAGTCCAACCCTGAAGGCCATCTAGAACCCAAGTTGGTAGAACCCAAACCAACTTTGCAAACTACACTGAAGCAGGATTCACATTTTGGAGTTATACGTTTTTAATGTTTTAGCTCTCTGTGTGTTGTGTGAGGGTGTGCCAAGCTTGCTGGTAGGCAGGCAATAGGGATTGTGGTGATGATGATGTCATCTTGTAACAGAGAAAAGGGCTGGAATTCCAACATGGTGTTTCAGGCAGCTAGGAAAAAGTGGTTTCTGTGGGAGAGAGTTTCTCCCTCGGGTGTGTACTTTGGACTTTATATTTTTGCAGACAGCTTACGTGCACAAAAGCTACAACACACTAAAGGAAAGGGAATAAACAGAAACGTTTTTAACTGAGTAAAATCTGTCATAGTAAAGTAAAAAGCCTGCAGTTACAGTTACCCCTACAATTACAGTTCAGAATTACCCCTAAAACAGGTTCTAGGGAATATTCTGTGAATGAGGAGGAGATAATGTTAACATTCCCAGATCACTGTTTGAGAAAGCCTGTGTATCCAGGCCATCAATAAGGCTAGTTTGATCATTATATAGTCACTTGACATTTATCTGGAATTGGTCAAGATAAACTGCAGTTCCATTGGATTCCTTTTTAAGCACAGCAAGCCTGAAAAAAACTCTCACAGTTGAGCGTGTATACAAAGAATGAGCCCTGCCAAAATGGCAGAACGATCCCATAATCCAGCACCGTGTGATATCCATTCCCAGACTTCGCAGCGGTTTTGTCACGCCCATTGATGTCGGAGTTATAGTGAGTGTTTCAGCCAGGACTGATTTTTAAATGAGGCAGAACACAGGGTAGCCAATCAGAAGAGAGTTCATTTGCATACACCAGTCCCAAAAGCACAGTCACTATAACAGCCTGTTCAGAAGGGATGAAGAGATGTTCAGGAAAAATAAATAAATAAACAAATACTGGAAAAATGTAGCTTATGGGCCCTTTAAAGTGGGTTTAATGGAAAATGACTCAGTGATCAGGAGGAAATGGCAGGGCTATTTATACAGCGAAGTCAAACACAGCTCTCTGTTTGCTACTTTGAAACTGACCTTGTGATTGCAGAGTTCAGGAGATTTGAAGAAATTCCGTCTGCCCCCTTCACCAAAGCAACAGGACAGAAAGAAGCATCCTTCCAGGCAGTCCTGCTCGCAGCCACAATCAAACAGACAGGCAGCGGGTCAGCAGGCAGTCCGTTGATTACACGGTAACTCTCGACAACACTCTCCAAACCTCATTTTAGCAGCTGAATGAACATGTCAGCAGGCACTGATGTATGTGACAGTCTGTTAGCTTTACTCTACTGTGATTTACACAGCGGGAACATCCTCGCCGGCTCTACATGGATCACAGCATAAAGGACATTTGTCTCATTAAAGGATGGAGCTGTCCGCATGCACAGAGACCAATAATAGTGCCATCGCTGGGCTGTCTGAAATGCATTGAAAAGTGGCAACAGAAACAACTTCATTTCTACACTAGATGGTGGACGCACAGTCAGTGGAGGACCAAATGCCAGGAGAAGTGATCCTCTCGGTTCTTGCACAGACAGAGCTCTAAGGTGGAAAGGAATTACATTACCTCGACCTGTACTTTCTAGAGTTGAATTAAGTCATAGTACTTTTACTAGACTTCATAAAAATGCTTCTACCTACCAATTTTTAACATGAATAATCAATAATAAAACCAGTAAAAATAAATACAAATATAAATATAAATAAATAAAAACATAAAGGACATTTCATCTTATGTACCAGCTAAAATAAATTGTGGGTAAATTGAAGCTGCCAGCTGCAAAAATACTACAGACAAGTTCAGAGATGTTGAGTTCAGTGGAGAAAGAAAGAAAAGCACACATGAGGAACATACTTAATCCAAATGCTCATCTTTTTCAAATGAACTGGCATCACTCTCACCAGCTTAATCAAATCCAGTCTAGTCTAACACATGTTCTCATAACCTCTGGGCAATATCATTCTATCATGCTCAGGTTTGTTTTTCACTTTGTGTTTTTTTTTTTACTTACTAACGCAACCGCTAAAGTGACATAGGCATAGCCAAGAATTAATAATAATGAGGCTATAGTTATGTTTCTCCCAACTCATGGCTTCAAAATATTCATTTGTGCTCAGTACATACATTGACTGCCTCAGTGTATTAAGTGGTGGCCTCAGTACAGCGATTTATGGTCTCAGTTTGTTAATTTGTGACCTCAATATATTAATTTAGACCTCAATGTTGTGTTTAGTGTCAATATAATAATTCATGGCCTCAATATAGTAATTACTGACCTCAGTATAGTTAATGGTGACCTCAGTTTAATAATTCACAACATCAATATAGTAACTGTTGGCTTCAATGTATTCATTTGTGACCTCAATATTGTAATTGGTGTGCTCTATATAATAATTCATGGCCTCAGTATAGTAATTACTGGCCTCAGTATAGTAATTGGTGGCCTCAGTATAGTAATTACTGGCCTCAGTATAGTAATTGCTGGCCTCAGTTTAATTATTCACAACATCAATATGTAACTGTTGGCTTCAATGTATTTATTTGTGGCCTCAATAAAGTAATTGGTGGCCTCAGTCTATTAATTGGTGATCTAAATATAGTAATTTGTAGTTTGTCTATAAATTAGTGGGCTCAACAGATTAATTGGTGTCCTCAATATAATAATTCATGGCCTCAATGTAGTAATTACTGACCTCAGTATAGTAATTGCTGGCCTCAGTATAGTAATTACTGACCTCAGTTTAATAATTCACAACATCAGTATAGTAACTGGTGGCTTTGATGTATTTATTTGTGGCCTCAGTATAGTAATCGGTGGCTTCAGTATAGTAATTGGTGGCCTCAGTAATCAGTGGCCTCAGTATAGTAATCGGTGGCTTCAGTATAGTAATGGGTGGCCTCAGTATAGTCATCGGTGGCCTCAGTATAGTAATCAGTGGCCTCAGTATAGTAATTGGTGGCCTCAGTATAGCAATCGGTGGCCTCAGTATAGTAATTACTGACCTCAGTTTAATAATTCACAATATCAACATAGTAACTGTTGGCTTCAATGTATTTATTGGTGGACTCAATAAAGTAATTGGTGGCCTCAGTCTATTAATTGGTGATCTAAATTTAGTAATATGTAGTTTCAGTCTATAAATTAGTGGGCTCAATAGATTAATTGGTGGCCCAATATAGTAATTGCTGACCTCACTACAGTAATTTGATGACTCAGTCTATAAATTAGTGGGCTCAATATAGTAATTGCTGACCTCACTACAGTAATTTGATGACCTCAATATAGTAATTGCTTGCCTCAGTATAGTAATTGGTGGCCTCAATGTAGTACTTGGTGGCCACGCCTTATTAAAAAACAACCACGTCAACTATATTTGATGTCGGGGGAAAAACGTGTACATTTGAGGATTCCATTAAACGTTGTATAGAGGTGCTACTAAGAAGTCTGTTTGCTCAAGCCCCTATAATTCTCTCTACTTCTGTGTCTAACCTGCACTGTGATTCATGATGAGAAAAAAGAGATTTTGACAATGACAAATGAGCAGCCCAAGTCAAATAAGGACTATCGACTGATGCAAAGGAACAAAAAGAGTGAATCACTTTCCAGGGAATTCTTCCCTTTTATCCTTCTATTCCATTTCGCAATGGTCAGTTAAGCTCTCCACCCTTTCTAAATAGTCGGGTACTTCATGGTCCAGAATGTCTGCTCTCATTCCACCTTTCACACAGGAATCATGTTTTTTACGAAGAGGACTGCTTTAGCACAGATCTTTCCCACCCCAGAGTCTTTTAATGAGGAAAAGGGAACATAATGTCACAATAAAAAGCATCATCAAACGCCCGTTCATTTGATTTGCATTGCATTAAGGCCGGCCGCTGGCGTCAGCAGCATCTTTCTAGACAAAATCACAGCTGGGTTGTGTGAGCGTGCTGCATGGCAGGTTTTACTACTTGTTTTGATCCATAAAGAAACCATGGCTTATTTCCTCCAATCAGTTTATGGTATGAGGTTGTTACGCAGGTTAATTGGTGTTTTAACATCGTTTATCATCTTCTATTGCCTTTTTTAGCATATTGTCTTAATATGATGAGGATCAAAGTCCATCTTGCTGAGTGCTTTCCAGTGACCTGTATTGTGGTTTTTAAAACACATTTTTCCAGATGCTTTTAAAACTGCTTTGGTGAAGCTTCTATTAAAGTTGCATGGATCCTTTAATGCTAAATCATTTTAGACCAATTTCTAACCTTCCCTATTTAAGTTCAAAATTGCTTTCAAATTAAATATGTATCTAATATCAAACAACTCAGGTTTATGCTCCAACCCTTGTACCGAGACAGTCAATGTCAACTCGAGGCTTAGCACTGGTCTAATGTTTGTCTTCTGGATGTTTTTGGGCAGCTTTTGATACCCTTGATCACAAGATTCCACCGCTTTGGTTTTAGAATGGTTTAATGAATCGACAGTTCTTGGTTTCACTGGGAAATCATTCGTTTTAACATTGCTTGTGGAGTCCCACAAGGTTCTGTTTTAGGGCCTTTGCTTTTCTCTTTGAATGTGTGATTATACAGCACATTTCTATTGTCTCTGATAACCAAGACTCTGTTGACAGGCTTGTGATGTCACCGGGTGTCACAATTTCTTCTACCTCATGAAACACTGATTTATGGTAGTAGAAATGCTTTATGGGAAGCTTAGTTCTTTAGCTCTGTATACCAAATCTGAAGTACAAAACCTGGTCAAAATGTAATCTTAGACTGTGCGCTCAATTTGATCCCGCATGTAAACCAAGTCGGCTTTTTATCATTTGGGAATAAGACGCTCAGCCTTTTCTATCTCAAAGAGACAAAGAGAAACTTGTGCATGCATTGGTTACAAGCAGAGTTGATCACTGTAATGCTCGTCTTACTGAGCTCCCTAAGAAAACAGTCCATTCACAACAACTCCTATGAAACGCAAACAAAAACAAAATAGAAGCTCATCTCTGCCCTGTTTCAAAAGAAATGCACTGGCTATTTGTATCTAATAGAATAGACTTTAAAGTTCTGCTACTAGCCTATAGAGCTCTTAATAATCTAGAAAACACCTTCAATAAAGTACAGCAAACATGGAGAGACTATCTGTTACACTTCTAAACTGGGGAACTTCATTCCACCTTGTGTTAGACAGTCAGGCTCAGTGCCCACTTTTAAGAAACTGTGATACTGTATCAATTCTATCAAAATCACAGTATCGATTTTTAACTCACAGTAAAGACTGATGGGGTGGCAGGTAGGGGTTCATTTTGCCTTGTGTTAAACCCCTCAGAAGACAAATGGATGAAAGAATTTGTTTGCATTGTGAGTTGACCTGAGAATCCTGAAGCCCGCTATTGTCTTCAGAGAACAACTGTAGCCATGAAGCACATCAGTTAAACCAATGAAAGCAGCCTCCTTCCTAAAACCATCTAGTTTTACTCAAGCTCATAAATATGTGTTTGCTCAACATGATGATAGAACCTCTACCTGAAACATAAGCTGTGTAAGAGAAGAAAAATAGCCCCTCAGTATAACATACAGTGGCCCCAATAAGCATTTGGACCATTGGTAAGCTTTAATGAAGTTCTTTAAGTTACCTCATAAAATGTTAATTTATAAAACCGGCACAAATGGGCCCAAATATTCACACGGAGAAAGCCTGGAGAAGAATTCCAGGCAAGTTGGAAACATTAGGCTTGCCACAGTTCTCATCTGGTCACAACTATTTGAGTTGATTGCAATTATTTAAGCCTTCTACAACTATGTTCCTCAGTTGTTAGCTTCCACAATCATGTGTTTAAGATGAATTAAACAGAATGTGAATTTGGTGCCTTGTTATCCGTTTGGTAAAAGTAAACACACATAAATAAAGGAAAACACGTTTGTTGAGAAACGTCATGTGTTGCAAAAACAACAGAAGCTTTAACTTCAGGCTTGGTGCTATAAGACCTTCAGAGGGGAGCGATGAGTAATGCTTGTTTATGAAGGCTTGAGCTGGGTCTGTTATTAGTTTAGGAACGAAGCTAGAAAACAAAATAAAAACAAAGAAGAGAGTCTTGGAATGGACTGTTTATAATAAAAGGTCACATGGTGCGACATCTCGTTTCGAAACACAATGAACTTATTAAACAGCCACATAAATAAAAATACATTCATTAATGAATACAGTTTTGACATGACGGCAAAATGTGGTACCGGTAATCATCCAGATGACACCCAGACACAGCATTGGTTGTAGCAGTTTTGGTACTGAGCTGTTTTTATTTAGAAAAAAATCAGAACTTTCAAGAGACATGCTTCACATTCGATAGTGTTTTCTTACAAAACAGTGCTGCACATGGAAAAGCCAGGAAAAGTCAGGAGTTCTATCAAGGCAGCATGTTGGAGGCACTGAGGAAACTGTGCCAAGTTGGGCACGTAAAGCAGTAAAAGTACCACTTAGCACTGTACAGACGCGCCTTATCACCGAGGTTCCATGGTCAGTGTGTGAGGCGAGTGAAAAATGACATTAGCTGTGTTATCTGAGGAAAAAAGGAGAGCCCACCAGCTGCGCATATGCATGGCCACATTTCAGACACTTGAAGAATAGCAAGGTATCCAGCTTGGAGGAAAGAAAAACTATCTGCCACTCTATACGTGTTAGAGGTCACACTGTCTCGCCTTCAGCTTCTCAAACTGGTGGCGCACTTGAGTGAGACAGCAAGCATAGCAAGTGTTAGGGATGTTAATGATAAGTGGATAAGAATGTAGATGTGATATTTTTCTAAGATGGCTTAAAACACATCTACACCACATGTATTAGGAGCTGACTGTAAATATTTAAGAGTGATAAAAGTAGGAACGTTTAGAAGCCATTTATCTGTTTGTTTAGGCAACAGTTTTAATGAATGGATAAAGTATTCCGTAGAATGCGAAAGTCAATAAATTAGAAAGCAGAGCTTTGCCTTGGCTGGAAACGTTTGTGCATTTTGTACGGATTAGAGACGAAGCGATCAGTGTTTTTGGAGTGGATGGCAATCACCTCCAGGACAAACTGCCTATAGCCTATACTGATGGAGGGTGGGGGTAGACTGTTACGCTTTGTTCACATGTTTGCGATGCAAAAAAAACAATAAGCATCATTCTGCACCTCTGCATAGCGGAATGAGGCAGATGGCGACATGATGGCAAACATCTGATGATTGATGATTATCAGGCGAGAGCTTTAGTGGTGTAGATTGTTTATTTAAGGTGCCTTTTTTGTTGTATTATAGTGGGTTTGTCTAATAACATAAATATGGAATAAAAACAGGCAAAAAAAACCATCCAGTTTACTAAACCAATGCGGTCGATGACCAATGAGCAAGAGGTCTTGTGCAAATATGGCTCATACTAAAAAAAAAAAAAAAAAAAAAAAAGAGTGGATTCAGGCTATGACGATTAATCAAGCAATCATACATGTCATTTGTAACAACCAACATTTCATTTCACCTCATTTACAGTAAATGTTTAACTACATTTCCACTAAATGTGCATTTATGAGCTTCTGCTGGTGTGGGTTTCCTAGTTTCTGATATGCTCACAAAAGTGACTTGAGCACCCTTGTGCAGAACGTTTAGGCACCTGAATGTGACATTGTAATGACTTATTTATCATTAAAACTGTAAATAATTACTAATAATTACTAAGCCGAATGTGATTTTTTTTCATAGACATGACTGATTTAAGACTGATTTAAGTCCACTCATCAAGACAGCCCTGACCGTTTTTTAGATATTTTATGTAAGGTTGTTGACATTTCATTATCAAAAAAGTGCCCATTGAAAGCTTCTCTAGGGGAACAAAAAAGATTCTCCTACAGGATTGCTCCAGAAAGCCCTTTCAGGTACCTTGATTTTCAGAAGTGAAAGTGGCAATGCAATGCTTACAAATCCTAGCAGTGTTTCTGTTGAAACACATTGTTGGACATAGAAGGGTTTCTCACTGTGTGGAATGTCGGCGCTGTATTTGTTCCATCAGATAACTCCACTGCCGGGTTGTGTTGGAATGCAGTGGCTACATTCACTCAGTTCCCACAGATATAGAGCAGGTACAAATGCCATTGCCTCATCCGGCTCCAGACAGTAGCGATAATTAGGTCACCCTCACTTTAACACCAGTGACATTCTGCTTTGAGAAAAGTCAGTGGCAAGGTCAAATGCACAGGTTATGTGTAGGTCAGATGAGATTGTATGTTTGTTTAGCGTCCAGCTAACATGTACAGTAACAGCAGCTGTCATGAAAAAGAGTCTGTCATGACACCTCAGCCAGCTCAACTGGGTGATTTGTCCTTGTGGGGAGAGAGCAGAAATTTACATTGGTGATAACGTTACAGTCCTTTACCACCATGATGTCAGAGTTGCTCTTGCTAGAAGAAAGTTCATCACCAGTCCGATCAGAACACCCGAGAGAGCAAAGTCTCGACTGTGCAGACAGAGCACGCTCCACTGAGTGAAGACCATTAGAACTGCAGTCCGTTTCTGAGAGGTCTGACCTCGGCCTCCACTGGCTAACTGTGGAATGCATTTCCTTTAACATTGTACGATCATTACCTGGAGTGGGACTCTCGCTGGAACAGTGGTTCAGTACGTTGCCGTTAGCAAGGGTGCCAAACGAAGAGTCCACAACACTAATCCCTATGGAGGTAGTTCCTGCACCCATGCTTCCACTGCGCAAGCGGTCGCGCCGTCCAAGAAAGTGCTGCCGAATGATCCTGCGAAAGGTGAGCCTGAAATCTCGAATGCGGTAGGCGTAAATGAACGGATTCACCACCGAGTTAGCATGCGAAAGGATGATGGCCAGGTACATGATCCAAACCGGGGGGCGGGCGCATTGGGGACAGAACAGCGTGAAGCAGTTGATGATGTGCAGCGGCAGCCAGCACAGAGCGAAGAGGCCCACTATTATGGCAAGACACTTGGCAGCGTGGACCTCCCTCTGCAGCGTGGAGCGGGTTGAAGAGCCGTCACTGTGCGAATGCCCATGCGACAGCTTCTGCTCCATCTGCCTGAGCTGGTGCCGTGCGGCCATAAATATCCGAGCATAGATGACCAGCATGGCCAGCAGCGGCATGAGGACACAGCCAAAAAAGTTGAAGTAAACCATGTAGTCCATAGTGACCACCTTCTCAAACAGGCACTCTGTCATGCCAGCGGGACAAGGGTTGTTGGTGACATTTGTGGCCCGCATGTTCCAGCCCAGCATGGGAGTTAGCCCGATGATCACCGACAGAATCCAGCACACTGCAATGATGCCTTTGGCTCTCTGGCTCGTCACAAGGCTGTTGTACCTGATTAAGAAGCACAGACAGACACACAAAGAGGAAAAGAAGATGTTAATTACAAGACACTGCATTCAGGGACTGAACAGCAATCCTAGTTTGTACATGTATCTCAGAAGGCTCATAAAGCATGTTTATTTTTCTTGGTTTTCTGTGTAAAATCAGCTTCCTGACAAAGGAAGTTTATGATGTGCAAATGCTGGAACATATCACTCTTTGTTTTCTAATACAGATATTGAAACTTTGACTACTGGCTGCTACCAATACCAGTATTCTACATATAAAAGACGTAAACTTGGAGAGGCTTGATGTAAAGTAGGTCAGATTTCTTTACAGTAGTGGTGATATTAGGCGTTGCAATGTCACAACCAGGGGTCAAAATGTCTTCAGCGCAAGTACAGCCATTTTATTTACAATCCAAGGTGAACCTTCATATCTGCTGACCTTTCATATGCAATGATAATAATGTTAAGATAGAGGTAAATATGAAAAAAAAATCATGGTTATTTTGGGGTACTATTTTACCTAAAACCAGCATGTATGCATCTTTCTGGCATGAACATGGTTAAAAGAAAATACTTTATAACTTTATCTCAAAAACAATGTCAACAGGCATCAAGCAGAATATTCATGACCGTTTCTCTTAATAACTTTCTGTGAGGGAGCTGTTAGAGGTGGACGTCTGGTTCCTATCACCACCACTGTAAACAGCTCTGAGTTGGTACATTTCTGTAGAATGGAGCATTTCACATCAAACCGCTCTGAAAGACTTTGTTCACATCCTAAAAAAAATAATTATGTGGGCTTTCTGAAAAAAAGGTGGAGATCCCCTTCAGGAAGAGCATCTAAATGTCAAACTACTCAAATGGACTACCACACAGGAAGAAATACATAGCTAACAACATCACATCACACAGTGTGAGTGTATTTCAGACTGCATTCGTTACAGGACATTTTTTATTGATGGGTACTGGGTCCATATCAGCAGAAAATGCCGGATATCGGACAGAAAAAAAGAATGATACTGATAATACTGATACCTATCTATAACAAACAGACCCCAACCAACAGATCAGTTGGCTGACAATATTGGCTTATATTGACAATCCATGATTTTATCAGTCTTAGTATATTATAATAACATTAGAAACACTATTTGTCTGCTAATTTTGAGTTGTTATCTGGCAATGAAGTGGATTTGAAACACCATAAAAGTAAAATAAAAGAATGTTGCTTAGCCCTTTGCATTCTTCTCTAAAGCCAGTTTGCCCGAGGCTGTTTGAAATGACCAGTTCCGCCTGATGTAAGAGAGTTGACACATGATTTCACAAACGTCACTGTTATCTTTCCCAAGACATGTAGAGTGACTGATGTGTGAAACCTGAGGACGTCCTAGAACTATAAACTATGATACAGGAAATGAGATCTTCCTGCAGCACAGAGCATGCTCAACCTGTGTAGTTCAGCAACTGGCTTTACGGAACAACCTCTTCCTAGTTAGATATAATAAATGTGGTAATAATGCAAGATATCAAATCATCCAACATATCTGAAAGTTACGTTAGTCTGTGGAAATATTGGTGTCTTGCTATGATTTGCATTAAAAAAAAGTAAATGAATGAGATTTTTTTTTTAAACAGGGCTAAGTAAGTTTTTACAGTCTTACAGAGTTTTTAGGGGCTGTTAACATGGTAATTCAGGTAAAAATCACTGGGCACTGGGTTATAATGCCCCGATACCTCGTGACTTTTTCTGCCAAATTCACAATGTTCTGATGACAGGTCATAACCTTACACAGCTGTGCCAATGGACAGTGTAAGTTCTACCTAGGAAGTGAAAAAGCCCCAACTTCTGAGTCATTACTGTACCTTTACAATGTCTGAGATCCTCGAGTGAGGGGGAAAAAACAACTGGTCAATTTTGTCTCACAAAAAGCGTGTAAACATGTGGAGCTGAAAAAGCTCAAATATAAAGGGATACGTGTTTTTATATACATTATATCATTTGAACAATAAGAAATGGATCTAGGGTCTGTCTAACAAGGCAGCTTTAACTTCCAAAAAGACTGGGAGGCTGTCCAAAATGTAAATAAAACCAGAATGCAATAAAAGCACAGACGCTGTTAACTCAGTTAACAACTGTGGTTAACAGGCTGTGATTAATTATTGTGCGCATCTGCCAAAAAAGGAAAAAGAAAAGAAATAAAAAATAAGAAAACAACCTCGCCACTGCCACCAGGGTTAGGACAAAGTTAGCTAGGTAAGCAATAAATACTGTTCCCTGAGACACAGACCGATGGATCGAGAATGCAGAGGACATCTGTATTTTAAACTGTAACTTATTAGTACCCCCAAAAAGCATCCAATCATCAGCAATATGAAAATGAGCCAGTTATAAATGTACAGCTTTTAGCATTTAGACAGATTGTGTAAAAATGATAAAAAAAAAAAAACTAAATAATATCAATCAATCAATCAAATCAATCAAAATTTATTTGTATAGCGCTTTTTACAACCAACGTTGTCTCAAAGCAGCTTCACAGAAAATCAGTTTGTTATAAAGGAAAAGAGAAAAACACTGTGTTAATGTACAGACGTAATAATATAAATAATAATAACGATAACGATTTATAATTAGTTAGCTGTGTGAATATGACATCTTTTTTCAAATACCCAATAATGACCACTTGTATAGGTCCTGGGAAAGACTATTGTTTGAGGGCTAGGCGCTCTAATTCAGCCGAACAATATCCTAACAAAGTACTAGGATATGAGCAAAGGATGTACTTCCAACCTGTAATGTGACTCTTGTAGCCCCAAGAGATCCCAGCCATTCTTGTTGATTTATGACCATTCAAGTGACTTCATATTCTAAATTTAATCTATTGTGTGATATTTTTGGAAAACATTCAACCGTGAAACACACAAGATGATACATGTGATGATAGACGCAAAGATTTGCTCTTCAAACATGAATATTGGGACGTGTCTACGGGTGGGCTAGGGTGGGCACTGTCCACCCAGAGATAAGCCTCGCCCACCCATCATCTGCATGTCTAAGGAATACTCACCATTATAATTATTTTTAAGTGCTCGTAGTTTTAAGTAATTTGTCCTTGGTCAGAATACTTACTGCTGTCTATGACTGAAAGATTAGGGTTTTAAGACTAGGGCTGAAACCGCAAAACCACGTCTTATATGGGGAACGTTAACGTAATGTGAGAGGTGGTAAACCGCTTATGTATATGAGTTAGACCAATCAGATGCAGCTACATGCTGTGACATCACAACAACAGCTAACTGAGAAAGGTGATGCTCTTTTCTTACTGACCAAATATCAGGCCTGGACATCAGTTATAAAACTGTTACTTATAATACTATACTAATACTATACTAATAACATTATCACCAACCACAACACTTAAATAACTTCTAAACCTGTTTGTAGCTGCTCTCAGCAATCCAAGTAAAACTGTTCACACCTTCATCATTCTTGTTTATTCTTTTCTCTTGTTCTTATTAGTTATATTAGGACTCTAGTACAACACCACAGTTGAGCTGCATTTTTCTTTTACCAGATCACTTGGCAGCCACTGGTTTAGTGATTAGCCCATTTAGAGCTGTAATGCTCCACCTACAGTGCATCACAAACTCAATCTTAACACCACCACCTTCCCAGTATAACACACATATACTGTCACAGCCCTAAGTCTGTTAGCCATCTATGGTCATGTAGAAAACATGCACCTCAGTGCATGCAGCATCCACTGTCAAGCTCAGCTCATCTACAAACACTGAGCGTTACTGCCTAGGTGTTAGAGGCGGCAAACTTCCGTTCTGCACAAAATCTAGACACAGACCATCCCAGCCATCTTTAACTAGTGTTAAGAATGCCCTTGTTCAAATACCTCATTCAGGAAAAGCAACGTTGTTGTTGCCCACTCTAATAACTCAAATGACCACCCAAAGATGACATCCTAGTAACACCACTGGAATACATATTTTAAGATGTTTATCATGTGCTATAATTAATTTCCACGTATAATGTATAGCAGCTAAATGTAGGTGTCTGCACTATCTGCTGTTTATAGAAGGTAAGAGCCAGTTGTTAGAATTCACACCATTATCACCATGCCCCCCTTTTTGTTTCGACCAGCACATAAAACATCCAGCTCTGCAGCATGTATCTTCTCCCAAGTGGCGTCTGGTAAGGGAGGGAGGCCTGGTGGCAATTGTTCAAATAATCCAGGGACTCAAATCTTACTCACAGAGGACAGTAGTGGATAGCAGTTCATTAAAGCCGGCAGACTTACAGGGGCTCCAGAGCTACAAATACCCGCATTCGCCCTACCACAGAGCCCGCGGCCCTTATGCAATCAACACCTGTTAGAGCTTTTCTGTTGCAGATACACCAGCAGGGCAGCCAGGACTACATAATGAGCCAAACCCCACATCATTTCTCCACAGCGCTGACAACTAGTGGGTATGGTTCATTCCAGCATCATCGGTGCCTTCTAAATTAGGATGCTTAATTGGCCCATAAAGACACTGTAGCTTAAGTTATCACTCATGGTAACAATGATCACGTTGGCCATATAAATGCAGTCTATACTGTAGTGTTTAAAAGATACCATATGATGGAAAACTAAACAGCTTGACAACCTAGCTTAATAGGTTCATTTTATTTTCCTTCCTGTGTCTGTTTCAACATGTTGTTTCCGTGTGATCATCGCTGTGCCTCATGGAAAACCAGCAAATCAGAGTAGAGCTCATAAAATTATTCAAGAGCTCAATGTTTCAAATGCGCTTCCTGATGCTAAGAGATTGAGATTAGAGGAAATTGTTTCATTTCAGTCATTTGTGGCGGAGGGATACATGTCAAAATAGTCCTCAAACAAAACTTTTTTTTCCAGATTTACCTCAGTAATGAATAGAAAATGATACATAAACGTGGTAAATAGTGGTAAACAAAATTGCACTGCAGGTATTGTGATGCCTGGTTACTTTTAGGGCTGGGCAATATGACTATTTATTTCATTACTGTGATAAAAGTCACAATAGAAAAAAAAAAGCTTTTCTGAACACATTGCGGATATCTGCAGTACGCTGGCCATCTGTATGTTTCATTATAAAGGCAAATTTAGCCCCATTTAACTGGATTTAATGCACTGCATTATGCCAAATACTGAATAAATATCACCGCGCCCGTAGCTCTTTGATAGTATACTTAAGTAGCACTACATTTTTCTATGTTCTAACTGATCAGATGTGTAAATAATGAAACATTGTGACTAGGGCTGCACTATCTATCGTTTAAGCATTGTCATCGCGATGTGCACATGCACACTAGTCCCATCACAGAACCAGCAATGTCAAGTAAGGCAGGCAAAATAAATCAAACACATCACGCTACAACCTTTTTACTGCTTGACATAAAGGGAAAACTTGCATTGTTGTCATTTTCCATGCCAATCTGATTACATAATTTATTTATCTCAGGTTAGGAAATCGTAACCTACTCAAATGGCACAGACAGTCAACTATCCACAAGCACACAGCTAAAGCATGAATGCTGGACAGCCACTGTTACTGATGTGAAAAAGGTGAAAACTAAACTAAAGTGCCATTTACTGAAAGTTATTGTGAGAGCTCTATGCTTTATATCTACCGTTATGTTTAGCTTCAGTGTCACCGTCTACCAAACGCTTAAGTCGGCTTGTTTGTTATATTAAATTAAACTGTTTGTTTGGTTCAGGTTCAGTTCTGGTGTTTACTGTGAAGGAAAAGTAAACCATTAACATATAGAAACAACTGAAACTACGAAGGTAACATGCACAGGAGGAGGGGTTGAGGTTTGGCAAACAACAACAGCACTAATAAACAGCCTCACGTCTCTTATCTCCTCATTATTCACCACCATCACTGTAATATTTTATCTGTATTCAATATTAATAATAATCAGTATTAACACATGAAGGTAACGAGAGGGGATGGTGGAGATCGTGTCTGCAGTGTCTGGGATTTTTAAAACACTGTTTTATGTAGATGTAGATTAACAGTGTAGATAAATATAAGGTCATTGTGCTGGGTATGGTTATAGTGGACTATGCTGCCTGTCACTGCATAAACCCTAGAACAGACAGTTAAAGCAGAAGTTAGCACAGTAGTTAGGGCATTTAGCTGTTGCTGCACCAAAACTCTGCAGTGGTCTCCCAAGTGACATTAGACACACCCCATCTGTGACTGTTTTTAACAGCTACAAACACATTTTTAGCGTTTAGCGTTTAGCAACTGTGTACAGAGGACTGTGTGTGTGTTTGTGTTGTGTGTGTGAAAGTGTGAAAAGATGGGAATCTTCTGATGTTGATTGTAAAGCACTTTTACAATTTTAAATCTGCTATATAAATAAAATGTACTAACTTAGTCTAGGTAAGGAGGTAATACTCTTGTTTTATCTGCAGTTATTGGATCCGGTAATGAACTTAAGAACTGAATTCAGTCCTAACTGAAGTTGACATGACAGACAAAATCATCTACACACATACGCACACATAGGGGGCAATTTAGCATCTCCAATGCCCCTGACTGCATGGACTCTGGGAGGAAACCAGAGCACCCGGAGGCAACCCATGCGGACACGGAGAGAACATGCAAACTCCACACAGAAAGGACCCTGGAAAACAGGCCCTTCATGCTGTGAGGTGTATTATTCAATATAATGCGGTCCTAATTGTTATATATCGTCTATGCCAAAACTTTCTTGATGTACAGCAATATTATATTTTTGCTATATAGCCCAATTCCTGTCACCACCCCTGTAACAAACTCTGAGTCAGTAAGTTTCTCTGCTCTGAGTCAGTACGTTTCTCTACCATTTTACACAAAACACAGGATGATTTTGTTTTGAACTCAACAACTAAATCATGTAGACATTTTAAAGCACAGATGGAATTCCCCTCTAACTATGAATGTGTGTGAGGAAAAGATAAAACAATGAACCACAGCCACTACTTTACAGCTACGACACTACTGCAAACTTTGAAGCTGTCTCTTTAATGTTTGTGTACTAGCTGCAGTAACTGAGGGTAAAAGTGAGTTACTGCAGAGAGGAAGCTAAAGTGTACTGTATAAGGCAGTGAGCATCAGCTCTTCAGTCCTCCAAAGTAAATCACATTTTGGCTGTTTATCAGTTAGAGTAATTTAATGTCTTGGCAATGCAAACCAACTTGCTGTGGAGACAGCACATAAAACCAAAACCACAGATTATGGTATTTGCTCTGTATCGTTTATTACACCACAGCCCATGTGTCTTTTATTTATGGGTAAATTCTTTTCACTGTGCATCTGATAATGTTGTTCTATTTGAATGTATGCAGCAACATTACATATGACCTATGTTCTTTATCAGCACATATCAAAGAGCAAGCATTAGTGTGTCATTGTGGGAGACATGCATGCAAAAATGTGAAAAGCATGGAAATATGTGGAGAAGCAAACATGCAAATACTCTAAAGCAAACGCACAAGCACATGCATACATGGAAGCATGAAAAAACAGCATCTCTGTCCTGAGCAGTGTCCAGTCTAAGTCTACGACCTCACACTTATTTAGTTCAGTTACAACTCTTTAGGAAAATGTATGCATCATAAAAAAACAAATGCCATTGTGATGTGATTATCATTGTAGCATTCAGATTTGCTTTTCAAAATGCACTACACGTTGACTAGTTGTACACAGTCGTGTGCAATGCTTGAACAGCACTGATCAAATGAAGCGTTTTGTTGATTTTCTGAGTGAAAATACATTAAATATATACACACACATGCTCTACAGGGAACAAACTGAAATATTAAAACATTTTTCCGGAACATTTACAGCGCAACTGGAACTTGAAAAACTTTTTTTTTTTTGGAAAAAAGAAACCATAAATACACACAAAAACAATAAAATACAACATGTGCCATAACTTTTGCACAGGCTACATTTTATTAGGAATGCATCGATACCAATATCTTCCTTTTTTGATACCAACACCTGATCCTAACCAAACTAACCTATAAGTCGAGATATTGATATAATTATTTTGGTAAGATAATTTATTTATTTTTACATAACACATTTTGTTTTACTTTACTTTAGTTCATTAAAATCCATGTTCTGTGTCTCAAATAAAACACACTCAGGCTGACTGAATTGCATTAACTTGTTGATTCATATGTATCAGCTGCATATTTATTATTTATCATATCCACTAGCATGAATAACGGCTGCGATTCAATTTAGCATAGACTGGACAAGTTTCTGGATGCAGACTACATCAATGTTCAGACACTCTTGCATCAAAGAATTGCGCAGTTGGGCCAGATTTGGTGGATGCCTTCCTTGGCACAATTTTGAGGAGAATTTCCTGTAGACCGTGATTTTAGCCACTGCTGGTTCAGCTACTTCCTTCACACTATGGTCTTTGGCATGACCAAATACAATCATCTGACTTGAAGCCCCTCTTCTCAATCTATGAATCCCATCACTCATAGCCGGCAGGTATTTATAGCCTCATCATCCTTGTGCAGCACCATCTGGTGGAGCCTGAAATTACTACCACCTTAAACATGCCAGGTGACTCAATTTTTGTCTGGTGAGCTTTTACTGTATTTAGTATTTACTATTATATAGTAAGTAATAAGAATCATGTTTAACCACATGAGTAAATGTAAAATATCTTAACTGCGCAAAACAGAAAGGCAAAAACAGAACTGAACTATATACAGATAACCCTGTGGTCTGTACATGTAGCACCCAGCAGCTTCTCTGGTTTAGATCATGTTGTTTCACATCAGAATTTCTCAAGTAGTTCATCTCATGCATGTGACTTGTTCACTCACATTTATATGGCTGAGCGTTTGACTCTGCTGGAGTTTTTAGTAAATATGAACCTCATTTACAGTGTCAGTAGCAGACTTGGTTGAATCGCTTCATTTAATATTATTGTAACTGATTCTAAAAATAGAATGATGCTGTTCAGCTGTCATTTTCCTTCTTCGAAACCTGGAACCTTTTGCTGCAATAGGCTGCTTTACCAGACTTTAGTACCAGAATGTGGCCTTCCACAGAAGGACGTGGTACCAGAGTCCAGTGTTAATGAGTGAATTGCCCTACACCTAACGCCTATGCTTAGCTAAACAACCAAATAACAATTACTATATTAAATAATGATGTTGTTGCACTTCTTGTTGCTGCTACATGTAAACGAGGCACCATGACATAATGTACACTAATAAACAATTTACTATTAAAGAGCAATGACACAACCAGCTACAGCTGCAAGTGGCTCAGATCAAAGGAATGTGATACATGGCAAAAAAAACTACTGAGTGTTTCTGGGGTTTTCTAACCAAACAGAACATACACAGTGCACCAGCCAAACAGTCCACTCTTATAAATGAAGGTTCCTTAATGGTTCTTGGCTGTAGAGAAGAAATATGACTTGGTATAGAACCTTTTTTAAACATTACAAAGGTTCATCATGTTTGAAGTTTTTTAGGGAACCAAAAGTGCTTTGAAGAACACTCTGTGCCAGCTTTATGTTCAAGAGAAACTACCGCCGATTTCTCAATATGTCTGCATGACTGTATTATCAAGATAAACATAGTCAAACATAGTCAAACAGTGTTCTGATATGGAACGCTCCATTCTTAAGAAACCTAGTGAGAATTGTTCATCATGGTGGTGATAGGAACCGCATGAAGAGTTTAAAGCTTTTCACATAAAGTTATTACGTGGAACTGTTACAAATGCGCTGCCTGACATATGGGACAATGCCTGTCTCAAAGTAGTTAGTGGTATTCAGACTGTGACCAACCTGGATGATGCACTACTCTAGCAAAATACACAGCCGGAGCTACTTTTCATCCCAAAAGGCAATGTGTTCATTTAATGAGAATGGAACCGCTGGTTTGCTCTGAATAGTTTAACCGCCTGGATTCACTCTTTTACAGCTATATTAAATGAACGGAAATCATCTGTTGTGCTGCTAGTCTTGTGGCGAGTTTGCTAACTTTGTCTAGTTAACTTACTGCATAGGCGGCACAGTTAAAACAGTAACTTAAAAAAGTTGGGCTTCAAGAATCCACACACGTGTGAAGTCACGCTGCTTATTCCTCAGTCAAACTAGCTGATACGGCCAACTACCAATGTACTAAAACCGAAATGACTCGCACACAGAGGAAAACATGTGTCAGGAAACCACTGTGGTTTACAAAGCAGACAAACCCAAAACTGACCAAGTTTATTTGTGGCTTCAGAGATGAGTAGGAAACAAAATCCTCCACCCTGTCATGGTATCGTTTAGGACTCAACAGTCACGTCTCTTGACCAAAATATATCCACATGTCCTGCTAAAGACCTGACCTGAAAAAGAGCGTGGCTAAGCAGTGATTTAAGGGCTGATGAAAACAGGTCGGGTTTTGAGATCGGTTCTGATTGGTTCAGTCCCTGAGAATGGCAGTCAGGTCGCAGCCCTTCCCTGCAGTACGGCACACAGATTTTGTTGTATACTGGATACTGTACTGTACACTACCGTTACATGCAGCATGCAGTATACTATATACTATGTTGTATATAGTATAGTAGTATGCCATTTTAAACATATACATATACTAACATTTTATGACTATTTTGACATACGCTTTTTGTCTTTTGTAAAAGCAATTAATGGCAGACAGGTACATACAGGGCTTTGTAAGGCAAAATATTCCCAAAAGAAAACAAATGTTCTTTTTACCACGATTGCATCATTATCATTATATATAGTGTAGCCTCATTGGTCATTTCAGTCCTTGATACTATGCAAGGTTTATACAGTCTAAACAATTAACGACTGGCCTAAATTTCTCCTGCCATGTATGATGCAACTTATCATAACAGACGGTCACACTGCCCAACCCCCTTCACAGGGCCCTCTGTGTTGATCCAGCATCTGTGTAGTATTCGTACTCACCTCAGTGGGATCTTGATGGCGATGTAGCGGTCGACAGCGATGGCGAACAAGCTGAAGATGGAGCTCTGCGTAAGCACCAACACAAAGCAAGCGATGAACAGGCAGCCGTGGAAGTTGCTGCAGAAGCCTGTGCTGATGGTGATGGCGAAGGGGATGGCCAGAAGCCCCACTGCGATGTCGGCCACAGCCAGGGAGACCACAAAGAAGTTGGTGATGCTTTGCAGGTTGCTGTTAATACACACGGCCCAGCAGACCAGCACATTTCCAGCCACGGCCAGCAGCGCGATCAGCAGCTCCAGGGCTATGTAAACCACAGAGAACTTGCTCACCATGCTGGCTGAATGGTGGGTGTCGTCCGCCAGTATGAACTCTCAGCAGCACTCATAGCTGGGCCTCAGAGCTCCCCCTGGGGTGTGGGTGGTAGCCCACAAACTTTCTTCTTGAACAGGTGTGAGGGCACCCGCCCCTCAACAGCGTCTTCTCCTCAGTCACAAAGCCGGTATTGTAGGTGTGGTGCCATCTGTTGATTCCCAACGTCAAAACCTCCAGACAGTCCTACTATTACTACTGATGTATTCGCGATGTGGCCTCCACTCGTCCTTGCTGACCTTCGTTCACCCCTCTTTTCCGGCTCTCCTCAGTGAAGTATACACCATCTCAGTCAAACAGATATTTGAGGAGGTTGGAGAAGCTCCAGCAGAAAGTCACTCGGAGGTCTCTAACCCTGCAGACAGAACAATCACATCATAAACTGGAAGATCAGCCTCCCTCCGTTAGCTAGGTCAAAAAAGCAATCTGTCTCCGAAACAGAAGGTCAGTTTCCCACAACAGAAACACAGGACAGTCCAAAGTCCAACAATACGGTTTTATTTTAGGACTGCCTTCACAAATGTTCATGAAATATGTTTGTAACTCTGCAGTTTATCATAAGACCAGGCTGTGTTTCCTCTCCGGTCTCCAGGAAGTGTGCATTTGAACTTTGCAGTGATTGTGCTATTATTGGCTTAAGCAATGTAGAAGAACAAGTATTCTTTTGTACTTGCGTTCACATGAATCTGCTTAGTGTGGCCCTGTGCAAAGTTTTCTTTTCCAAAACCGCCTGAAAATGAGTCAGCCTCTCTTATGAAGAGAAACCATACATCAAAGGGCTCTTATCTTATATTTGGTTGCATTTGTTGAATGTTTCCCTGAGGTCATCCGTGACATCTGTGTGGTTTTATGTACTAAAATCTGTTCTAATTCATCTTCATATGACCATTTCCAACCCTTCAACGTTGGCTGTTTTGGTTGCTGTGGCTTTAAAGGGCCCAAATCCCACATTTCCATGCATTGTATTTTTTTGCCCACTGATGTTCACTTATATCTTACGTGTGGTTTTAAGTACAAAAAATTATCCTAGCCCAATTTTACATGGGCAGTTTCCAACCTCACTTCATAGGCAGATTGTGCTACGGTGCCTGTATATGTAAATAAGCTCTGCACTGACTGGCTGCTCTGTATTCTGCTTCATTCAAACAGCAGTTCAGACTGAAACACTCTACCATGACTATTCACTTTACCATGAATGGGTGGGGCTAAACTGCTGATGGCTAAATAGGTGGATATTTGTAATATTCGAAAGAGGAGTGGACGGTAAGTTTTCGAACTCTAACGATATTCACATACTACACCAAATCTTCACAATAAAACAGAAAGGAAAATTCAGTTTTCCATGGTATGGGTCCCTTATGACTGCCATGTGAATGGTCTCGCTTCTGATTGTTTTACATTGTGCCTCATCCAACAAGCAATCCAGGGAGAAAGACTCCTTAACACTTCACCGTGAATGAGCAGGGCTAACCTGTTGCAGGCCAAAGCAGGTGCATATATGCAAATGCTTTTTAATTTGTGGTGCATTTCAACGTTTTTATTTCAGGAAAGTAAGCAAAGCTCAGTCTTCCATGATATGGGCCCTTTAAACAGTGCATGCTCGGTTTTGTGCATTACTCACTTGTGTCAACATAACAAATCGCTGACCTCTGGTAATATGTGCTCCTCGCTCTTTGATTTCAGTCAACAGCTTCAATAAAGCAGTGAAATGTAGAGACGATAGTGCTCTTTACCTTTATCATAAGGCACAAATGAACAAAGAGAACGGAAACTCTGACAGGTCCAGGTCTGTGTCTGACACTAGGAAAAGAGAAAACCCAGAGAGACCATTTGGACTCTATTGTTGCGTTTCAGGAGAAGTCCTTTATACTTCAATCACTGGTAACGACTTTACAATTCAGTCACGGCAATGCTAATATTACATAAGCATCACTTTCTCTGACTGACATTATTTTCTTTTTATAGTTCAGACTTAAGTATAGTAGTCTGTCTCCCTTGAGGAAGAGATATGAGCTGCTTTCATGCAGTTTCCGTGGCATGGCAGTTCTCCTCACAGAGTACCACATGTCTTTCACAATTTCCTGAGAAAGCTCGAAGCGGCTGCATGCATGCAGAAGGCTTTGTGTGCGTCTCGGAGGGACTTTCCGATCGGGTTTGTTATCGTGTAGACTGTAATAACTTAATGTGGCTGCACCTGAGAGGAAGCCTGCTGACCGCGTTTCACCCTCAAACAGAGACATAGTGTACTAAAGCAGAAAAAATGAAGATGCACTGCTCTCATTTCATACAGTCGAACCACAGGAGCATATAATGACACCTTTTCAGCTATGATAAGCATGTAAACATACATCCAGGAAGGACTAGTACGCCTGTCAATCAAAACAGGTTAAAGACATAAACGTGAGCTCGATTCAGGGGGACACACTGACGGTATGAAAAACACAAATACCTCATGAAGCTACTGACCCTTCTGAACATTAATAACAATGAAAAAGAATGGGGGAAAAAAAGAAAATTGGACTGTGGGTACATTAAATGCGGGATAGAGAATGCCTAAAAAGGGCCCATATGGACATTTGGAGTCAGGCATATATTTTAAATCTTATGTACGTATATGTTGCGTAAGAATGAAACTATAGGACATATATGCTTAACATACAGATCATACAAATATGCCTGATAGGTAAGTGAACACGTATGTGCATAATGTATGGATCATAAATATATGTTTGGTTCTCCCACATCCCTGTACGGTTTGCAATGTGCAGGCTTTTAGAGCTTAGTTATGGTGATATTACACTAGTTTGCATTTAAATAGCAAGCAAGTGCAAACATGAAGATGAATACAACCATTATATAACATTAATCTAACATATAACATACATCATGCATATACTGCATGCTTTTATATACATCTTGTTTATGTCAAACCCATTAAATTATTTCATAAACTATATAAATCGAAGGATTTCCCCTCTTTGATAACAGGAGATTGAGTTACTGTTAAACTCTTCATTACAATCATGCAGTGACTTGAGGGAACGCTGCATGCAAATAGAAATTTAGATAATATATTGCTAATAAAGTAAAAAATATGACCTAAATTTAAAACAAGAACGTAAGGTTTATTTTGTCTGTCTATGCTGACAATATATCTCTAGATTTAGAGCTAATAAATGAGGTAATAAATGACCCTTAAACTCACCTCCACTGACTGACTAGCTGTACACGTGCTAATCTGCGGTAGAGCGCTAACTCTCATTTACGGCTTTCTGCTGCTGACCGGCTAGCGGCGCTAGCTAGCTAAACTCTCTAAGTTCACTTTCTGACAGGTTGGTCACTTTACAGCACAGACTTAGACTATTGCTGCCGTGTAATAAAACCGTCCAGGTCATTTCACATCATTATTAGTATGTTTGGATAATCTTAAAACAGTTAAATTACGTATATTTTACATGGGTTTAGGAGCGTAAAACTAAAAGCTGCGCTGAGGAGAAACGGTTTTCAGCTCCGTGTGGTTAATATGTATTATTTACAATATTATTAATTGATATTTAAGAGGAAATGGGCATTGAAGTAGGTGAAAAAGCATTATACTCGTGTCTTCTAGCAAAAAAGGAAGTTAACAACAAGTAAACAAGTTTAGTCGGTTTCTTGTACGAATTTCCCCGTTCCACCTTAAATGGTGCAGCAGTTACATTCTGGCGCCTTAAATATGCATCACATGTATTTGAAATCCATGTATAAGATTTCTGTACAGGGAATTTCACCACATTCCCCAAATTCCTCCATAATTTGATCACCGGGAAAGTCATCCAGAGTGTTATGGTGTCAAATGCTGCATGATAGAGAGACCTGGATATCTTGGCAATGGTGCTGATAGGAACCAGGGGTCAACAATGTCTACAACATTAAGATGGCCACTTGGAACGCTATCCAAAACGACCAGTGAACCTACACTAGACTTACAGGGTTTTATGTAATGATGATGATGGCAAAATAGTTGGTGAATCCCCCCAAAATAAATCATCTCTGGGACATTTTTAGTTTTACATCACCTTTTATGTGCTTCTGTGTCTTGAATGCACCTTAAAATACATTCCAGACCTAAAACACATCACAAAACTATCATAAAACAATGTCTCTGAGATCAGGCAGTGCATTTATAACCAGCTCATGTACAGTAATACCTTTTCTGTGAAGGTGTGTTCAGAGGTGTCAAGGCGTCTGGTTTCTATCACCACCACCACCACTGTGTAACAGTTCTGACCTCTGAGCATTTCACATCAAGACACTCTGAAAGGCTTCCTGATTATGTAATAACCATTAAATGATCACAAAAAAACTGCAGTAAGTCGAAGGATGTCCCCTTTTTGATAACAGGAGATTGAGTTACTGTTAAACTCTTCATCACAGTCATTCAGTGATTTGAGGGAACGCTGCATGCTTATAGAAATTTAGGCAATGTATTGCTAATAAAGCAAAAAACAAAACAAAAAAAACAAACAAACAAACCCAAATTAGAAGAGAACAGAAGTTTTATTTTCTCTGCCTATGCTGACAGTGTGTCTCTCATTTAGAGCCAATAAATGAGGGAATAAATGACCCTTAAACTCACCTCCGGAGCTGTTTCCAGGGCTGACTGACTGACGGACTGACTAGCTGTAGACGTGCTAATCTGCATTAGAGCGCTAACTCTCACTAACGGCTTTCTGCTGCTGACCGGCTAGCGGCGCTAGCTAGCTAAACTCTCTTAAGTTCACTTTCTGACAGGTTGGTCACTTTACAGCACAGACTAAATCCCTCCAGGTCATTTCACATCACTATTAGTATGTTTGGATAATCTTAAACAATAATCTTAAAACAGTTAAATTCTGCATATTTTACATGGGTTTAGGAGCGTAAAACTAAAAAGCTGCGCTGAGGAGAAACGGTTTTCAGCTCCGTGTGGTACATATGTATTATTTACAATATTATTAATTGATATTTAAGGGGGAAATGGGCATTGAAGTAGGTGAAAAGCAAAAAGAAAAAAAGGGAAGTTAAATCAAATAAGTAATACGTTCAGTCGGCTTCTTGTTCGAATGTTGCCGTTCCACCTTAAATGGTGCAGCAGTTACATTCTGGCGCCTGAGGCGCCAGAATGTAACTGCTGCACCGTTTAAGGTGGAAGGGGGTAATTCGAAAAAGATGTTAGCGAATATGGAGAAAAGGTAGAAAAAGTGGTCTAAATTGCTGGTAGTAGTAGTAGTAGCAGTACATACCTCACGTTTAACTTCCTGGGTGTCTAAATCTCGGACTGTTTAGCATCCTGAAGAAGATATATCTCAAGTAAAAATAGTAGGTCCCCATACAGTTAGCTTAGCTAACGTTGTTTACATTGAGAATGAAGCTCCAAGTCTAAGTCAAAGCAGGTTGATATTTCCTGGGGAGAGAGAGAGAGCGAGAGAGAGAGAGAGAGAGGCGCTTTGCCCTCTGCCTGAAATGCGCTCATCTCGCTTTGCGAGTTTCTCTCCACTCCACTCCGCACCCCACCCCACCCCCTCCTCCTCCTCCTCCTTCTCCTCATCTGTACTTGCAGCCTATGTGAGGGTCGTGCATGTCAGCGCATGTCACCCGAAAGTACTTTGATCCTGTTGTCGATCGATCACAGAACCAAAGCCCCTAATAGGATTAATTACATGAAGCATTCATTTACAGGCTTCCACAGACAGATGTACCCCCCAAATAGAAACAACGAGGATGATAATGATACTGCGATATGCATATCTACCCATAACGCACATAGCAAAGTGCTGTTTAAAGGCTAGATAGGCATCACCACGCGTCACTCCACCTTTGCATGAAAATGGGCAGCAAATCAGGAAACCACAAAGCAAGCAGGTTCCACCTATGGGCTCCACATTCAACCAAGCCACCGGTCCATTTCCCAAAGTTAACTGAAACTGGCCCCCGCACATTAAAGGTGAAGTGTGAGGTTTATCTTCAGTATCGCACCTGCAAAGAGGAAAATACACCAACGTTATTTCCCTCTACTTCTGCAGTAGATCAAATTCTGATTGCCCCAGGGCTCTTTCCGCCGGGGCTTTGGCTCACAGAGCCTGGAAAGACAAAAGGCAGGAGTTCTCATATCTGATCTGGTGCTTATTAAGCCGACCACATTGAGAGCACAGTCGACTTTTGTTGTCAAGGGCTCTCGGGAGCATGGTGTGGCTGATGACCATCAGCAGCGGTACTTGTTTTGGTCGCACGTGTCCTTGGATTGACCTGCATACTCTCATTAATCTAAAGCATTGGTGGGTGTGGAGTCCAGGTCTCACCCAATACATGCAAACGGGCTGCGACAGGATCAGGGGTTTAACTACTGTAGGTCCCCTCATTCAGTCAGAACAGACGTGTATATACTATATTAAACATGGTGATTTTTTTTTTTACCTGTTTAAGAATATATTTCTGGAGGATTATAGTAACCAAATATAACACAGTGCTATGTTGTAGATTTCCTGAATGAACAGAAAAACACATTGAAGCACATTGAAAATGTTTGTATTATACGCAAGCGTTATATTAAACATGGAGTGACGCTTGTGTGAAAAACATAAGAGACAAATACAATAAAACGGGTTAAAACCTGGTGATCAGACCTCTGTGTGGGCGTGGCTAATGAACAGCTTGATTGACAACTCTCTGTCCAACACTCCTAGCCTGCTCCGCCACTTTTACAGAACCATGTCTTTATCATTATCCAGCTTTTATGTGACGCTAACTGGACAAAACAAAAAAGTCAGAGATGAACAAAGGAACGCACGAGTGAACAGATGAATGCACAATGCTGGTATAGGGATAAATGACTGAATGGGCGACAGACAGGTGGCGTAGCTTGCTAGCTTTGGGTTATGCTGGTTAGCTTTAGCTCTTTAAGTTTCACTGACCCCAAAACTGTTTTGTGTGGGCGGGGCAATACGCCAACCTTGTGATTGGTTAGGAAATGCTTATGGAAGCCTTACCCAGGATTTTTAGGACCACCCAGTTCACGTGGAGAGGAGAGAAATGGTGATGAGACTCTGGGAAGGTATTCATGTTTTGTATGGGCATACTGTGGTCTAGAGGAACAAGATTAAATTAATAACAAGAAAGAAAACTAGGTGCATAACACCCTCAACAGAGAGCACACTTCCGTATGACATTAACTGCCAATTTTAATGCACTGTTTCTGTTTATTGTTTTAAGGCAGTGGGAGGGAGGGACAGAAAACATAAAAATATAAAAGGCTCTTTAACTTCTGAAAAAACAACATTTAGTTAAGCAAACATATGCTGAAGAGCATCGTCTGTAGATAACATCACTTTAAAAATGAACAGAAAAATGGAATTTAACCAGACTTTTGCATATGATCATAATGTTCTATATTTGACCCTTAGTCCAACACAAACATTGTCTCTTTGCCCCTGACCCACCCTTCAGACAAAACGTTTGGGCACCCCTGGCATAAATAACGTACACAGAATTAAACTAATAGGAGGATCATTCATTGGTGTCACACTTGTATGTCTAGGGATGTTTTTAAGAAAATACACAACAAGAAGTCCAGACATAAATTCTTTAATTTATAAGGAGATGTAATTGACACAACCAGAAAGGATCAGTGAATGGTGCTACAAGAGCGTAATGACGTACAATCTCACATCCACATCTATGGCAACTCAATTTCATACATGATTGACAAAAACAGAGGGGGTTTTCACAGTTAGCCAGATAGCTTGAGCCCAGAGATGAGGACTGTCCAATAGAAATGTCCTTCAGCCATTTTCCTATTGGTCAGGCTTGACCTTGGGCTTAACTGTGAAACTGTGGCTAACTGAAATCTTGCTTTGTGAACTACCCCAAATTGATTAAATAATAATACAAAAAAATGCATTTCAGTGAGCGAAATCTCGACCTATCACAAAACCTGTGAGGTTAACCTGTAAGACTAATGATAAAGATGACTGGCCTGTTTATCTGGTCAAATTATAGAAGTATATCCAGTTCAGATAAATGAAAATCAGAACAATGTGTTAATATCAAGTCGCTAACAGCAGCTTTATGATACATAAATAAGACTTGTATGTTCAGAAACTCTGTTTTTAATTATCCAAACACAGCAAAGCACTCCGCCTAGGGAAATAACTTACAAGTTATGCCCTTTTCTTTTCTTTTTTTTTCAAATGACATTTAACACAAATATATATGTGAACTACAAATATTGTACTGTAAAGTTTTAACATTATCCATTGTTATGGGTCTTGGCATAAATTCATGTAATAAATTTCTCAATTGTTTCAAATATATTGGACAATACCAATGTAAGGAGGGCAAAACAGCATGGAGATATCTTCTCTGTGTTACAGTACTTAAGGCAGTGCAGCAAGACAAGAACTTTTTGCGTTTAGGATAGGTTTTTGTGCTCTAGAAGTCTTTTCTTCCTTCAAATAATACTTTCAAAATGTTTATGGTGTTCTTGGCTTTATGTTTGTGCAGAAGCATAGCTTAGGATTGAGCTCCAAACAGGGGAACTGTTTAATGCATTCAGAAACATTCAAGAGGATGGTGTCACTTCACATTGTAATTTAGCATACAAACATTTAGTAATGTTTTGTGCTTTAATATTAGTCAGAAGTCAGCTAGACAGCATAGCAGGAGTCAGATAAAGAACCCGGGTGCCAAAGTAGACCTCACTTGGTTTGTTCAACTCAGCATGGTGCTGATTACAATAAAAAAAAAAAAACACCATTCAGTACTTTCACTCTTAAGAGGCACTCAGTGAGCCACATATCATTTTTGGAAGCAGTGAGTTTCTAATAAAAGGATCAGTGAAAGCAGCCAAGTTAGGAGGGTTTCTGCCCTATTGATACCAAAAACTCTTTCAGATTTGCATACAAAAGCCTGCTACCTATTTGAATCACAGAAGGCCATGAGGAAATGTGCAGAGAATGACGGAAAACAGCCTGCTTAGCCAAATGTCCAGGGGCGACGCTGCTCTTGAACAAACAGTAGCTATTAGTGTTACTTCCGAGGTTACTGACCGCCTGTACCTAACTGTTAAAAAAAAAACATAGTAATAATAATGCCAACAATAGCACATTTTAAGCTATCAGTTTAGCAGCCCCATCAAGTCTGATATGTCTAATTGTATGGAAATAGGCATATGACTGATTCCCAGGAAACATGCAAATGCAATCACATTGGCACATAAGACTACAGGCCTGTCTACACGTTACATTAAGATGCTGTTTTTGGTGATCGGATCATGTTCGGATTTTACGCGACTGCATGAAAAGTCAGGTGTAAACAGCCTCAGGACGCACTGTTTTCAGATTCTAATTGGATCACTCAAACCACATTTTCTGATGGATCAGAGACAGATCTCAACCATGTTCAACACAAGTGTAAACAGAATGGGTTTTTGCCATCAGTATATGAGGCGATTGCAAAGCGCTGAATAGCAAGTGAGATTTCAACCAAGGAAACCAAAGATGGATTATATGCAATGCTGCCTCATACCAAGAACCTTCATGTACTCCAGACCAGTGAAAGCATCCAAGGCAAGCTCCTAGAGTCGTATCACAAGGGTAAAACGATTAAACTCGAACTTTAGAAACTTTATCCAGATACAATCCGGATATGAAACATATGTTAAAGCAAGGTGTAAACAGGCTATATGAGCTATGTGGCAAAGGCAGCCTTTAGAGAAGCACTCTCTGTAATAAATACTAATACCTCAATTACTGAATCAATGAGACAGGCAAGGCACCATTAATCACCCAAGCCATGGAACATCAAGCCATGGGTGAAGTCTTCATCAACAAACACTACACACTTAAGCATGTTTAACGGAGGAACTGGCACAATGGAATGTAGTACAAATGTCTATGGTAATGAAGATGACTGATGGTACAGCATTACAAAAAACAGATGTTTAAAGTTCATATACAGCTGCCTGTTCAAAAAGGTGGAATGATAGCTTATGGGGACAACACAAAAATGTCCCAGCATAGCAGCCTGGGGGTCAATTACAGAAAAGCCCTGCATGAGAATGAATGGGAAAAAAAGCTCAGCTGTTTCTGTGACCATGTGATGAATGTGTAAGCACACAGCATGTGACTAAAAAAAAGAAAAAAGAGAAAAAAAAAAGATAAAAATAGATGCAAGTTCACACGGCTTTTGTAAAAGGTCATTGTTAAATGCTTTACATCCTTGTTAATAGGACTAACACTGGAAGAAGGCTGGATGGACCTGCATATCCACCTCTCCCCGCCAAGCCGCATGAGGGATCTCCAAAATGTAGTCATAACAAAATGCAAAACCGCTGCATCGAAAATTTAAGTTTCCTAGGGACTTCTGAGCTGAAGGTAAAGCAGCGGAGTGTCTCTGCTGGCCTGCAGCCACCAACGTGAGCATTGCGAAGAAGCTTCAGAGACTCAGGTCTCAAAGTACTTGTAGATGGATGTGACATAGGTCATCACTTTCTGCCAGTCTGGTCTTTCTGTGTGTACCATCTCACCAATGTCCTGAGAGAAAGATGGAGAGACCAATCATTAATAAGAGAGAGAGAGAGAGAGAGAGAGAGAGAGAGAGAGAGAGAACAAATGAGCAAAGGCTATGAATGAAGAGAGACAGCAACGCCAGTATTAACTTGTTTTGTAATTTGAGCTAATTTTGAGTATTTTGAACTAAAATCTTAAAAATAAAAATGTAATAAAACAAAAAGACAGGCAGACAGATGGAACAAAAAAAGGTGAAAATGGAAAATTAAGAAGGAAAAGAAAAAGCTGAAGATGATTTGTAGAGAATGAGAGAGAGAGAGAGAGAGAGAGAGAGAGAGAAAGAGAGATAGAGAGATAGAGATACACATCAATCAGCTTAACCACAGCTGAATCAAGCATTCAGCCAAACATCTCAACAAAAAAAAATTGATAACCACAAATACACCGGAAATTGTACCCCGGTACTTCCTTTAGACCTTTTAATAGTCTGACTACACTTCTCTCTGCTATCATCAGTGAAGTGGAAGTGATAAACTGCTGCTTTTCAGGAGGGCAAATTCACGTTTGTTCTCCAGATCGTCAAATAAAGCGATGTTTGCATGGCATGTCATTAGTCTCTCCTCATTATTAGGCGTTGGATGTAATGAGGTAATAAAGCCAGACCACATACTCTTAGATGCAATTAAGGTGTTTGCAATGAACTCACCAGTGTAGACTTAATTCCCACGCTCTCTGCTGCCTGGAATGCCAATGTAAAATTTCGTCTCTGGAGAAAGAAAACGGGGCATCTTAATGCTTAGTTTTAAACCACATGCACACGCTTTTTTTGAGACAGTGTGTTCTGTGTGCATGCCAAGAAGGCGCTATCAGACCTTGTCCTGGCTGTTGAGCTCTTGATATGGGATATGAGCAGGTAGATATGTGTGGAGAACAGCACAGAAGGCCAAACCATCATTCCAGCTGCTGCTGAAATTGGTGATGTCTATGTTCTGCGGGAAGGAAAGAAAAACACAACACCTTTGTCAGCTCCCACAGAATCTGGCCTGTATTAGTGCTCATAGAGCTTCCACTGGAGCCTGTAATGCGATCACACATTTTCATTTTCTCATGTCTGCTCATTGGTGGCAAAGGTGGACTGTTGTTTTGACAGAAATCACTTCCGCCAACTGCGGCTCCAGAGGCTTTAGAGCATGAAAGAATGGTGGCTGTATAAGGTTTCCATTCAAAAAGGTTCAGTTAAAACAAGCTGCCGAAGCAAAGCCTAGCGTGACTGCTCCGAAATGAATGTTAAATCATTAAACTGGGAGTCTGGGAAGGGGATGGGCTGGTCTAAAACCTGTGCTTAGCTCCTGACTGTACAGAGCGGCTCCACATGCCAGGCTGACCTTCCCCTCTGTCTAACATGGAGTGTTTGCCCAACAGACACTTTTATCAATGTCAACACACATCTCACACTCGCTCTAACCCATATACAGCGGAAGTCAGCAGACAGCAGAGGCCATTTATGGCTCTGTTGTGACCAACGCAGTTAGTGTTTCACTGTAGTCCAGTGCAATTAGTTAGCCGATAGCACTCACGTGTCTATCGGGAATATCAGTGCAATTCAGGTAAAGTGGAAGTCTCAGAGGGACACAGGCTTCCCCACACTATAAATCTTTCATCCTCTAATAGGTTTAATGGTAATTACAGCATCATTACAGACAATCAGTTTCTGTGGTGGGTTTTTATAATGCACCAAAACCAAACTACACTAGAATACTGGAACGAACTGTACGTTTGTGGAATCATCACACTATTATTATGTTTTTGTGCAGCGTGTTTATGGGTAGATTTTTGTGTTTCAGCATAGGACGGCAGCCATGCAATTTGACACAGTGTGCGGCGTACAGTCTGAGCACTGACAGGCTGACCTCCCCCACCCCTTTAACCAGCACTCCTACGTCTATTTTCAAAAGACAACCTCTGGATATTACGCTGAGCATGTGCACTCAACATCTTTGGCCGACCACGGCGAGGCCTGTTCTGAGTGGAACCTGTCCTGTTAAACCGCTGTATGGTCTTGGCCACCGTGCTGCAGCTCAGTTTCAGGGTGTTGGCAATCTTCTTATAGCCGAGACCATCTTTATGTAGAGCAACAATTCTTTTTTTCAGATCCTCAGGAAGTTCTTTGCCATGAAGGGCCATGTTGAACTTCCAGTGACCAGTATGAGAGAGTGTGAGAGCGATAACACCAAATTCAACACGCCTGCTCTCCATTCACATGTGAGTGTGTCTCACCTTATGACACTAACGAGTCACATGACACCGGGGAGGGAAAATGTCTAATTGGGAACAATTTGGCCATTTTCACTTAGGGGTGTACTCACTTTTATGGCTTTAGGAAATCAAGTCATCTTGACACCAGGGGTGCCCAAACCTTTGTATGTGGTAGTCTCATGGATGGAAACGAACATCTAAAATTTTGGATGTTGGGTCAACGTAGACTTTACAGTGGGAATAAAACTGACTCTGAAACTCGTAAACCAAAACAATGTTTCAAGAAGGTGGAGCTCAAAGTAAAGGGGTGATTGTGTGCCCGTCAACACTATCCAGCGGACAACAAGCAACAGTTCAGCTAGCCAATGCTAGATGCCCAGCAACAAACAGCCAACAAGTGGAGTGCAGGCTTGTATTCTTGTTATGAGATCACATCTGGACCCGCAAGACTAGTTTGGTAGTTGCAAACATCTGAACTCTGTGACCCAGAGGCAATCACCAGGTGGTGGGTATCTTCCCTGGTAATGCTCTACCAGGCCTGTAATGCAGCCATTAAAAAAAAGCAATTTATACCCAAACTCCTTTTCTGGAGAGGCCCACTGATCCAGAAGCACAGTTCTGTCTTTGAAAGAGCAGCAGCGCTTATCAGATGTGAGAAAGAGAAGTGTAAATTGGCGGAGGCTGAGAAGCTATGGGAGCCTGCGGTGAAGGAGATGGATAAAAAATGTGAGATCACCAGAGCGGGTCACAGCAGCAGGTACCTGAAGGAGAGATGCAGAGCCACTACACCTCTCACATGCATTTTGATTACCCCTCTGTTCACGCTGATACAAGCTGCATTTACATGCAGTAGCTATTCTTTGCTCTCAGCCATTGAAGCACTAAAATTCCAAAAATTTCGAAAATTTCACCATAATTAAAATGCAGACAGTTTATAAAATGCTAACTGGGAAAGGGAAAGTCAGAACTGCTCACAGTGGCGGTGATGGGAACCCCTATGTCCAAAGCATTAAATGCCTGATGTCTTATTTTATGATTGATGCGAGATAAGGTTCTGGCCTAACAATTATACACTCATCATCAAAAGAAAAGTTTCACCCAGAAGGAAGTGTGGGATTGCAGTGCTATTGAAGGAAGATAAAGGTTACCAGGGACAATAAATGATGAAGCAGTGTCTCTCAGTATGGCATTGGGCCGCCATGTTTGCTACTGCAACATGCTAGACATCTTGGCATGGAGTTGTAGAGGTTCCTAATGGTGTACTGCATAATCGTTTCCATGCAGCTTGAATATTCTCACTTAGTTCCAGCAGATTTTGTGGTAGGGGTGAAGGTAAAGTGACACCAGGTCTTCTGGACATGTGACGTGTAACAAAGCATTCATCTTGGCCCTGACCACGGTGCCTCCTCACACGGATTCATTGGTCGTCTCCACCAAGACCCGCTGACATTCTGAGTCACTCCATGACAGTCTGGCACGACACCATTGCAGTCTATGGTGATGTTGACATGGTGTTAAGGGCAGTTGTCGTAACGGTCTGTGCGCATGTAGTCCTGCGTTGTGCAGCCGTCTACCAATGGTGCTGACACTAACGGGATGACTCTTAGAAGGCATCTCTGCTTACTGAATGTCCAGATCCGTGATGGGGCTGTCGGGTACAGCGATAAGGCCCGTTCTTGCTTACGCCACATGCGCGGTCGATCATGAAACCTGAATCATTCGCATGCCTCACAATGTCAAACCTACCCACCAAGTTTCATTCCTGTCGATTGATGTACTATATAATGTACCAGTCAATTAGTAAGACTCTACAGGCTTACACTCAACAGGTCCAACTGATGAGACGTCTGAAACAATACATATCCTGATGTGCCACATATACTCTTGATGTATCTCAATATTATATTTTTGCCATATCGCCACCTCTGATATATTCTGTTGCAGAGAAAACTTCATTTTTTGGCACAATTAAAAAGGTCTAGGTCACTCTTTCATTTACATTTAGGCATTTAGCTGATGCTCCTGTTCGTTTTACAGGTAGGCCAGTGCAGTGTTAGGAGTCTTGCCCAAGGACTCTTATTGGTGTAGCTCAGCATTTGCTACCTAGACTGGGATTCGAATCCCCGTCTCCCACATGGGGTGGTAGCTGTTTGGTAGGGTAGTGGTGTTAACCGCTGAGCCACACCAACCACTATTT
>CM067487.1:25467197-25745841 GCA_034552555.1 Semaprochilodus insignis | reverse complement strand
ACTACTGAAGGAGGAGCCATTTTATATTTAAAAAATAAATAAATAAAAAAAAATAATAATAAATAATAATAATAATAATAATAATAATAATTTAATAATTAAGAAGAGCACAATTTTCAAATTGCAAGACCTGCAATAGCCTCCAATATCAACTATGCTGCCTTCACCCTGAAGCAGGAAAACCGAACTTAACACCGAGCATGTAAACTACTTGAAGATCAGAAAACAACCCATGTACTGTATATATGAACAAAATAAATTAACTGGCTTGTTAACTGGCTATGGCTACCTCTCTAACTAAAGCTTTTGTTTCTCATTTGCTCAGTTAGTTGGCTAGCTGGCCAGCCCTAGAACAGTTCTCAGTGGTTTCGAACTCCGTACATGGAAAAAATGTTACACAGGACCCTCAATGCTGCAGAGCTTATAGGAGTGCCGTGTGCCTCAACAGAATCTTGCCTCTGTGGTCTATGGACAAATCCCTTCAGCTTGCAGCTTATTTTTTGATACAACCTACACTGTCAGCTAGGAGCTTTATGTAGACAGAAGTGAGTGTCAAATCAACCACATGTACCACAGGTTATTTTTAATCGAGTTTCTAAGAAACAAAATGCACACACACACACACACACACACACACACACACACACACACACACACACACACATACACATACACACACACACCAAACAAAAAAAACGTCTTAAAGTATCGCAATATTAGATTTTTGCCATATCGCTCATCTCTAGTGTCAAGAATGATTAGTGGCACTGGGATGCACCCATGTTGAAGTGTCACTACCAGTGGGTCTGAAAATTTCAGGAAATGTGAGTAAATTTATTTCATAAAAAACCCATGCTTCATGCTTTTGTTTTTTTATATAGAGCATGTTTTGCAGATCAATTATTAAAAAAAATAAAAAGAAAAATTAAGACTCACATAATTTTTAAAAATTTGAAATGGAGTGCCGTAATACCTCGACTGAAAATTTGAGATTACATGAAATGAGATTTCTCTGGGAAATGCATGTGATTTCTCTAGGAAAATTAAGACTTATTATCTAACCAAATTTGGCACTCTTGGGCCTTGCAGATTTTCTAAAGAACAAAAAAATTAAAAAATTTTTTTTAAAAATTCATGGAAAAAGAACAAGTAAAGATAACATAAATTCTTGTAATCTGCCATCCAAACAGTGCCTTACTTTCTGCTCTTGAGTTCATCCAGCTCTTTGCCCATCTTTTCATTCTTGTCCTGGGCCTCCTGCAGGCGGCGCCGCAGATCCCCAATCTCCTCCTGAGCCTCAGATTTAATATCGTTGGCAATAACCACAGCCGTCTGCAGATCAGCCTGGAACTGCCTCCACTCAGCCGATTCTTCCTGTAACAAAAGACATGCCAATTACCTGCTTTATAACAGACCCTGGATAACTGACGGTAAACAGGGCTAAGTGAATGATGGTTTCAAAGACAAAGCTTCTCCACATAAAATTAGATGAAGCAGACAGTCAATATCGCATATGGAGAGAAGTATTACCCGCAGTTTACGGTGAAGAGTCTTGATCTCTTTTTCCATGTCATATTTCTGGTCGTGAAGTTTTTTAATAGAATCTAAATGAAAGAGATAAAGACAGATGAAGACAACCGGAGACAAGACCCACTAAAAAAAAAAAAAAAAAAAAAAATCTTGCTGCAGCTCACACTGACAACAGCTCAATTGCGCCTCTTTGTGGACAAACCTCTGTATGACAATGTGGTAATTCAAAAGTAAGTCATATTGATCCAACAGAATGAAAACTAATTCATATATCAATTTCTGAAAAGTTTTATTATTCCTTTGCACCAAGGACCAATTAAAAAGAGCTACGAGAAATGCCAAAGAGCTGTGCCAGTATGGTAAGTTGTTCAGGCACATGGTGCAGAGATTTCTTGGGTGACTCACTTTCCAGGTCTGAGATGATGAGGTTGTCATGGAGTTTGACAGCTCGATGCTGCTCCACCTCGTCTTCCAGCTCAAAGATAGTCTCCTTCAAGTCAGCGATCTCTGTGTCCTTCTCCTCCAGTTCAGAACACTGCTGTGCCAAAGCCCGCTTCTGCTCAGCCAGCTGTTTCTGTACCTCTTCCCGGAATGCCTGGAAATCTCCCTCCAGCTACAACGCATGAACACACAAGCACACAAACACATGCGTATTGCTAGACTGATCAAATGACTAAGAAATCAACAGACTCAGAAACCCATTTGTGCTTAAAAGAAAAAGTGGATAAAAGTATTTAAAACATTTATGGGCATGTATGGGCAAATTTTCTGTGCTCCAAGGTGGTGGTCTATAGGGCATTATGCAAAAACCACCCTTCATTTATTTAACTCCCATTCAAAAGTTCAGTCTTAAAGTTTCTGCTGCTCATAGTCCAAGTAACCCCTCTGGGGTGGTGAGGCCACTGTTCTGAGAACCAAGGTCCACCTTCTTGCTACCAGGAGAGGCCTGTCAATGGGGAATGTGGGCAAGATTTGGGCCAGAACAATTCTGCTGTCTGGGATGTATAACTGTCTTGGTTGTCAAAGAAATAACAATGCCTAAACTGCAGATCAAACATATTTATTGAACACTGAACATCTTAACATCCCAGGGGCTATACCAACAAAGCACAATATGACTTTTGGTTGCTGAACATTCAGTGCATCCCTAGGTTTATAACCTTCCTGCATCAAAATAATTTAATTAGAGTAAAAAAAAGTGGGATTATATGATAGAATAAATCACTTATTAAGAAAGCCTGATGCGTTTGATTTTTCTGGGTAATCTAAACTTTTAAACTTTCCTTCGATATGTTTAATAGCAGTTGTGACTGGAAATGAATTGAAAAGGGCGGTCTCTGAAATTCTGAGTACTGTACTTTTGTTCATTTATATGTATAATATGTCAAAGGCAAAATTTAGAGGAGCAAAAATATTTGTGATCACTTAATAAAATCAAAGCAGAGTGCTTATGGATGGGACAAAATCTTATTTGTTCCCTACAACAGCTTCATTTAATTCCCCCCAGTTATTCCTTTAAGGAGCAGAAGTCAAAGCACTGCATTATACAATGTGTTATACAACTGTGTGTTTTCTCACCTTACTAATTGCATCCTGCAGCTGTGCAGCCTCTTCGCGTGTATGCCCCAGCTCCTCCTGCAGCTCTGCTGCTTTAGCCTCGGCACGCTCCTTGTCCAACCTTTCACTGTCCAGCAGATGGCGTATGTCGGTCTTGTCACCAGCATTGTGGATGGAAAGGAGCTGGGCCACCCTCTGCCTCTCCTGTTCCAGCTGAAGTCTGCAGCGGTCCAGCTCGACCTGCTCTTCCTCAGCACGCAGTCTAAGAGCCTGCAGCTGCACAGCGGCGGCCTCGCGCTCTCTACGCTCCAGCTCAGCGGTCCTCTCAGCCAGACGCACTCGGTCCTTCAGAGCAGCGGCCAGGCCCTGTGCCTCAGCGTTCTCCTGCTCTGCCATCTTCAGTGCACCGCTCAGCTGCTGCTGCACTCCCAAGAGCTGTTCCCTCTCAAAGCGTGCATTCTCATTCAACTCAGCATAGCGCCTCTCCAGCTCCACATAGCGCCCGCTCTTGGTGTCCTCATCTTCCTCATCCTTGGCGTAGGCCACACGATGTTCGTCCAGCAGGCCACGGAAGTAGTCCAGTTGGCGGCCATAGAGATCCAGCCGCTCGGCCTGCTGCCTCAGAGAGTCCAGCAGAACTGCACGCTCCTCGCCCAGCCGCTCGTTCTCAGCACTCAGCTCCTGTGCAATCTGCTGCAAGTCAGCCAGCTCCTGCAGCGTGGCCTGAAGCTCCTCTGCCGTGCTGTGCTGGTTCTCCTCCATCTGGTGGATGCGCTCTGTGAGGCAGGCCACAGATACCTCGCTGGCGTTCCCACTGCTGCCTCTCCGCTCACGGCTTGGAGAGGAGCCACCGCCCTCTGACTCAGAAGAGGAGCCACAGCCTGAGGGTGCATCAAGGGCATCGTCGCTGGAGGTGACAGGCTGGTAGGCCTCACTGTAAGCCTGGGAAATGAAACGATAACATTAATCATCAAAAACATTCTTTCCTATGTACATGATCAGCATTTTATTTCATTGAATGAATTTGCCCCCATTCAGTATTGTAAGTTAACTCTTCAGCTTTGAAAAGATGTTACTAACTGGCGAGTTGAGGCTTTAACTCGCTAGGAGGGGAGAGGGATCTAGCCATTCTCTCGTAACAGCACAAAGCAGCGCAATAATACATGGTGGCAGCTGCACTTTTAAGGTCTTCTAAGGCTCACTTTGAATTATTCCTAAAAAGTTATTTATTAAACCTGCACTATATGAGTTTTGAGGATCTGGAGACCTTGGAGAACATAAAGGTTGTGCTTTGGACTCTTTTGCCTAGCAGATGAATCTGATGACTGCATTTGTGTTGAATAAGCATTCAAAGAGAAATTTGTCAAAACACGAAAAACAGCTTTTGTACACGAGTAATTTATCTTCTACTGTTATCATATAGTTATCAGTATAAAGCAAATTTGGCATTCGAGACCTACACCTCAATACCTTCTTTCTGAGACAGAGCGCATAATGTTAATACGTAAATGCATAGCTATCATCGAGCTATCTAACTTTAAGATAACATTTTAGAGTTCTAAAAAATACACATGATCGGTGGTGGCTATTTTGTTTTTGGTGGTAAATACTGTTAATGTTAGTTAATATCAGTTAGCTAAAAATCACAAAAAATAATAATAATAATAAAAAAAAAGAATAAGACCACCAATGCAAGTTTTAGGTAGTGAATTCAGACCATCTCCACAAATAGACAAATGTATTAAAGCACGAAGTCTCACATGTACAAATATTTTAATAATCAACCGTTTCATATCTTTGGCATTTCTTTGGGAGGTGAGTGGGGGGACCAAACCAGCGACTTATTCAATCAGCATGAACCAACCATTTTCAGTGCTGAAAACATGTAGACGTATGATAATGTATGATTACGTATGATTTTAGTCCTTTTAAAATCATACACTATACAGAGCGCCAAGGACTTTGTATAATTATTAATACAGAATGACAGAAAAGATATTAGGGATAAGGCTTTCTCGGCCCCAGACCTTACCTCACTACACTCGCTGTCCACAGCATCAGGTGAGCCAACACGCCTCGCCTCGGACAGTAGGTCTTCTGTGGAACCCCTAGCAGAGCCTTCAGCTGAAGATGCCCGAGTTCCTCCCCCGCCGGCACTGGCTCCTCCACCAGCAGCCGGCTCTGGACTAAGAGAGACACCACGTGGACCTTTATCTGGGCTGTCCAGCCTCTGTTCCAGAGAGAAGCCTAGTGCGTTGAGACGGTCTTTCAGCATGCGGTTCTCGCTCTTTAGCAGGTTCAGCTCTCCCCGAATGCCCTGGTTCTGGTCCTGCAGAAGCAGGAGGGTGGATTCCACATCAGCTGCACTGATCCCACAGGCAGTTTCCTTCTCCTGGGGCTGCTGCTCAGCCTGGCTCTCCGGCTCAGGGGCATCTTGCTCTTCTTGGTCTTCCAGGCCCAGCTGAGCCCTCATCCCGCGCAGCTCTGAACGAAGGTGCATGATCTCCAGGTCTTTGCTCTTGGCCAGGCCCAACAGGTCTTTTACTCTGGACTCCAGCACTGCTTTGTTACTGATCTGCCTGTCGTAGCGTGACTTGCTAGCCTGAGTTTCCGCGTCAGCAGAGGACCGGCAGCGAGATCGCTTTGGAGGCATTGAGTCGGAGGGTCCAGACAGCTTCTTGGCAGTAACGGTCCTGGAGCGCTCACGCAAACTTTCTCGGGTCACTCCAGGCTCCTTGGCTGCAGAGGACGTCCCGCGCCTTCCTGATGGACCTGCAAGGCAGATAAATCATTCAATAATCAACAATCACTCATCACCACCAAATCAGCAATCATTCATCATCATCCTCTTTAAACTCACTTTTAGGGCTTTGTCAACACTATATTTCATTCATTTATTAAAAACTGTATTTTGATTACATTTTAGGAAAGGGAAACACGTCACCCAGACGCTGTCTATCAATTCAAATTATACTCATTCTGAAGCCCAGAGTCACTGCTGGTACCTGAATTGATCTTGGCCTTAGACTCTGTGTTGTTTTGAGTGGAGGTGGTGCTCCTCTTGCTCTTGGCTGCAGTGCTGCTGGCTGCTGCAGATCCTCCACTGCCTGCACTCATTGCTGGGAGATCATCGTTGCTCTTCGTCTGGTAGACATATGGTACAACCTTAGTTAGTATGTGGACAAGAATGCATGAGCGCATCTAAACCTTGATCTGGGCAACAGAATCTTCCAACAGAATGTTACTTTCAATGTTACAATTCTTGCCCCCTTAAACAAAAGTTCACATAAGTCCTTATTAGCTTTTTCCCCCAGGAACGCTACGCTACAAAGACATAAAATGACCACACGCAATTAACCAATTTCAAGCATTAGGAACGACTAAAGAACAGAGGTTCACCTTAGACAGATGGGCAGAGTTTGTGGACTTTGCTGTGGCCTTGCCTCCAGTGCCCATACTGCTGGCGGCCTCAGGCTTGCCCTGGGCTTTAGTGCCGGCCGTCGTTCTGGTGGAGGCGCCCGTGGCCCTGCTCGCCTTTTTCATACTGGGCTCCAAGTTCCTGATACATTTACGTTGCAATCTGTAGAACAGAAAAACATCCAACATGCTTTACGACAGCGAAACAAAGCTGCTTAATCTGAATAAGAGTCTAGTACTTTTGTGCCTTTCCAGGGCATAAAGCAGCTAATAAAATACAGTTATAAACTTTAGAAGGTCCTCAAATGACTTACTCCTTCAATGCATACATGCATACAAAGAAAAGTCCAGTAATATCAAAAAGACATCAAAACATCCCCATTACCTAATGCCAGAAGTCATGGTTTTCTTTGGAGAACACATGGCCCGTTAAACACTGTGCTTTTGCTAAGAGACAGTTTTAATGTACCATTAGAGTCCCCCGGGCCCTATTTATGCAGGCGCACAGTTCAGATGGAAACGTCACTGGACAGCTTTTTGAACAGACACATAGAGTGTGATTGGAGGACAGGCAAGGAGGCTGGAACTGCCTTTCTTATCACATCATCATGGGTGGAGGCGAAGGCTGTTACTGGTCCTGACTGTGGCTGTCCTTAAAAGGCGTTAGGAGGTCTAAGTAGGCTTCCCAGCCTGAAGTCAGAGATCAACCAGCACAAAGAGAGGGAAACTCAACAGCGTGTTCTTTATACACAGTTTAAAAGATGCACGTCTGTTCATTCTGATCCTGCAGTACTACATCTGTCGCTACTGCTAGTAAATTCCAGGCAAGACGTTAATAACATAATTACACACAACAGCTACTAAGTGCATTGTAAGCCACAGATACTCAAAAGAGCAGCTATTTATTTTGGCTTAAATTCAATTTTAGCAGATATTCAACAATCCAATGCTAATGACATTTTATGTTTAGTGTATGCTACACCAATACATTCTCCACACACACACACACACACACACACACACACACACACACACAGCAATATTATGTTTGTTGTTTTTTTGTTGTTGTTTTTTTAACACTCTATCCATTCTCAAAAACACAGTATCATTTTTAATTAATACTTTACATGCAAATATATGCAAGCCTATGCACCTAAGGCTGAACGGTTTGGGAACAATATCTAATTGGGAATTTTCAGATCAGTACTGCTATGACTGCGATTTAAATTGCAATTAGTTTCTGGGAACTGAAGTCCAGGCCTTCTTTGGTCAGTAAGAAAAGAGCATCCCCTTTCTCAGTTAGCTGTTGTTGTGATGTCACAGCATACAGTTGTTTGGCTGCCTCTGATTGGTCTAACTCATCTACAGGCAGTTTACAAGCTCTGACATTATGTTAGCATGCCCCATAGAAGACACAGTCTTAATAAAAGGGGTTATAATCAAAATTGCAGCTCTTGCGATTTGAATATTGCACTTTTATATTGCAATTTTGATACACAATAGATTCATCTTTCAGCCCTAGTGGCACCCTGACCCGAATCGTGCTTTGATACTGCTGCAGGAGAATCTGCTCAGACTGGAGTGCACACCAAGGAGTGTAGCACAATTTCAAGCTTTAACAATTACCTATAAGATGCAAGTGTATATAGCTGTCTCAGAGACTGTTAAAGAAACACTGCAGCATTTTCAAACTACTGTAATGTGTTACTGACACAGTGCCTTAGTGGTTTTCGAAACAGGCTCCAGCCAGTTCAGAATAAGGTAGCTTTTGTGCCTACCAGGAAAAAAAGGCCTTATTACTTTGGCTTCATGCAGTTTACACCAGCTTCTAGTAGTTCTAGTATAACTTATTGCTGATTATAACTGATTTTCCGTTTTGTGAGAGACATGGGATGGGAACGAAGATGCACCTGCTTCACTCCCACAGCGAGAGGAAACGCTAAAACCACATCACACCTGGACAGAGTATTTGGTGAAAAGCACAATGCACTGTCCTTTAATCTCACGCACTCACTCACTCACTCACTCTAGCCAAACAAATGTGACTCATGCTTGCTGCTCGAACCCTGCATGAAACATCACATGGCTTTGCTGAGAGTGAGGTTTCTGCGTGTGTGGCTGACACGCTATGTGGTGGTTTGAATACATTTCTCATCAGCGGAGCTGCATGAAATATTTTTGGTTGAACAGCGAGATGAAATAAACAAATAAACCGTCATATTCCCCTCACTGTTGTTGCTTTTTAGAAAGTAGTAAAGAGGTTTTAATGCATGACTGCTTAGATGTTTACTGTAATCGTTGTACTCTCATACATTTACAATTCTGGGTTTTGCAGTGTTTAGTCTGTATCTAAGCTTCCTTGCTTGCATATACCGAACAGGCTCTCCCTGATGTGTGCAATTTCAACACTGTCAGTGAGTCATACTACTTACTCATACCACTCAAATAAGTAGTGATGAGATACACGATATCTACGCTCAGAAAAGCATGTAGCGTGAGATAATCCTAATAAATTGTGACATTATGTTAAATATCATCATTTAGCCATCTCTTTGTAGCAATCATTTATTTGCTGGTGTCCATGTACAATGAGCACAGTAAATCCATTCCCTAGGTAACGTACCACCACAAATTCTTTCACCTCTCACCCCTAATGTAACAAATTATACCCATGTGCAGCCTAATTTACAAATACCTTTGGCTGAAGAATTGATTATAGTAGGCGCTCTTCACTGTTACTCACTATTAGCGCTTACTTTTTAACTTAGCATCAACTTCCCAGCAGGATTTGCCATCGTTGCTCCACAACTGCACGCATGCATCTTCAAAACACAAACACTTTGATCAGCAGAACACTAGCCAGGAGATTAAGGTCCACCAGCTCACCCAAACCACCCGTATGGTTTATGCCAGTGCTCTTTGAAGCTGATCTGCTTGAACTGGAGACAAAACAACAAAACCACACACCCAGCAGCAGACTACAACTCATCATCCCCGCTGCCATGGCAGGGTGGTGACCAGCGGAGAGAAAGCTCATTACAGAATCACACTTGAGCTACTTGCTGATTCAATCGTTTAAAAGACAAGAGCAGGGGTTACAAACCTTCCCTGTGAACTCGCTGGCTCTGTATTTTCTGAAAGCAAATCAGAAGTCAAGACTTGGGCACGTTTTCAATTTGATGCAGCAGCTCCACCTCTGTAAATAAACATCATTAAGTGCTGCAAGCTCAGCAGGCCTCAAGGCTTAGCGAGCTGGTATTTTCCCCAGGGGGCCGCCAGACAATAACAGTTGGTGGAAATCATAACATAGCTGAAACTCTGGAATCCCTGAGAGGAGAGAGGAGAAGAGAGGAGAAGGGCTGGAGGAGGGGCTGCGGTAATATCCCTCAGCTGAGCGGGGTCAGTCACGCTGACACGTGTTAGCTAGCCACAGCCCACACAAAACTCAACCTAACCAAACCCTCAAGCATAAAATCAGACTTTCTGGTCCCAGCAATCACTCACAGATGGCTACTAGACAAGACACCCACTGATATCTGATAAGACATGCTTCGAGAAACTCACAGGGCTGTGGCTTGTTCCCTCTCGCTCATAAGAACACACTCGGACGCAGCGCGCAAACAAAATCATGAGCACAAAGCTTCACTTTAAGGTTCAAATGGCACATCAGAGTACATATACCGTGGCTAGTAGACTGACATCAACAGAAAATGCCAGATCAGATATCAGAGGGAAAAATGAACTAATCTGATTCAATCTTGTACCAAATCCAGCTGGAAATACCCAAAATTCACACTGTGTGATGTGATACTGTTAACTGTGCATGCCTTTGTGTGGAATAGCAGAGTGTTCGATCAAAGTCTACTTCTAGATTCTCGTCTTAAAGAGACACTTCGGCTACAAACCTAATTTACACAAATTTGCACTAAACTCAGATGCAGTTGATCAGCACATGCCATGCATGTAGTGCAAATTTGCTTCCTTATTTTTGAACTGGAGTTGCAAGGCTAACAAACACTAGAATTCAATAGTCACCCAAATAGTTCAAATCATTTCTGAAAAAGTACATCACCAAAACTTTTCAACCTGCTAAAAAATGCATCCCAGCCTTCATTAAGGTCATGCAAACTTCCTTACATGGTTTAATAGCAGGGTTTCTCAAATGTTTCCACTCAAGGTTCACCTATTTACCACTAAAGCATGAGGGCTGGACCCAACTATTCAGATACTCTTTCGCTTGGTATAGGATTCGGATATCCTTTTTTTTTTTTTTTTTTTTTTTTTTAACTTTAGCAACCTGCTGTCTCCATGAAGTTTGGGTGCCTGTGGAGGCTCATGTTAGCCCTGAAAAGCACAGGACTGCAAATGTGTTGTTTACTGTTGTCAAATGTCGTTGTTTGTTAATTGTGTTGTTCTGTGTTGGGGAGTGGGCAAAATGCTGAGGAGCTCAACTATGCGGGAACTCTTCAAATTAAACTATGACTAGGCAACAGCAGTGTGCCAAATTTGCAGTTTGAATCTGGCCTACAGTGATTGCACAAAAAAAGTAAAAGAAAAAAAAAGTTTTAGTAACAAAACACTTTTAATACACTCATATAGTTGTGCAAATACTTGCACCCCCACATCACGTTAACGTCTCCAAAGACTGCAATGGTGTCGTGCCAGACTGTCATGGAGTGACTCAGAATAGCAGCAGGTCATCTTCAGTGATGAGTCCCACTTTTGCCTTTTTGGAGACGACCAGTGAAGGAGTGTGTGGAGGCACCGTGGTCAGCGCCAAGATGAACGATTTGTTGTCACACATCACACATCCAGAAGGCCTGGTGTCACCCCACCTCCACCCCTACCGCACAATCTGCAGGAACTGTGTGAGAATATTCAAGCTGCATGGGATGGATTATCACAGGACACCATTAGGAACCTCTACAACTCCATGCTGAGACGTCTGGCATCTTGCGTTAGCAAACATGGTGGCCCAACACCATACTGAGAGACTACTTCTGTAAGTGCAGCTCAGTAAATATTGCCTATATCAGTCTAAATTTAGCATCATTTATTGTTCCTGGTAACCTTTATCTTCCTTCCCAATAGCACTGCAATCCCACACTACCTTCTGGGTGCAACTACTCTTTAGACGATGAGTATAATATAACAACATTGTGGCATAACAAAAAATTTTGTTCTGTTCATGTCATGTCTTTCCCCGAGTCATTCTCAGCACGCATCCACCACCTGGCCCAACCCTAAACCCCTGAGAAACCCTGCTTTAGAGCACAATATGATTATGACCTATAAAAGACAAATCAACAGAGCTTCACCGTGTAACCGTACACTTCTTAGACAACAGACTACATATTCACAAACCACCTCAAGAGAAGTGCTGATCTGGAATCAGTCTGCGTGACAATGAGCATCTGCTTTGTGCATATCAGTCCGGGTATTGCCTGAAATGTCCGCGGATGTCTTTCTTTGTAAGCTGAGAAAAGTTTGGCCGTGCATGTATACAGAAACAAACACTCTGGCCTTTCTGTTTGTTAGCAACGTTGACCTTGCAGCTGCAGTTCTAAACTAAAGCAGCAAAACTTGGACACCAAATACATCTTAGCTGATTGACTACATCTGGGGTAAGTGGAAAATTCATCAGGCTTTCACCGAACTATACTTTTCAGCAAAGTGCTCATTGGAAAGCTTGGCGGTTGAAGATATTTGGTCCTGGGATTGGATGAAAGACCAAATCATATTGCGACATTAGCAACCGTAATCACTATTTAAATCACAAGTCTGATCTGAGAGAACTAGAGGCAAACAGCCCCCCCACCTCCCCAACTCCCTTTTCAGCTTTTCCCAAGACCTTCCTGACATCCAGCCCCATTCACATGCCTAGAATGAGTCTGGGTGGGTACTGTGTGTGTCTGTCAGATGGTCAGAGATCGAACCAGGTGCGTAATCACACCCCTCAGCACCTGCTCAGACAGAGGGTGAGCTCACTCTCTCAGCCAAAATAACACTCAAATGTTCATGAAAGGTTCCTTCTATCCAATCAGCCACTAAAAGGTTCTAGATACACTGCTCTAGAACAGAGTGTCCGGTGTTGGTCTGCCTGTTGTTTGGACACTGTCTATAACTATATATATAACTATAATAAAATAAATAAATATAATAAAATAAACATAAGCACAAACACATGTGTGCGCACACAAACACACACACACACACACACACACAAACACAGTTATGAAAGGCCCACTCTTTCAAAATTGTATGTGCCTTAAGAGTAATTTCAACCATTAAGCTACTTTGAAGTGCAGTAATTTGCATTTTGAGAATAACAGACTGCACAGATAAACAGAGTGCTCAAAAAGAAAAGTGCCAAGGACAGCAGATGCATTGCCGAAGGTTCATCTTGTTCCTTTGAATCTGAGGTAATGGGCACAACAACACTGAACCTTTCTTCCCCCCAAACAAAAACACAGACGGAGTGGCCCTGGGGAATGGCAGTAATATTTAGAGGCATGTTAGTAACATTTAGAGACGTAGGCTAAAGGAAGAATTCCAAAAAAGGGCAGTTAGGCTGGAGAACGTTAAGGATAAAAACATGTGACCATCTAGAAACCTCATCCTGATACAACTCATTTAAAAGCACCACACGTGACCCAACATTCCAGGTCTTATGTCCGTTTTTAAACACAAATAGGGAAGCACAATCAGAATTGGCCAATTTTTGCCAATTTTGTCCATCATTCTGGTTTTTGGCTGATATAAACAACAGGTCAGTGTCAGGTAAGTGCACTCGGAGCTTAGAACATTCAAGACTCATTTGTGCTCAACAGTAGAGATGCACCAATATGGGGATGTCGTGTTGATGTCAATCCCTGATACTTTTACGTGTATATCTTCCTATCCCAAAGCTGACAAGTGAGGCAGAGCTGTACTCTTACTTTAAGGGCTAGTGCTGCTGTTGTACGGCTGAAAAGCTCAGGAACACAAAAGGAAATTTTGTAGAAAACTGTTAATTTACTATTTAAACATAAATTTCCTTTTCTGCCTTATGTTCATACATATGCAAGAATGTAGAAGTTGCTAATGGATTTAATGAAAGAGATCCCAAAAACCTTTACTCTCAACACACAGCCAAAAGCAGAGCAGCACATACCCATGCCTAAAACGCCACATCACTCTGTCAGGTCTTTTTCAAGTGAGGTTAATTTTTTATCTCCCACAGACTATCTTTGTTCATCTTACTTGTCAACAGGCATGATTCTATCTGACGCACAATTACTGCTCTTGCACATTTTGCATGTGTCTTACTGTTTACGCACATATTGTTGTGTGTCTTTTCTCGTTGCACTGTTACTTACTATTTATCTATTCTTTCAATTACTGCACTGGAGACGTAGCCTGACAGTGTTTTGTTATACCTATAACGGTATAATGACAAAGTTGAACTGAACTGAACTGACTTTCTTTGAGAGGTTATGCTTATGAGCATTTTCCTGTTTAAGAATTGGACCGCAGGTTATGTAGGCCGCCTGGCCTGCATTCGTTTCATCTGCTGCTTGGCATAAACATAACCCCATTGGCTTGGTCATGAAATAGTAAGTAAGTAAAAAAAGCAAATGAATAAATAAATAAATGTATTTTTTTCTGTATATTTTTGCATCAGAAGGAGGAGTCTGCCCCTCAGATGTGCTACCATGTGAGTTAACACTAGCCTTAACCTGTGAAACATTGACGTTGAGGGACACCAGTTGTCCTCTGTAAAGGGTTGTTTTTCTTTGGTAGATGACATTCCAAGACAACAGCTAATCAAGGTAACAATTAAAAATGAAGAAATTTTTTCCAGTGTTTCTTACTCTACTTAACTTCACTCACCATCATCATCATCATCACCATCATCACCATCATCACCACCACCAGAATAAAAACCCTATCAACATTAGATGGCACACCCTTGGCAATGCACACTTTGCAGCAGGAGAGTAACATAATATACATCACGTTATATATCAATAGTTATTATATCATCATGTCTCTTATTGCAGTGCTGTGATCAGTATAGATGTAACGTTTGTTTCTCTAACTAATTAAGCAAAACCCAAGTGCTAAATATCTTCAGGACATAAATAAAATATTATGATTTAAATGGAGATTGTCACGCTGTAGAGCCCTGACAATAACAAGAAAATAGCAGAAACTGTCATCCATCTGTCATCCATCTGGATCCACATTACAGAGAAATGTACAATTGACTTTTGTAGTGTTATGCAGTGAAGGGAATAAAAGATACATATTCAACATAAAACATTAACATTCTGCTCAGCCAGAGTGTAAATAAATACTTCCACAAATACCAGATCCCACTCAAATCAGTCCAAAGCTAAACATGTGCCCAGTGCCCATACTGGTATGATGCCAGTAGTGTTGTGCATGCCTACTAAACAGCCAGTTGCCTCTTACTTGCAATATAACACTTTATTTGACTTTCATGTTATTTCAACAGGCAACCCGTTTTTCATTTAGGCCTTTTAAATGAATACTTCAGTGAAAACAGTCACATTTATCCAAATTTCCACTGTCCCCAGATGCACTCCATCAGCTGAGACATGTTTGGAACCCAAATGTTGCTACTAGCTGCAAGGCTAATGTTAACAAAGACTAGAACTCAAATGTCTCCCAGTAGCCCAAATAGTTTCCATAAAAATACATACCAAAACTTCCTTTGAGCTGCTCAAACCGCACCCATGTTTTAATTAAGGTCGTGTAGACTTGCTAATGTGGCTTATAGCACAGTACATCTTACTGTGAGCTGCAAAGACGAATAAAACTTCACCGTTTACAGTCGGCCATTTCAGACAACACCAGGGCTGGTATCACAAAGCAGGACTGATGTTGGAACCAGCAACCAAAGCCCGGGTGACCTCAATGAAGATCTGGATGTGGTTTAAACAGGTTTATTCATTTTACTGATGGATTTATACAGAAAAGATGATTTGAGCTACTTAGAAAGTTCTAGAGTTTGCTTTGCTGGGCTGAATCTGGAAAATTGTATAAACTTAATATTTTTGCCAAACCCGTCAATTTAAAAGAGCAAACGATGTTATTTACAATGTAACTTTGGCTTACAGAAAGTGCTGGAAATCATTTTAAATTAAAAATCATTTTTAAATCAGTTATCAGCCTATTCGGCTGTAAAGGCATCAGAATCTAAACAGGCCATACAATTGTATGAGTTTCAATTCCCTGCTCTCCCATTATTAATATAGTTTCACTAATTCTACAAAAGGCTCCTACAAACTTCTGATCAGGAAGACTGCAGCACTCATTTTCACAATGGATTACGAGCTGTAACTGTTAAAAGTAGCTATGAAATATCAAAAAATGATTACATTTACGTTACCATACAAATCACAGCCTCAATGACTAGCGTGTTCCCTAGACAGCAAGGATTTTCCAGTCATGTGCAGTTCCCAAATCCCTACACAGGCTGTCTGAACTGAGAAAAAATTCCAACAGAGCCTCAATTCAGTGGAGCCATTCCTCTGAGAGCTGTAAAAACCAGCTTTTGCAGACTAAGCCTGCTCATGAGAGAGACACACTAAGACAGATGCAACTGGGTCAGTGTATCTTAACCATGTCCAGTGGATACCTACCGAGTCAGCCGTCCGTCATTTCTGAATGATATCAGTCTCCAGCTCTAATTACAAACCCACATGAGGAGGCTAAACGGTTATAGGCAAATCAACTGGCACATGCCCAACAACTCTGTGAAAGGAAAGGCTTGCCTCTACACCGATATGATACAAGTCAAAAAAGAGTAACAGAACTGATAAGGTGTAATAAAAACAGCTGATCAAACATTTTGTGAGCGTTAATCATTGCTGAGGTCATACAGCCACTGATAATGAAAGTGACAGAATGGATGAATGAAAAGAAACTATGACTTCTTTAAAAAAAAAAAAAAAAAAAAAGACCTGCAGCATCATTACCAAGACTTTCTTGGCAGACAGACATCACTAACATGTGCGCTGCAGATGAACTTATGTGCTCTTCTTGTAATCCTAACACCTCCTTCTCTTTAAATAGGCTAAAAAATTACTCTGTCATCATTCGGGCCCAAAGATTCATTGTGAGTTTACATAACAGGACTCTGCAAACCCTCATAAAGGACCTACAAATGCCTGAGATGTTTGGAACCCTCGCGAAGACTGGAATGTGCTACAGGCTGCTGAAATACTCCAACTGCAGAACGAGCTTAAGCTCGGACAAAAATGCTTACAGCTATGCTTTTTACTCAGGTACAAAAATCATTTCCAAAAGACTACAGTGGTAATCACTAGGTCTGAATGTCACTGAACAGTCTAGTCTGTCTTTTAGCACCTCAACAAAGTGTTCTTCTGGACACCCAGAAGAAAGATATAAATAAACACACTCGACATGACAACGTTAAGACTGCACAGTTTACACAGAGATGGGCAAACATACGATGTCGCGATACTTTAAGACATTTTCATGAATGTCACAATATTAATTTTTCAGATATTTGCTCAGTTGGAACAAAGAATGAAAGAACCTGTAGTGGTTCTGAAAGAACACCGTGAAAACTGTAAATACAATAACTTATAAATGACTTATCCAGTATTCGCATATACTGTGTTGCACTTAAATCCAGTGTTTTGCTCTGTTCCAAATGAAACATGCAGTTAGTCAGTATTCTACAAATACTGTCGTTATCCATGATATACATATGTTCAGAAAAGCATTGTACTGCATTTTATATATCATGTACCTCCATTTTTGCATCATTTGAACACAGCAGATTGCGTGAAAATTTCATGATGAATGGCTCTACAGAAATGGCCCAAAATTGCTTCGAAAAAAGTCTGGTTCCATTGACACACATTAAATTTAAAGCTGCCATTTTAGAGCATTTTTCTCTGGACAGCGACCACACACAAACACAAACATACACATATATATATATATATATATATATACTCTGTTATAATATTAAATATTGATATATATAGTAATACTGCCCAGCCCTAAATGTACAAACGTTTCTATCCTTTTATTGTCCCCTTTTACTGGATGACATGTTCGACCTCTGTTAAAAGTAATTTCTTCTGATTTTTCTGTCTGTATGAATTTGTAATGGTGGCCGTGATGGGAATCAGGCATAACTCTGTCTACAAGCCAAATATAGCCATTTTATTCACTATCCAAGCTGACCAGTGTGTCTGCACATGTTTCCTGAGTTCTTATTTGTAACATAGACAATGGTAAAACAGTAGCGAAGCTGAAAAATACAGATTTTCACTATTTAAGGCCACATTGCAAAAATCAGAAATTTCCTCAATATGTGATATTTAACAATACTTATTTATGTTTCATTAGACGTCTGATCTGTTAGAACAGAGACAGAACGAAGCAGCAGTTCTAAATGTAGCTAAAACACTACGAAAAATAAAACTCACTGTGTTCACAGTTTAACAGGCCTAACATGTCGCACCAAATCCAGTTAAACGCCAACTAGACCAACTTCACTCTCCCTAAAATGAAACATGCTGTGGCACTGACCATATACACGACATGTAGAGGAACGCTTCGGTTTGTGTTGTGACACAATTTATGAAGATAATGATACATGTGGTCATACGGCCCAGCCCTGTTCAGGTGGAGCACGTACCTGTAAACTATCATCACCAGTGTGTCAGCATTAGGCAGCACATTAGTAACCATTTCATATTACAGTTTCTGTGATGCAGCTTTTAATGGTACCAAACTCTCCAGACGTCTGGTTCCTAACACCACCACTGTGAACACTTCTGACTCTTCACATCAAACCTCTTTGAATGAATTATTTATAATCTGAGTAGTGACACTGACACACCCCTCTTCAGCAGGCTTGACTCATCATCCATCATCGCAGGCAGTAAAGTCAGAAGCCAGTCTTCTCTATTTGACTTCCTTCTGCTCTAGTATAAACCCATAAACCTCCAAACTCAGAGATGTGAGCAGCAGCGAAGCAGGGTAGATGTTGTCTCCAGTGAAACACAATCAATTAAACACTGAATTAGTGAACTGTTAATGACGTAACTGCCCTAAAGTAGATACCTTACAGGCACTGAGCTACAATCTGAGGTATTATCAATGGAAACGACTCAAGAAAGTACAAATCCATTGATAGTTCACTTTAGCTGTGTGAATGTGAGTGAGTATCTTTATCTGCCTCTGCTCAGCACTAAGTGAAGATGTCCGGAGCAGCAACCCTGCCTGAACCGCTGCACTCGGTTCTCATCATGAAAGCTCATTAAACAGACGGTGTCTTACAGAAACCAGCAGAGGACTGGAGACACAGTCCTGCTCCCTGTGGATACAGAGGTGGGGGTTTTAAAGGGGTGAGCAGGCCTGAGCGGTGCTTGTAGGACACGGCTCGTTATTCACAGTCCGAGCTGGGCCACAGCGGTAAACATTAGCTAAATGCTAAACTCAAAATCCCCACTTTACCTTTAAAAGGTTCTCCCTGCCGAAGACCTGGTGCGGGGTTCCAGCCTCTCGGGTATGAGATGAAGACAGTACTGCGGGAAAACTTGAATAAATAAACGACAAAAAAGCTCCCTCCTCCTCCTTCTTCTCCTCCTCCTTCTCCTCCTCCTCCTCCTCCTCCTCCCGGCAAACAGACACAAGCTCTGTAGTTAGCAGTCCAGTCCAGTCCAGAGGAGTCCAGCCCTCATCCGACCCACAACCGATCCACAGCCTAGTCTGAGCACACTGAAGCCAGCTAGAGCTCGAGCTCCACCCGCTACTGCAAAAAACGGAAAAGATATTTTCAAAATAAAAGTCCCACCAGAAGGTTTTGCTGTTGCCTGTTTTTGCTGGGTAAATTTGTTCATCTAATATTTCTATTTTTTGTACGTAGATCTGGCTCAAAAATAACTTTACAAAAAAATTACAAACACAGCAAAATGGCATTTCATTTTCAGGTTACAGTGTAAACGCCTATTAACCTAGAGCACTGCAACATTAGCCAAATAGCAAAGTTGTTCTGGACCAAATCTGGCCTACAGTCCCCATTTTCATTTGGCCCACTTGCCACATGGATTGACGGCTGCTGCCAGCCGCAAGATTTAGGCTACATACGCACCAAATTAGGGTCGCACCTCAGCCAAAAGTAGGCAACTCTGCCATATCTGTGCCAGTAGTGGACCAGATCTGTTGTGGGACATGTGGGCCAAATGAATGTTTTAAATATGTGGGCCATCTTTGGCTCACTGATTGCCAGTGCTCACAGTGGGCCAGCAATGCCAAAGCACATGTGGCCCACATCTGCATGCTATCTGGGTTAGCTATAAAAAAAACCCTTTCAAACAGGGGTATTTTACTTTTATTAAACTTTTATATTGGTTTTTTTGTACTTATTTTGTTTTATTTTACTTATCTTTCTTGTACCAGTAAATTTTACTTATCTTTCTTGTACCAGTAAACCTACACAAGTCGTCTGAGTTTTTATTTGTGATGCTAACAGTGGTAAATCATGGTAAATCTGAAAATTGAGTTTTTCCATGGGTACTATTGTTACATCACAAAACTGTCATAAACCAAAGTTTCTGGCCGCAGGCAGCCTATTCATAACTATACCATGTAAGAGCTTTCCATGACACAGCTTTTAGAGGTGTTAATTACTTCAGATGTCTGGTTCTTATCCCCACCAGTGTGAACAAATTAGATTTCACACCAAACTGTCCTGAATGACTTTGATTACATCTTAACTATTTAAGTGTGGAGAAACATTTGAATTTTTTTATTAATTGATGTATTAAATTTAAAACTTGATAAATTCCCCTTTTGATGTGTCCTTTTTAGTCATCTATTTGACTAAATACTGCTGTGGCATGTTTATTTATTTTCTAATTTAGTTTATGTTTAATACAAATTTTAAAAAAGATGTGCGAAATTATGGCATGTATAAGAGATTTTATAACATTTATACATATAGAGGTTGTATGTAGTCTTGATTAAGGAATGCTAACATTATCATACATAATAACAATGACTACCACAAGTGCTGTAAATTATGTGAATAAATAATGGTAACTTACAGTACCTAAAAGTTAATAGGATTCCCTCTAATGGTCATGGGGCCCTAAACAGCTTCTTATGTTGTTTATTGGATAGAACAGGCTCTAGTGATCTGACTAGAAAGCATTGCTGATAGAATAGGACACTCTGAAACGAGCAGCCGCACAGGGGCCTAAGGTCACCACGTCCAATGCCAAACGTCAGCTAGACGACAGGTATGACTATCAGCATTGGGCTGCAGAGCAGTAGAACTCTGTTCTGGTTTCTGGAGTGCTACTGCACCATCCAATACCTTTGAGATGAGTTGCAGTGACCCAGAACTAAATGTTAAACGTTAGTAGTTGACCTCACTAAAGATCTTGTGGACTGAATGCAAGCAAATCGTCACAGCAATGTTACAACATTGACAGGGAGAGTTGGTCTTTGTCCTTTATTTAATTTATGAATTTATTTTTTTCAGTGTCTGAGATAGCAGACAGGTCACTTCTAGCCGTACGGTCCACTTATGGTAGTCACAAAGACCCACCGATCTGCCCCACAGCCCAGCACAGAATGACATAAACAACACACATGCACACCCTTCACTAAAGAATGACTTACTTACTGTTAAAGTCTCTGCTGCCATGAATATTGTGCTACCATCCCGAGCTCCTACAGCCTCTCAAGCAAGTAGTGAGATAGTACATAGCCCCCCCTACAAAGGTCAGCCATCCCGGTGACCTCACAGAGTTCGAGAGGGTTGTGTAAGCCCTCAGTCCTCCCCTCAGGGCTGCCTCTTTAACCTGGGGTTGCTGCAGTGGAGACACTAAGCATTTCACCCCTTCCCCCTTGGGCGGTGGAACTCTTTATAGCTTGTAGCATCAGTTCTCATGCTACCTAGGAGTGGCAGCACCAGTGCTCCCTTGGCCACTCTCAGCTTCCTGTGCCACCCACAATGTCCCGAAGATTGTTGAGGGTGCTGGTGGTTGCACGACAGACTGCAATAACTGCCTGCAAACTCTAATGACTTTTAAATGTAGCCTTCAGGATATTGGCAATATGTACCCCGAAATCACCAGACTCCTCACCTGTGGTGTCCTCTGAGGCGTCCATGTTGTTAGCATCATCATGATCAGCAGCTAGTTGGCACCAAACTTAAAGCGCCATCACAGAGCAGTAAAGTTGGCTAGCCTGTGGACAACCTGTTGCTCATATGTGCTGGAGCCCCAACTCTCAGCCTCGGCTTACAAAGCAGCAGTCGCCTGTTCGAAGCGTCACTGGAGGGCCAAGGTTGGTGCTGGTCAAGGTCCCCACCAGCTGCCAGCACACTGCAATACGTTTACTTATATCTAAGCATATCTGTGTGCTCCTCACTTTCATTTCAGCAGTTTACCTTTAGTAGTAACAAAAGGCACAGACTCACTTGTTTGTGTTTAACATTGTTATGATCTGTTTTGCATCTTTTGCTTTCAAGCTTTCACATTTGATTTTAAGCAAAAGAAAAAAAAGCAAACTACCAAGATGCAGGTGTAGAGAGGCCTTAGTACTCAAGAAATCTATTTAATGCATTTATATATTTTTAAAAATTAAATCAGAATATTTACTTTGCTGTGTATGCCACAGATACAAGGAATTTGTCTTGATGAGAACACACATGTATGACATGTAACAAGAACACAGCCTGTTAACAAGTGTTACACTAGAGGAAATGTACAGTAAATAGGATAAGAATAAGAAGAAAGAGCCAGGAAAAGTGCTAAAGATATATATTAACATCAGCACATATGAATGTGGATATTCTATACATAAGTGAGTCTGAGTAGACATAAAGACTATTATTTACAGAATCTGTACAGCTGTGCAAATAAGCATTATATTAGAGGGAAGTGTCTGGAAGAGGTGATGTCCAGGATGAGAGGGGTCAGATGTAATTTTGCCAGCACGCTACATGACCCTGCTGTTGTAGATGTCCTGAAGTGTCGGCAGATCATCTGTACTACGTTATTTCATCTCATTAAAGTAATACGTGTACTTGAGTATGGTTTTAGGTTTCTCTAGTCCTGCGATCTTTTCTTTTCTCCGAATGTGTGCACTCTTTTAAACCCGCCCCATCTATTGACCCAATTTAATCCAATATTCACTGCCGCTTCAAAACAAACTCTCTTCCTCGTTCACCTCCCAGCCAATCAGAGAGCGCAGGAGGGAGCGAGAGGCGTGTTGTCCCCGCCCCTACTCAGTACAGAGGCGGAGCTTCAGTCGACTCTCCTAAAGCGCGTTCACGAGGAGAGAGCGAGCTTGGTGGTAGCGAGGAGAGAGAGCGAGCTCGTTTTACACTGTAGGGGAGCGATATAGCGCGCGCGGTTATATTCGCACTTCTCTCACAAAGGTAGAACGAAGTTTTCTTCTTCTTCCTCAGGAGAAGCGCTCCGAATTGTTTTGTTGTTTTCATTTTCCGGAACTGTTTCTGTGCAGTTAAATACGGTCTGTCGTCGAAATAAAGACAGAAAAACGGAATCATGTCGGCGTCAGCGGCGAAAGTCAGTAGAAAGGAGCAGAACTCAAATCATGACGGAGCGGACGAGACCTCGGGTAAAGTAACTATAATGGCGGCCTCCTTAGCACCGCCATTTTCCACTTACTTTTCTTTTCTTTCTCAGCATTCAGACTATTCTTAATTTCCTCACAGAAACTGTTAGGAAGGCTTTAAATCTTTCACGCTCACGTTAGCGATCAGTTCGAGGTGTCTCGCCCAACAAGCGTGGAGCGAGTCGTCCGGCCGCTGGGAGATGTTGCTAAGCTAAAGCTACATGAGGAGGCCATGTTCCTCTGCACGGCTCATTGTGCCACGCATGTTCGTTACAGACGACATTTAACAAAATACGCTCACTTGAGGCGGGGAACCGAGCACTTTACAAAACCTCGCCTCACTCCGGATACCCTCGCCTGTTCTTGAAGGTCCTGGTGAGGTCGTGTCCGACAGAAATGTGTACCTAACCGCTTCTGCGTTAGCCTGTAGCTCGTTATTGTGTCTCCCCGCCATCACGACTCGATCAGGTTGTGCCTTGGCGGACAACTTTGATTCCGATAAACCGCAGCATAGTTGGATTTGGGTGCTCTTTAGTGGGCTGAACGGCTGCCCGTCGCCACGTCTGGCGTATTTTTACTTTGAGCCGTTTACTAGCGGGTGTACGTTTGTGTAGCTTTGACTTGGTTAGCTTGGCTAAAGCGAGATTTCGCAGCGTGTGGCCTCGTTCATTCAAACCACGCGGCCCGGTGCGGTGGCAGGAAACGGTAGCCCGAGCATTATCAGCGGGCTTATCAGGTCGTAATGGCGCTGTAATTTTAATTAGTTCAGATCCTCCCTGTTCTGGACGCTTGGGCCGCTCGGCCGTTTCGTTTTGTTCAGTGTTCCGGGTTGATTTCGGGACTGCTCTGCGTGTTTACATTCAGTTACGACCCGCACTTATGTGAGCGTGTTAGCCAGGCAGCTAAGTCAGATTTAGGCGGGGAATAGCTGCATTTCTCTGAATAGTATCACTCTGTCCAGAGCGATTAGAAGGGCTCTGTATCTGATAAATCTTTTAATAAACTGGAGCGAGATTTTGCTTGACCGGCTTCTGTGTTGCTTTCTTTTTTACAGAAAAAGAACAGCAGGAAGCTATTGAACACATCGATGAAGTACAGAATGAAATTGACAGGTAGTCCATCACCCTTTTCTTCTACTCTCCAGGCTTGTGTTCTCATAATTATCCAGCTGAATCAGCTTCGTGTGCAATGTTCATTTTTAGCGGTTTGACTGATTTTCATCTCTTGTATGCAGAGCTGAACTGTACAAATGTAACCTGATCAGATCAACTAAACGAAGCATTAAAGCTTTGTTGATTGTTGCCCCTTTTCCTCTGCAGATTGAACGAACAAGCAAGCGAGGAAATTTTAAAAGTAGAGCAGAAATACAATAAGCTACGCCAGCCATTCTTCCAGAAGAGATCAGAACTCATAGCCAAAATTCCAAACTTCTGGGTCACAACATTCGTCAACCATCCACAAGGTGAGAATGAAAGCTTCTCATGTATACGCACTTGAGCATGGTGAAAGCATATGTATGATTTCCTGTAATCAAATGTTTTTATTTGTTTTTTTTTTTGTTTTTTTTAAATAGCTATTTTCTGTCTGAATATAGATTATTCCACATAATTTTTAATGTAATTTTTCTTAGGAATTGATGATCTACACCTAGGAAAAACGTTCTCTATTAAATGAATGCAAATTTTATTTTGGCCGATGTCGTATACCTCCCTTAACTATGCTTGAGTTTGCAGACATAGGGTTAGAAAACTAAGAGGGAAATTGTACAGGAGTGGATTTATATACTTTCAACAGGTCCAATGGACCTCACATACATTTATTATTCTGGTTTGATCATCTATGGTGTTAATGTAGTAATCATATTAAAACTGTCACCAAGCAAAAAAATTATATAAATTTTTCTGTAATTTTCTGTGTTATTTATTTGGCGTGATGTGGTCACAGCTTTTGACTTGTGCTCATGTGTTTTTGTGTAGTGTCAGCCTTGCTTGGGGAGGAGGATGAGGAAGCACTTCACTACCTGACCAGGGTTGAGGTCACGGAGTTTGAGGACATCAAATCAGGTTATAGAATAGATTTTGTAAGTAGCCAAACGTTTCTTCCTTTTCTGTGAATTTTTCTTCTTGCTAAGTTAAGAACAAAGGTAAGAATGTGGGCACTGATCTCTCTTTACCTTTTCAGTACTTTGATGAAAATCCTTACTTCGAAAACAAAGTCCTGTCAAAAGAATTTCACTTGAACGAAAGTGGTGATCCATCTTCAAAATCAACTGAAATCAAATGGAAGGCTGGAAAGGTTGGTTTTCTTTTGTCTTCAGCGCATGCTTAAAGAGAAGTTATGAGGGAAAGGATTATGCGTGAAAATGCCTTGTTCCAAATGAACAAAATGTATCCATCTGAAACTGCAGGACTTGACAAAGCGTGCTGGCCAGACACAGAACAAGGCTGGAAAGAAGAGGCAACATGAGGAGCCAGAGAGTTTCTTCACCTGGTTCACCGATCACTCTGATGCAGGCGCAGATGAACTCGGGGAGGTCATCAAGGATGATATCTGGCCCAACCCTCTCCAGTACTACCTGGTAGGGCTCCTAAGTAATTGTTGCATGTGAATGAGATTAGTGACACTATTTTCACAATGCAGAAGCAGCAATATGTTTGTTTTGCCCCTTTTCTCAGGTCCCAGACATGGATGATGAGGAAGGAGAGGGTGAAGATGAGGATGACGAAGAGGAGGAGGAAGGTTTGGAAGACATTGATGAGGAGGGAGATGAAGATGAGGGAGAGGAAGATGAGGAGGAAGACGAGGGAGAGGATGGAGAGGCAAGTTGTACTAATGTCAGATGTGCTGTATGCGTAAAGTGCTGTTTTAGAAAACATGAGCTCGGAGACAGTTGTAGCGCATCTGTGTAAACTAGCACCTGTAACTTGGACTGTCTGGGTTATAACCATTTCCCCCTTTCTTCACCCACAGGATGATGGGGAGGATGACTAAGATCTGATTAAGGACATATTCCCATATTCCAACAACCTCCATACCTGTTCTTTCCTTTTGAAGTCATCCTCCAACCTGAGGGAGCAAAAAGCTTTGTTTATTTTGACTTTATTTTGTTTGTTTTATTTTATTTTTGTGCTCCGTCTTCTGTTCTACTGAAGCCTCTCCTGTCCTTACCATGTCTAATACGAGTTAATTCCCTGGATATACCTGCATTGGAAAACTAGTGGCATCTCGTTGCTGAAGCTTCTTGCGTCATCAACTATTACACCATCTCCAAAGACAAATACAAGATATTAACAATCTGCACGTCATCCTCTGTAGACTAAACTGAAGTAAATAGCAATTTATATAAGTATATAAATACATTTTTTTTTTTTTTGTTTTTTTTTTTTCTGTGAATGGTTGTGAATTGAAATAATAAGCCATGGTGCAGTGATGACCTAATCATAGCATACATACCTAGCCACCTTTTTTCTTCTTTTCTTTTATGTATATTTTCATTAATGCAGGGGTGGGCCCCAAAGAGTTGACACTGTTTTTGTTTAATTTTTTTTTGTTTGTTTTTGTTTTTTTTGTTTTTCCTATGTGATTATTGGACAAATGGAAAGCACCAGCTTGTTCTTGTCACCTCTTGTAAATGTCTGGGGTCAATATCAGGGTATGACCGTTACTATTGTAGGCAGTTAAATGGGGTTGGGTGGGGCAAGTGGGCATTTGACACATCAACATTTGGGTTTATGTTGATTGAATTTTCATTGTAATGTTTTACAGACACCCATGAGGTTTGAAATTTACATTTTTAATAAAAATAAAACACAAAAAAACTTCCTCTTGTAATTTTGAGCTTGGCTAATTAAAGGATTATTTAAATGAGAGAAAAATAAATCGTAGAATCTTACGAGACATGTACCTTTTTGGGGTCTTTTTAATCCACATTTTCTTCCACTCCAAGAGTATTGGAAACGTTAAGATGTGTTATTTTTATTTTTTTTTCCTACAATAAAAGGTGTGAAATATTCCAGGCTGGTCATTTTTCTGACCAAACGGGGAACCTTTAATATTGATGACTGGACTGTCAACTTGCTTAGTTGGCTGTTGCTTGGTTTGTTGATGAAGTCCCATAAGTATGAAATACTTGGTCACTTAAGCCTTAAAATACAGACATTTCCATCTGTTATTTTTTGGGTAACGCAACGATGAACACGTAGAAAGCGGAACTTTCCTCCTGTGCGTAGTTCAGGGAGTAGTAAACAAGTCTTGAGTCAACACAAGATGCTAATGTTTCCCTCGCTCACTACCCCTAGCTACGTCCACTAGTTTTCAGCTAGTTTATTACGGTACATTTTTAGCTTAGACCGAACCGTCTTCAGCGGTTAAAAGATGGGTTACATGGATTATACTTTGTGCCTGCTGGCCCTTTCGACCAGCAAGTGAAGGTAGCTTTATGAGCGAGTGAAGGGAACTAGGGGAAGTGAGCAGAGCCTTGTAGCTGTTTCAGTTAGCATAGGTATCCATGGCATCAGACTCACTACGAAAACCGCAGATGTGTGATTGCCCCAGAAGATAAACACTGGAATTAGTACAGCTTCATTTGACAAAATATTATTAAAACCTTTTATCTGCAGCCTTAACTTCATAACCGTATGCTAGGTGACTCGTAACGTCTGTCTAATCCCCGGCTAACGTTAATGAATTAAGTAACATTAGCTGTAGCCAGTGAGCTGCTAAGCTAGCTAGTTCGCCAGCCAGCAAGCATACAGGCATGGTGGTCTGCTGAGGTCCCCTGTTCTAGAGGTACACAAAATGTTCATGGACGAGTCGCTCGATGTTGTTGGGGTTCAGTCATCATGGAAAACATCCCACCAGCGGGCTCAGGAGTCGGTACGTGATGTTTTAGAGCTTAGCTTTAGTGAGCTAAAGTAGCTGTAGCTTCTCTTCCTTCGGTTTTGAGAGGCTGGTCAGAGCAGCCAGGACGACGCTGCAACAAAAGACCGTTAAGTTTGCTTTTCAGGGCTGGTAACTCAATTCATAAATAAGTTTATGATACGATTTATGATGGTCACAAAACTGATTGTAGGTCAGCAGATCTGCCCCTGAGGTGGTCTGTGATTACAGACCCAGTAAATACCATCACAAGGTTAGGTTAACGAGTGGCTCTTATTATCCAGCAGCAGAAGTGGGTAGACCAGCCTAAAGCCATAGTTATAGAGTGTTGTTACTTCTGGAACAATAATAATAATAACTCTAATAAACCCCGTTTCTAAAACACGTTGGGACTCCGACTTTGTGCAAGATGGATGAAAACAGAATGCAATGAGGTGCAAACCATTTAAACCCTTTGTTTAGTTGAAAACTGTAGCAAGACAACATCTCAAATGTTGAATCTGAGAAGCTGTGTATATGTACATATATAAAAACTGTATATGCCCATTTGGAATTTCATGTACGTTTTAAAAAAGTTGGGGCAGGGAAAACAAAAGACAGGTAAAGTTGTGTGATGATAAACCAAACACCTGGTGAATATCTACTATCTAATTAGGTTAATTGGCAACAGGTCAGTAACACCATTGGGTTTAAAAAGAGCATCTCAGAGAGCCTGAGGGTGCGTCCCAAAAGTGCACCCAATACTAATCCTAACTAGCTTTTGAGGGTGTAGTACAGCCACAAATTTCTAAGTTGAGTATATTCAAAAATCCACAATGCAGTTAGAAGCACTTGATTTTTGAGTAGGGTAATGATGGACACTATTGTCCCCCAATGCAAGGCGAGGTGGAAAGGTAGGAGCTTCTCACATCTGGAAAATTCTGAAAAAATGGATGTTGGAAATGTTGGATGGTGATGCGACAGCGGCTGCGATAGTGGAAGGACCAGAAAGGGTGAATCTGGAGAAACCTCTGTCTGCAAGGGACACGTCCCAAAACCTGCACTGGATGGCTGTGATCTTTGGGCCTTCAGACGGCACGGCATTAAACACAGACCTGAACCTGTAGTGGAAATCACTGCATGGGCTCAGAAACACTTCCAGAATCCATTGTACGTGGACACAGTACACAGTGGAACGGAAAATCGACCAATCAAAATTTGAAATCTTTTTTGGGAATCATGGACACTGCGTCCTCCCGACTTAAGAGGAGAGGGACCATCTGGCTTGTTATCCGCATCCGTGATGGTACTGGGGGGAGCATTAGTGCACATATCCTGGAGTGACTTTAAGGCTGAATGAAAGATACAGGTTTTGGAGCAACTTATGCTGCCATCCAGACGTCGTCTTTTTCAGGGAAGGTTTTGCTTATTCCAGCAGGACAATGCCAAAGCACATTCTGCACATATTACAACAGCATGGCTCCGTAGTAAAAGAACCTGGGTGCTAAATCGACCAGCCTGGAGTCCAGACCTGCCACACATTGAAACATTTGCCGCATTATGAAACCAAAAACAAGATGAAGGAGACCCCGAATTGTCGAGCAGCTGAAATCCTATATCAAGCGAGAATGGAAAAGATTTCACTTTCAGAACTACAGCAACCGCCTCCTCAGTTCTCCAAACCCTTACAGAGTGTTGTTTAGAGAAGAGGTGATGAATACAGTGGTGAAGGTGAACCTGTCCAGACTCTTTTGAAACGTGTTGCTGACATCAAATATAAAATGAGCATATATTTTTCAAAAAACAAAAAGATCTCTCAGTTTCGACATTTGATATGTTGCCTTACTACTGTCAGTTACATGTAATGTTCAAGTAACTGGCACATCGTCACATTCTGTTTTTATTTACATTGTTCACAGCATCCCTTTTTTTTTGGAAGCCTGCTGTAGGAGAAAAAAATCAGGTCAAAGAACTCCAGTACTGCATTCACTATAGAACTACTTATTACTTCCAGCATCTATCAGAACAGGAACTAACGTTTGTTCGGCTCCGTTCTTCTCTTTTTGGCCTAGAATGCTGCAACACGATGTAACATGATGAAATTAAACACAAAAAGTAATTAACTGAACATGAGGGACTAAAATGTAGTTTATGAATAGGAGGACTTAACCTTGATACATCTGATCCAGCCAGTCAGGGTCTTGGGAAGAAGGTGGAGCAGGTATGGCATATTGTGGTTGGAGCTAGACTCTGCAGGAAGGTAGATCTCCAGGACCAGGGTTTGTGAACACTGATCTAGAAGCTAATAAATGCGTCTCTGATGTTGATATTAAGTATGCTGATATGCAGAAGGAAGTGTGGGATTGCAGTGCTGTTGAGAAGGAAGATAAAGGTTACCAGGAACAACAAATGATGATAAATTTAGACTGATAAGAGCAATATTTATTTAGCTACCCATACAGAAATAGCATCTCTCAGTATGGTGCTGGGCCGCCATGTTTGCTAATGCAACATCCCAGTGTCTCTGCATGGAGCTGTAGAGGTTCCTAATGGTGTCCTGTGATAATCCGTCCCATGCAACTTGAATATTCTGACACAGTTCCTGCAGATTTTGTGGTAGGGGTGGAGGTGGAGTGACACCAGGGCTTCTGGACATGTGACGGGTGACAACAAACCGTTTATCTTGGCGCTGACCACGGTGCCTCCGCACACATTCGTTGGTCGTCTCCACCAAGACAAAAGCAGGACTCGTCACTGAAGATGACCCGCTGACATTCTGGCACGACACCATTACAGTCTTTGGCGACGTTGACGTGGTGTTAAGGACAGTCGTCGTAACGGTCTGACTGCATTTAGTCCTGCATCGTGCAGCCGTCTTCCAGTGGTGCTGGCACTAACAGGATGACTCATGGAGAGCATCACTGCTTGCTGAATGTCCACAATCATGGCTGTTGGGTCAGTCAGGTACAGCAATAAGGCCCATCGTTGCTTATGTCACATGTGCGACTGAGCATAAAACTTGTATCATTCACATGTCTCTCAGTGTCAAACCTACCCACCAAGTTTCTTTCTTGTCGGTTGATTCCTTCTGGGTGCAACTGTTTGTGCAACTATTGTTTTGATGATGAGTGTAAATATAACTAGTTAATATCTATCTCTGTTCATCAGCTAACTGTACAAATAAAGGTGCCATGCATTAGAACAGTCACCTGTATGTTTTACACAGTGAGCCATTAATATTAAATAATCCATTTAACCTGGAATTGTGTTCACCATTTGATTTGTCAGAAAACCTGTCAAACGAAGCCAGTGCGTACCGCAGAAGCTGAAGCGCAGACAAGATCTGTTCGGGACTGTGACGCTCAGACAGATCCGCAGGAGCAACTCCCACCACCGCAGCTCTCATCAGACCCCCCCGGGCTGGAGGATTTCCTGCACAGAGTAGAGGACATGGTCATCAGGGAGTTGGTGAAGAATGCAAAGAGCCACGCTTTTGATGGGTTTGAAGTGAACTGGGCTGATCAGCATCAGACGGTGAGAGCCTGACATGCAGCAGCTACATTCGAAGCCCTGGCTGTGCAGTAACTCATATTAATATGATTATTTTTGTATGTGTGAACGCTTGTACAGGTGTCCTGCTTATACTGTCTCGGGCATCCTGACGCACAGCAGAGGGGTCTGCAAGTCACCAGTGTGTCTTGGAACTGCACAGGTTCTGTTATTGCCTGCGCTTATGGCCGGTAAGGGCCTCTGGGCTTCTTTGGTACATGGCCGGAACAGTATATAGCACCCAGTTTATATGGTTTAGACCAGTGTTTCTGAACCCTGGTCCTGGAGGGACCCTGTCCTGCACATTTTAGTGGATTCCCTGCTTTAACACACCCCCTGCATCTCTGAAAGGACTTGTTAATGAGCTGAGGAGTCAAATCATGTGTGCTGTAAGCAGGGAAAGCACTGAAATGTGCAGGGCAGGGTGCCTCCAGGAGCAGGGCTGAGAAACACTGGTTTAGTCTATTCAGTAGGTATGTAGTGATTTCAGTACACTGTCAAAAACTGATACTGTGAACATTTAAAACAGTATAGAGACACCTTTTGCTCCTTTCCAGTGGTCTTACAGTTGATGTCTCAGCTTAAAGTTTACACATATTTTAATTATGCATTTGTGGCATGATGATGCCAGTACATGGAGACAGTTCAGGTTTTTGTTGTTTGTCAGCTGGACTGTTTTATTCAGTGACCATTTTGCACAGACATGCTACTTCGTAGGCATCGAAACCAGTCTGTGTAGTACATAATTACAGCTGTGCAGAGTCATGACATTATTATAACACATAAAAGATCAAAAGTCTAATTTAATCTTGACCTCAGAAACATCTGAAGACAAATGTATCAATACACCCCTACTTATGAGTGTTTCCTGTGCTAGTGTTGATGATGGAGACTGGAGCACCGAGAGGTCCTGCGTGTGCACATGGAACCTGGACCGAAGCAGACTGAATCCCAAACAGCCGGACATGGTCATAGATACGGCAACACCTGTCATGTGCGTGTCCTTCCATCCGCTGCGGCCGTCTCTGATCGCTGGTAAATTTTAGCCACAGTTTTTAACAGTCATTGCCTGATTCACTGTCCTGCACTCTGTAGGGTGAATTCAGGTATAAGGGGGCGGTGCGGGGTTGTAGCTCCTGATTAAGTTGCTATTTTATGCAGTTTCCCTCTGCAAATAATTTTAGTGACGTGATTTGCAGCTCCACAGTACATATATTTTTGTGCATTTTAGAAGGAATGCACCAGTAAACATTACCTGAAAGTGGGATAAATGAGTTTCTTAAAAGGCAATTCCACCTATTATTGAAGATTCCCACAAATTTCAATTGTTAAGGTGTAAATACAGTCACTGAGTGATATAAAATAGGTCAGTCTGTTCAGTGGTGATGATAGCAACCAGAATGCCTGAATACATTATGTGATGTCAGAGGAATTGTTCAGCATATTTCTGTGATAAGGTTTTACATGGACTACAGAAAGGTACATGCCATGTGATGTAGGGCAAAATAGTCTCCGAAGAAAACTAGGGTGTGCTGGACAACAAACAAAATGGCTATATATGCTCTGTAGATATCGCAGCCTCTTGTCAGAGCATATCACATCAGACCTCGCTGAATAACTTTGTTTAGATCGCAACTATTAACGGATGCAACAATTTAGCAAAAGCTCTGGAATTCCATTTAAAGGGGACCATTTCAGTGTTTATACATGTATTAATTGAACAGATTTGCATTCTTCATTCTTCATTTTCTGTACATCTGTATTCTTCCTCTGTATGAAACGCTCTGTTAGAGCTCCTGTGCCCTTTAAGCCTTGCCTCCAGGTGAGCTTTGATCGGTCAGCTCACCCACTGTGCTCTGATTGAGCCACTACGGGAGGGGCTCCCTGCTACAAGTAGCGCCTTCACCTCACTGTATTTACTCTTACAGTACCGTTGGATCTGCTGTATCAGTTTGGCCCAGAGTCCAATCCTGGAACTTGGGTAGAACAAGTTGGTAGAGCTGACTCCACTATATTTCAAACTCAGATATCTTTTACTCCACTACGTTATGTGAAATCCATCGTTCCTTTTGGCTAATGTGCATGAAAACGTTAACATGTCCAAAGCAAAGGAAGCGTGAAGCGAGCCTACCACGGTGCAGCAGTCACTTTGTTTGGAGCTTGTTTTGACCTGTTGAATAGAGCTTGGTTCTACCTAATGGACACTGTTCTCCTTCAGTGTTTTGTGATTATGGTGAGTTGAATAGACATCAGTATCAGACTAATTAATGACCTTCTATTAAAAGATTGGTGGACCGAGAGTAACTCCAGAGTCTCTAAATCAGTTGATTATGGAAGTCTTGTTCCAAAAATTAGAGTAAGACATTAGAGCCTTAGTAAATCATGCTACTTTTACTTTTGAAGGCTGATACTTTTGTACTTTTACTGGAGGAATATTTTACCCTGGGTATCTCTACATTAAATCAAGTACATGGTTTGTGTACTTCGTCCACCTTGTAACAGACAAAAGGGCAAGAATTCCAATGAGACGTTTCAGGAAGCTGAGAAAAGTGGTTACGGTGGGAGAGAGTTTCTCCCTCTGGCGTGTACTTTGGGCTTCATAACTCTGCAGTCAGGTTAACATGAACAACAAGAAATGGAAAAGCGTAACAGACCCCCTTTAAAAGTGCACCCTGTTTTGTAGTCATGATGGTTCTGTTAAGGGGAAATTATTTATAATGTGTAAACTACTCCCTTTCGGATCTTTCCTCAGGTGGGCTCTACAGTGGAGAAGTAATTATTTGGGATACAAGTCGCACTCAAGACCCTGTTTTGGCTCAAACAGGGATGTCACCAGATACTCACAGAGAGCCAGTGTATGAGGTACTTGCCTCTCTTGCAGTTTAAACATGTCCACTTTCACCTCTTACCCTGACCATATCTGTCATAAGGGCTATAGGTGACACATTATTGTCAAAAAGGGGCAATTTACCATACAGGGTATCTTCTCTGGTTGTTGGACCTTTAAACGTTTTCACTTGTTGGTTTAAATCAAGCTATTGTTTCTGTGTGTTTGTAGGTGAAGTGGGTTCCAGGGGCTCGTAGGGGAGAACTGGCCGTCCTGAGTGCGTGCTCAGGCGGCAGAATCTTGCTCTGGAGCCTAGACGGAGTGGAGGGTAAACTGGCCTTAAGTTCTGGATACGCTCTTGTCCGGCAACAGGTCCCTCAGAGCAGTTCACTGAGCAAGGTTTGTGCCATGGTGGCTTTGGGTTAAAATTTCAAACTGAGGAAACTTCGTACACCTTAATGTCGGGCGTCATTACCTGACTTCACCTGAAACACGAATTGCCATGTCGCTTTATTTTTGGCTTATAAACACGTAATACTGTAAGAATCACATTGTTTTCCTAGTTGCAGACCCGAGGTGGCACCAGTATAGGAGTCACCGCTCTAACACTTTCACCCTGGGACACGGACACGTTCCTTGCGGGCTCTGAAGGGGGCATGGTGCTCAAATGCTCTTTCAGCAGTCAGACCGTAGCAGCAGTGCCCCCTGATGGGGAGAGTGTGACATTGCGTTCACCTGCACAGTTCTCTTTCTCACCAAGAGGTGGCCCGATACATTCGCTTCACTTCTCCCCTTTCCATAGGTGAGCTTTGTTTGTTGTGTGAGATATTAAATGTGTTTTACATTCACGTACATCATGGAATCTATTAGACATCCAGTGCTAATTTTGCTGCCACTGGTTTCTGCATTCTAGAAACCTGTTTGTGAGCGTTGGGACAGATGGCTTGGCCCACATCCACAGCATACTGCAGCCCCGACCCCTGCTGGCTCTGCGAGTGTCCGATTCTTATGCGTTTGGGGTGCGATGGTCGCCTGTCCGCCCTCTGGTCTTTGCTGCAGTCACTGGACAAGGTAGGAGTTCTTAGAAATGATGGAGTATGAGAATAAGACTGTAGAAACAAAAAAAACCTGGGTTGGGTTTTAATAGTACTGTGCAATTTGTAAGTTAAGTGCTGTTAATCACCAACTGAAGTGCTGCACCATAATTATTTTTAATCTACAAACAGCGCTACATATCAGACTGTAGATCTGACAGGATTTCCTCTGTTTGCACTCCCTATTGCATCTATTTAAATAGATTTAACTTCTTAAGGAAATTACTTATTGTTTGCACAGGTTTGGTGCAAGTGTTCGATTTGGGCCGGAGGTCGCTCAGGCCGGCGGCCACCATTGACCAGAACACTGGCGGACAGGCAGCATATTGTCTGGAGTTCAGCCCCCGGCAGCTCCTGGCAGTGGGCAATGCAGATGGGACAGTCAACATTTGGCAGTTGAGTGCGGAGTTAACAGAGCAGGGCTCGAGAGAGACGGCAGTTCTGGAGCAGCTGGCGAACGAGGTGGCAGAGTGAGCTACAGGATATTAAGGTGGATTTGATAGCTGTCCTGAAAACTGTACCAATTGCCTGAAATTGTTGCTTTATAATTTTTTTCAAATGTAAGAATGTACAGTCACGTTAGAACACCTTTGGTCAACTATGATTTTCTTAGTGATACAAGTTAAAGCACATCCCCTACAGAGAACGTCTTTACACTATGCTGCAAATCATAGTGCACAGTTTCTATTTATTTATTTAGCATACTAAAAAATAAACATTAAAATGTACCAAAGCTTTTGCACATGCCTTATGTTATGTTTTATCTGTTTCCTGGTACATTTAAAACTAGCAAACAAACAATAATTGTACATGTGTAGAATGTGCAGGACTGTGTCAACTTATTTTCACTTAGAAAACCTACAGAACGTGTGATCTGACCAGGAGCTCCCAAACGCTGGTCTACGGCCGTGTGTGTGTTCACTGTGTAAATGAACTGTACTTTTTGTTGCTGTATAAACTGATCTTTCATAATTATGGTCACTACACTTTCTTTAGTATGAGTGGTAAATATGATTGGCCCCACCCTCCACAAAATCACACAGAACAATGATACCAGTTCTAACCAGTAGCGTTTATTAATGCACACTGCAGAATTACGCACGGTGTTGTAAGCATATCATCTCTATAGGTTTCTTAAAATCAAGCGAAGCACTGAAACAGGTAAAACAACCACAAATTGCAGACAAATCCACTACACTATCGTCAGTGAAGCACAAAGAGAAGTGTGAGATAAATAGTTAAGAGCAAGGTCGATACCTAGGTACAGATACAGGGTGCTATAGAGAATTCTAACGTCAGATTCATGCAGTTGAGCCGTGTGTTCTTGTGAAGGGAAAACGCATCCCGATTGGTCACTGGCAGGCAGAAGGGCGGGAGATCAGTTGACGAAAAGCGAGCGAGTGAATTCGACAAAGTCGAATGCCGACGGGAGCTCGCGACCCTTGCTGTCCAGGTAGGGCTTCATGTGGGAAATGCAGTAGTCTGCTTGCTCCTTGGTCAAGTTCTGCAGAGAAGGGAGAGACCCGATAAAGTGCATTTAATTCACCTGTCTGTTTACTGTGCAATTATGGTAAAAACAAACAAGCAAGCGAGCAAATAAATAACTAAATAAAAATAAACTTCAGTCTGTACCAGTCAACATGGCAGGCGTGGTACGTACCTGGTAGAGTTCTTCCTTGGTGACGTACGGCTTGTTCTCAGCACTGAGAGCACGGAAGGCACTCTCAATCTCCTCACTTGACTTCACGTTCTCTGTCTCGCGGCTGATCATGAACGCCATATACTCCTGCAAGGACACGTTGCCATCCCTGCAAATACAGGATTGAGAATGATTAACTGTCTCGGGCAGAGAGGAAGGATGGGCGAATGAACAGATTTCTTTGACTGAAGCAGGACGCTCACCTGTTGGGATCCACTGTGTCGAGAATGGACTCAAACTCCGGGTCTGGTTCTCCTTCTTCCACCATGGGTAGGTCGTAGCCCAACGAGCGCAAGCAAGACTTGAATTCCTGGTGATTCAGGCGACCTGATTTCTCTTTGTCGAAGTGCCTAAAGAAGAAAATTACAGTTACGTCTGATGCTACAGTATCAAAAAGTGGTAAAATAATTGTGTAGTTGTTTTGATGAAATGTTAACTCACTTGAACATCATGCTGAACTCCTTTAGGGCCTCTTCTGTTACTCCCGTAGTGTTTCTGAAGAATAATTGTTACAATGAGTCAAAAGCACCGGATACTAGAGCGCATCAAGACGAGCGTGTGGAGAAACAGATTGACTAGGCACATCTAATTGTTATTTTCTGACCATTTTTGTGACTGTGATTTAAACTGCAGTTATCTTCTATAAATTAAGGTCCCAGTTTGATGTTTTGCTGGTGATGTGAAGTTCAAACGTTGATGCATCATCTCGTCCAAATAATCACTCTGTCTGATATTGTGGTGGTTTGTCATGTTGCGACTGATGCAAGACTGGAAAACATCTGATTGCATTTCAAGCCACCTCCAAATGTGGTCTGGATCCAGTTAGCAAAAACTGGATTTTATTTGTATGTGGTATTTTTTTGCTACTAGATTTTAAAAATGATGTGGATACAATCTGGATATGCCAAAAACCTTTTACTGAATTTACTGACTCACTGTGGTTGTGTGTCTCAGAAGAATGCGTGATGTGGCATTGTGGTGTGTGTGTGTGCATATCACACCTGGCTTGGATCTGTTGTTCCAGGTTGTGTTGCATCCTCATGCCTAGCTGGTCGAGCTGGTCCCACTGCTGGGCCAGCCCCACCGTGCTGTGCTCCGTGTATTTGTTGTCTAGGATCAGTGCCTCCTCCATGGCTGCTCCCAGATCCTCAATTTTCTTTAGCTGGCTGCGCATGGCACGTATCTCCTGGTGTTTACGCTGTACAGACACAGTCACACATGAGTAAGACCACAGCACAGCACATATTAACCACTGCAGGCAAAAGCAGCAGTTGTGCCAGTCACTATGTTGATGCACGTGTAAAACCAAGGCTGCTTGCTTGGAATCAGCCAGGACTGCAATCATCTGATTGGCAAGCAACCGTTTCATTTCTAAGCTGCCTTGACTTTTCTTCCAAGGCGTATCTGTACATGCACACTGAATTTAAATCCTGTTGCTAATGCCTTTCTAAAAATGTTTCATATATCCCTATATTAAATATCTTTATTTTTGAATATCAAAAACATGAAATGACTTGTTACAATGCTTTTCCCATCTTTGCAATATTGCCTTCTTCCACCCTATATCGAGCAAGAAAGATGCTGAAACTCTGACCCACACCTTCACAATATCACACCTACATTACTGTATAACTCTTCTTACTTCCATCACAATATTGTTGCAACACCCTCAATATGTTCAAAACTCTGGTGCTCTGTTCTTCCAAAAATCCTGCTCACATCAGCCTGGTTCTCTGTCAGCTGCACTGGAAACCCAATTCTGTACACATCCCGTTTAAGGTCCCTGAATAGTCTAGCACCCCATTATACTCTATACTATACTCCTGCTTGTATGCCGATACAGGCCTCTTGGTGGTCCCTGCTTTTAACACTACACTTCTGGGGGGCAGATCTATGGTGTTATGGCCCCTAAACTACTGAACTCTCTTCCTTAATCTCATTGCAGCTGTTCCAATCTGTTCTCCGCCTTAAGTCCACCTTCAAACTTTCCTGTATCCCCAATACTTTCATTCCTGTTGTCTCTCTTAATTTTTATTTATTTATTTTTTTTACACGTATTGTGATTATGAAAAAATGTTGTTGTGTGAAACGCATTTAGGAATTCAACCAATTATTACCATCTTTCTTATTATTGAAGTTTGAAGCATTTTGTTTGTTTTGCATCTTTTACATATATGGCATGTAGCAGACACTCATCATACATTCATTTATTTCTGAATAAACATCATTTTGACCAAATTAATGAAAAACGGTCCAATGGTTGGTTGATTTAACCGTAAATTGGCTGCAAAGAGTCATGATGCAAAACTGTTTTCTTTCTCACTCACCTTTGTAGCCTCCAACTGAGATTCCAGAGTTCCGGATTCTTCCACCATACAGGACCTGCCCACAAAAACCAGTGAGACCAGAAGAAGAAAACTCAAGAAGAAAAAAAACCAAAACAAAACCATGCAGCTTTTGGCAAAGACATCACACTCACTCCACTACATCACTAACTACTCATTTTAAATCCTACTAATTATGTGAACTGGTCACACCCATTCTGTTTTTAATCAGATGGATGGAACACGTTATGCTCACCAAAGGATTCTGGGCAAGCGAGCAAAGCTATTACAATGTTTACACAATTAGATTTCAGTGTTGGCATAGTTTAAAACCACCAAAGCAACCAAGATCTACTAACTGTAAAAAAACAGACATCAGCCAAAGGCAGAGTGATACAAACTACAACATCATGTCTCAAGAGTCCAAATCCCTAAAAAGGTTCCTGTCATAGTCATATAACACCATGACTTACCTACATGTTGTAGGGAAAAGTCAACTACACACTACAAGCCATTCGAGAATAGCCACTCAACTCATGCTAAAGGAGCCCACTCACATCTATGGTAACCATGCTAAATCAGGGTCACTGCCAGCAGGGTTAGAAACTGCCATTGTCTTACTCGCTTATGGTTTTATTCAATTTAGTAGCTCTGGCTCCATGAGAATCAGAATCACTAGATACAGCTGCATGTGAGAGTTCAATTTGTTTTACATAAAAACATTCCAGAAAAAAGGCAATTGTGTGGCAGTCCAAATTCAGCTCAGGAAAAAGATGAACTCCCCATTTGGGAAATAATGTTGCAGTTTCAAGCCCTGAATCTGGTGCATGGACACTTGTACCAAAACAAAAACCTAGAAATTAAAAAAAAGAGAAGTGAACTAAATAACACTCTTTAAATCAGTGCTGGAGTGCTGCCAGGCTTGTAAGATTAGGAAGCTGAAAGGGTCCGTCTGCCTGCCTCGCGGCCACATTGCAGTGAATGTTAGTAGAGGAAACTGAGCACACGCAGAGCCCAAATGGTGTTTTTTTAGACTCGAGTGCATGAGGAGACAACCCAAACGATGTGGGGTAAAGGAGGAGTGGGACCAGATGGGGAAACCAGAAAAAAGGAAAAACCTTCCAGAAAGATCATCATCGACTTCATACTGATAGACACGGATAACCCGCCGATAGGCTATGCTATTCAGAGAGGAGGAGCAGGAAGAGAGGAAGGAATTAAAAATAAAAAAAAAATTTAACGAACAAGGGGAGACATTTGGAAAGAGACAAAAGATAGAGTAGGGGGGGAATCAAACATGAGGGAAACATAAGGAGAGATACACAGGGAAATATTGTTAATAGAGTATCATCTTTGGCGTCACCAAAGAAAATGTCCGATTTGTTAACCATTCAGCTGTCTAATGAGAACCTTTCTCCCTGTTATCAACGTCACAGACAATGTACTCCTCTCTAACTGTCTAACACAGACTCTAACACACAACATACTAGAGATTTAATACACACAGACACACGCAGACAAACACACACACACACACACACACACACACACACACACACACAAACATATACATATATATTGAAAAACAAGAAAATGATATTAACCCATCCAGAAGATATGTCCTGATTAGAAAAATGATCCAAAGCATCAGCAGCGAGAGAGCAGGAAGAGAGGGGAAAGGAGAGAGAGAGAAACAAAACAGTTAAAACACTGAGCAGTGACATCATCGCCACTACCCACATAAAGCATACGTCAACAGGGGTGCGCTATAAGGAGTCTGTTTTTGCTTACAAATCGTCCACAACCTACTTTCATGGTTGTGTTTTAGCTTGTGATTTAAATACATCTCCCCACCCACCACAAGATCTAGACAACACGGCAAAGCATGCACTGATTTTTACGAAAGTGATGGTGGACAGCAAGGATGAACATGGACATGGACATCCAAGCAGCAGAAAACGTGTGCTGACAATGAAAGCTGAATCAAATGACTGTGTATGAACCGTGTAGCATGCCGTAAAAAACATGTAGAGCAGGATATATAGCCAAGAGTGGCTAGCGCTTTGAGTGATCTCCCTGATCTTCTTGTACCTGGTCTCTTGCAACCACTGGTGGAATGCATTAGCATGTTGAGCAAATTCTTGTCTTAGCTTATCGTTCTCTTCCTGCCTCCTCTGCTCCTTCTGCAGCTCCAGCTCGCGCTCCTGTAAAGCACAGCATGCGACTCAACAAACAGTGTCCACCTTACACTAGGGCTGTACAATGTATCTCTCTATCTGTTGGCTTTTGCTATATTGATGTTGCAATAATCGAGATATATACAAACTCTAACCAATAATGAGCTTTCGCTCGGGCACTGTGAGTATTCTGACCAATCACACTTCAGCATTATTCAAAATAATGCAGACTAATCTTCAACCATGTCACATTTCTGGCTGATCAATGTGCGTTTTAATACATACACAGGCGTATTGCAGTTCTATGTAGCAGTCCTAGTAATCTGTCCATATTATACAGCCATACTTTGTTTCAGGTTGTCCGGCTATCAATAACTGTACCTTGATAATCTTTTGCAGGTTCCTCCAGGTCTCCTCCAGGGCTTCCATGGTGAACCAGGTGTAAGGGTTGGACACCACCTGATAGCTTTTGATCTGTCTGTCGAGCTCAGCCAGCTGGTTAAAGTCAGCCTCAGCAGAGCTGAGTGAAGAGCGGAAAGCATCATGGGCCTCCCGCAGCGCCCTGATCTCCTCCAGAGAGTTGCACCTCACTGGGTCGGTTAGATCTTCCTCTGCGTTCTCAAACCAGCTGTTGAAGGCAGAAGCCTTTTTGGCAAAGGTCAGGAACAAGTCCTCAACCTGGATGGGATAACAAAGGAAACAGTAAGTGCCTTGTTACGACTCGCTACAGCATGCTATTAGGAAATCACCCTTTACTGTCTGTCTATTCAGCTGCACAGCTATGGACATATTGGAAAATACAGAGACACACACAAAAGGTCATGACTGTTCCTTCCGAAGCTTCTAGTATGGTGCACCTCACCTTTCTGAAGTGCTCCTGAGCCTCTAGTAGTTTCTTCTTGCGGGCAGCCGAGTTGGACAGCAGCTGGTTCCAGCGTTTCATCAGGGTGGCATGACGTGCCTCGATGGCTTTGGACTGCACGTGTTTGGCTGCCAGTAGTTGATCCTTCAGGGCTGTGATGTTGGTGATTCCTTCCTGTTGGAAGGCCTGAAGCCCAGCATCAAATGTTTCCTACAGCGAGGTGGAGACATAACAGAAAAGGTAATGAGGACTAACATCAAGCAATTTAGACACTGAGCATGTTTTCAGTGTCTCGCTGGTCATACCTGCTTCGTAAGCAGCGTCTGCACCGAAGAAAGGTCACGTCCATAGTCATCAGTCTTTAGACTGTTCTCTTTCTCACCTAATCGTTCACAAAAGGAGATCGAGGTTATTGATTCCAGAAAAACAAGACCCACTTAATGAACTAATTAATTCCTAATTAACAAACAAACGGGAATAAACTGACATAAACAGCTTTTTCCACACTCACCAATCCAGGACTCCACCACATCAGCCTTCCAGTTAAATTGCAAGAAAGCAGAATTCTCATCCAGCTTAGCCTTCCTCTGGGCTGCAGCCCTCTCTAGTTCAGCCACCTTGCCACGCAGGGCCTTCATCTTGGCCGTGATGTTGTCCACATGGTGGTTTTCCTGGATAGATGGTTGCCAACAGAGGTTAATTTCAAACAACAACAATGCTCTAAAACGAATCCTATTTCCCTCATCGAATTGAACTATACCTTCTTGATGAGCTCATCTCCGTTGGCACATACATCGTTCACTCTGTCTCTATGCACGGTAAAATCCGTTTCAAATGCTTCATGCTTCTTCAGCAAGCCCTGAAAAGGATTATTTTAATAAAGTGAGAATTTATTTCGCCTTTGACTTCACTTTATTTCGTACAACAACTCGTGCTCAGATACCTGCACAGCTGCCAGCGTATCACCATAGTCCTCACTTCCAACCAGGTTCAGCTTCTCATTAATCCAGGCTTCTTCTTCCTCTACATTTGCCACAAACTGCTGATATTCCAGCGACTCTTCAAGCCTCTGCCCCCTACAGACACACAAATGCAGTCGGATTCACCAAGGCATACTTGGTAGCCAAATCAAAGTACAATACCAAACGTACTGTAAGACATCAACACAACACAGAACTGAGTTTAGAGCATGAGTCAGTGTTCACCTGGCAGCAGCCAAATCCTTCAGCTCCTTCCAGTGCTCCACAAACTGGGCCAGCCTCTGCTGGATCTCCTCCTGCCCGATGGTGTTGTCATCAGACAGCTTCTTCCCAGTTTCCAGCACAGACTGAACAGGAAAAAACTCATTTAGCCTTTGCTGCTACAAATAAAGTGTCAATTCTGGCATTACTAGAACAAAGGAAAAGTCCATGTTGATCCTCACCTGAATGGCTGGCTCATGAGCTCCCAGCTCAGCCTCCAGTCTCTTGTGTTTCTTCCTCAGGTTCTGTACTCCTGTCAAATCACGTCCATAGTCCTCCGAACTCACCAACAACTTTTTCTCTCTGCGTGTGGAAGAATGTAATAAAATGTGTTAAGATTTTGAAAGTTCCTCACAGAACCTCAGAATGTTTGATGTTTGCTCAAAACAGCTACTACAATAAGCATACTTGATCCAAGATTCTTCATCATCCAGGTCCCTGAAGAACTGGTGCAAACGATGAGATTCGTTCAGCTTGGCACGACGGCCCGCAGCCATGCTCTTGATTTTGCCGAAACGGCCATTGACAGCATCACGCTTGTCCTTGACCTGAGAGGTGTCAAAGGCATTGCTGGCCATCAGGGTGTCAGCCTGGCCATTCAGGTCCTTCAAGCGATCCTGGAAAGGCACAGAGCGAGCTATTTGAAACAGATCTTAGATCACTGCTGAGATATGACAAAACAACTTCAGTGCTCCCGAATGCCCTTGCTTCAGTTTATATACATCACCTCATGTGCAGAGATGTCAGCTTCCAGAAGCTGATGCTTCTTCAGCAGATTGTTGACTGAAGCCAGATCTTTACCATAATCCTCAGAAGCAAGAAGAGCTTCCACCTGGGGAGGAATCATTAAAATGATTAAATCAGCACATAGAGAGATTTCCATGTTCTTTAGCCCAGTTCTTCCATTCACTCCTATTTGTTTCTTGTAAATAAGATTTCCAAGAGTGATCAGAGGTGTCAGGATGCTAGTAGATCAATAGTCTTATGGGGCTAGATGTGATTTCTTAGTGAGAACTTGTAGGGACAACTTGGCAATGGATTACAGAAAAATCTGCTGTTAACAACGCTATTCCCTATCTAAAACACAACCTCAAATTCACCCAGGTCTTGCTCTTAAACTCAGGACTATATCACAAGCAAAACAACAAGCTAATGAAAGTTAAGTTTATTTTTACCGCATGTAAGATATTATCTGAGCACACAACACACATCTGCATGCCTAACTGGAGTTTTCTGGGAAGACTTCTCAGCTATTCTGACTCATGTTCTGACTCATGTCCAAAGAAAAACAAGTATCTCCAAAATGGCATTTTTGATGCCATGGATTTCATTTTAACGTAAGTCAATGGAACCAGACTTTTTTACAAGCCATTTTGGGCCGTTTTTCTTGGTTCATTCGTCATGAACTTTTCACACAGTGTAAACGGCAGCTGCTGTGTTCCACTGATGCACCAAAGTAAAAATGAACAAAAATGGAGTACATGTTTTTCATTGGACAGCGACGATATGTTACATGTGCTAATGACAAGCTTGTTGTCCATTAGACAATGTTGATGAGCGCACCATCAGCCCCTTCTTTAAACTCTACCTTCAGAAGGTGTTGGACTGGTTTAGTAATTTTACAATCAGGTGGTTTCCACCCTAATCGTTCTACATTCCCCTCCACATTTTAGCCTACAACCTTCAAGTATTCATAAATGACCAATACCTCAGACAACCAGAAGTCAAAGTCCTTGATGCCGGTGTTGAAGTTCTGCTGCTTGTTGGCCTCCTTCAGCTTCTGGCTCTTCTCAGCAGATTTGTTCACTAGGAACTGCCATTGCTCATCCAGAGCACCGACACGAGACTGGAGAGAACAGATATACAGAACTCGGATTAACTGCATTTTGCTTCAAAATTAAGGACTAAAACAGTAATTACTATGAATCCAAAATGTTCCAACCTGAACCTGGAAGAAAAAAAAAAAAAAGTATTTACCTTGACTGCGTCCTCACTTCCAGCGCACGCACCTCTCTGGATGAGGGCGTTACCCGTATCGATCACTCCACGGATTCGGTCAGCATTGGCATGAAGCTCGGCTTCAAATGCCTGGTGCTTCTGGTGCTTACTCTGAAAACAGGAAAGAAGAGATGAATAGTAAGCCCATGGCATACGCTGACGTGATTCCATACCTGTGCGTTTCACAGAGCTGCTTGTTCCTACTAAACTTACGTATGTGGCCCACAAATGACAGACATACAGTGGGGACCAAAAGTCTGAGACCACAAGTGAACATGCTTCTATTTTGAAGATGCTTTTATTTATGATCAGTGAAACAATCTGAAGGAGAGTATAGTCTGTTGATGTGGAAATATTGTATAAATATTCTTATATTTAAGAATAGTATAATAATACCAGCATTTCCTCGAGCTGGAATGGACTCCACAAGTTGGTGCAAAAAGCAGCTGATGATTAGATCAAATTCACGTGAGAGTTCTCTCAGCATGTGCTTCAGATGAAGAGATGGTGCAGAATACTGAATAATTCTTATTCAATCAACTTGTCACAACTTTTTGTCATTTTTACAGCTCTAAAACTTTCTGTAGTTTATATCCAAGTTTAAATAAAAACACCAGGTTTTTTTAATGTGGCTCCAGACTTTTGTAGGCAAAATGACTGTCAGCAAACATGGCAGACAGTAAAGTCTAGTTTGAAGAGAAACAGCATGTGTATTTAAATGTGCGGTTAAGACAGAATGTTCCCTTGTGTTAAGAATTGAAGAGGACAAATTAAAAATGGAATTACAAAAACAAACAAACAAAAAAACATAAGTGGATGGTGTCGTAGCACACCACAAGCTGTGGTGAACGTGAAATTAATAAACCACCAAACGGACAAATATAAACAAACAGCAGCTACTACTACTACACACAGGACAAAAAAACAAGACAGATGGAATATTTCATAAAATGAGATGGAGGGACACCATCCAGCACAAAATGAACATCTGTGGAGAACGTAGAAGAGCTGGGCTGTTTTGCCTCATATTGTTCCACATTTTTGTTACATCCAGTGAGAAAGAGACAGAGAGATGTAAAGCTACAGCTTGCTAATACACAACACAAAATGAAGCACGCTCCTGCACTGCAAAAGCATTTGCACATGGCTAACCCATTTAGAGGGCTTAAAACGAGCCACTATAAAGAAGCAAAGCAGAATTCTTTCCAAAGACAACTCTCCATCTCTTCTCATCCTGGAAAATCAAGACTCTCTAACAGAATGCTCGGTATAAGCTAAACTCTATGACATAACCGCTTTAGCATCACAGACCTCTGCCATCATGTCTCCATTTGGTAGTCATGCCCATTAAAGGAAGTCCAAGTCTTTCTTCAATTAGGGGAAAATAACTGTTGTTTTCAAAACTTTCTGTTTTAACATTCCATCTTCTTTAAAACGCATTTCAACTACCTTAAGAGTCTAAATTCAGATGATCCAGTGACATGTTTAATAAAGCAGAGATTTTCAAAAACACCCTTTCATTTTCCCCACAGAACACAGAGTTCCTTAAACAGTCCGACTAACCGACTGCAGAATGACGCAATACATCTATGGTCTGTGTGCTGCTGCATGTAGACTCTGAGATACATACGGTGTATGGAACAGATTCTAAACAAGACAGCCCAACAGTGACAATATGATAAGACCACACCCAGCACTTGAAATTAAAACTGCTTCAAGCAGAACCAACAAATCAATTATGAAATAAGAGTGCTCCAACAGCGTAGGTGGCATCACATAAAAACATAAATCCATAAGAAGCAAACACTGGGGCGAAGAATGGACAGATGAAGCTCTACTGCATGTCTACAGACACAACAGACACAAGACACATGTAAAGACCCTACTGGGGTTAGTTAGCTGACACACTACTCCACTTACCAGCAGCTTGGACAGCTAAAAACAGACAATGAGAACAGAAAGAGGTTCAGTTTCATTCCCACACACAAACGTCGGGTGAGGGAATTACAAGAGAGACAGGTATTACTGCATTTACTCAGTGGGACTCTATTAACATGGGATTCCTTTCCGTATTATGGTAATAACAAAGGAGAACTGAACATAGACTTAGGTTAGACTTACATCATGACAAACCATACAGAATTATACAAATCTGACAAACTCTTGTCTATAGAGGGGCAGTCAGGGAGAGGACAGTACGAATACTATATAGGGAAGTTCTACCTGGATGTTAGTGGGGTCTTTGTAGGACTCGTCAGTGGCTGTCTGCAGTTTCTCGCTGATCCAGGCCTCAATCTCATCCACATCTCTACTGAACTGCTGCAGAGTCTGAGATTCACCCAGTTTTGAGCGCTTCTCAATCATCTGAGCCTTCAGTCGACGCCACCTGTTGGTGATGACATACAACACACTCAATACACGAGCTAAAACAAAAAGAAGCTCACATACAAAGCCAAATTCTCAGGATTTAAAGCCAAAGAGCAGAGAAAAATAATCAGACCTGTCCAAGACCTCACTGCGGCGTTTAAAGATTTCAGGTTTGGCGTAATGGTCAGCAGAAATTAGCTGGTCGGCGAAGGACTGCAGGGCAGCGATCTTCTCCTCCTGTGACAGACAGCAGGGTGTGCAGTAGACCGTATGATTAGTATTTGGAATCACCTTGCAGATGCATTCACATTCAAAAGCCAGAAACTGAAAACACTATTAACCTGCACATTGATGGCTTTGTCAAAGTCTTCATGCTTCTTGATGAGAGCTTCAACACTGTCCAGGGAGTCACCCTTGTCATCACTTGCCAGGAAGGCCTCTCTAGCTGCCATCCAGTTCTCTGCCTGCTCACAGTCACGGTTGAACAGCTGCAGAAAGCAGAAGCATTGCATTAACTCGGATCCTATAATGATAATATCTGTGGTCTCTAAAATGTTTCAGCTTTTCAGATTGTTTGCTTACCTGGAGCTCCAGGCACTGGTCCAACATCATCCTGCGCTGCACCCAGGCCTTCTCCAGATCAGCCCGTTCCCTGTCCAGAGCCTCCAGCTTCTGCTGGATCTCAGGGCTGGCATAATGGCCACGGGCCAACAGCTGCTGCCCAAATTGCTCAAAGGCCTGGAAGGTGCCTGCACGGGCATCAATCTCAGTACGATGCTCCTGTAGGGAGAGTAGAAACATTGTACATTTTTCATATTGTGCTAGAACAATGTTCCAGGTGATTCCAGGAGTACCCAGGTCACCTGGGCATGTTTTTATGACAGACCCTGCAGTAATAAATGGAGAGAATATGCATTTACCTGGTGTCTTTCTAGCAGGGCTTCAGCTCCAGTTACATCCTTGGCCAGCTCATCAGAGGATACGAGTCCTCGGATACCATTGATCCAGGACATCAGATCTCTGGAGGAATAAGAGCCAAATGTTTTTTAGTTTAGTAATAGTTTTTACAGTTCTAGAAACAAAATTGTGGAACCAACTGTCCCTTCTGGAGGTACTCAGACATTAGCAATCTGAACCATATTACTTTGCCCTCTTAATCTAAGCTTGCACTATTCCATTACTTTACCAATTCAACTCTCTTCCTCACCTGAAGTCGCTGAGGAAGCGCTGCAGGTCGTGGGAGTTGCCCAGTTTGTCTTTGCGCTGGTCGGCACGGCCTACCAGGCTGCTCCAGGCTGTGTTCAGCTCTGTACATTTCTCCTGGATATCATCCACAGCTTCGGGGTGTGACTGGATCAGACGCTCTGCAGTCTCACCCAGGGAGTTCACCTGGAATGGATAACAAGAGTAATTTATTATAGTCTAGTCCAAAGGGTATAAGGGTCTATCACCTCAATTGACCAAAAACATATTGCTGACAAGGTGTGAGCATGTAGATGTGAGCACCTTGTCTCCCAGGGCAGCCAGGTCTCTTTCAAAGCCCTCATGTTTGCGTTGCAGGGCCTGCACACTGGCCAGGTCATGGCCGTAGTTGTCGGTATTCAGGGCCTGGTTCTTCTCCTCAATCCACTCTTTAGTCTCATCAGCATCCCTGAAAGTGACAGAGGTTGTGGTACTCTTTGTTGCTATACTTATGAAACTACACTGTTAAATTGTGCATTTGCATTGCTTGCTACCTTAAATCCCAGACGATGAAAGTATGGACATATTCTGAAACAGACATACCTGTGGAACCTCTGCACTTCGTGGGCACTCCCTAGCATGTTGCTCCTGTCCTCGGCCAGCTGCTGCAGGGCTCTCCAGCGGTTGTTCAGCTCCTAATAAAAAAACAAATGTACATCAGCAATGCATCAAAACAACTTTAAACAAGATTAGGACCAGCTTTGACGTCTCTAGACCTCTAATTTCACTGAATTGGATGCTGAACAGTTTCTAGATGACACAGGCAGCTTCACTAACAGCACAGTGCCTATTATCTATCAATCACTAACTAGGTCTCCATCCATGTACTTTTAAAGGATGTTTTTACGAATTGATACAAAGTTTGTATGCTTGCTTGAAGTGGATACAATTTTTTTTCAGAATGTGATTAATATGGAAATGCATCTGACATCAACTGGATGTCTGGATATAGCTACTAAACACATCAGATAGCAGCAGGTATCAGTTAAATTACGTGGGTGTTTAAATGTCTCTTTATTTTATCAATGGAAAAACTGTGATATTAGATAGTAAACAGGCAAAAGATGCCAGTCAAAGATCTTGAGTCATTATATTTGCCAGTATATCTTTGCATTTTTGCAAATTACATTAATGCAAATTACAGCCATAAAATTAAACAATAATTAGAAAGCTCTATTTTCAGAAGGGTTTTACGAAAGTGGTGGAACGTTTTATTTTCTTATATAAAGCAGATATACATGGTGTCTATGCTATACGGTTCTTCCTGGCAAATATAAGCGTAGGTAACATTTCAGAATGGAGGAATATGGGTTTATGATGATACAGAAAATACGAAGGTGTTTAATCACATTGTAGATGTTATGTATGACAGTAACAACAAAAAACAAGTATTACAACAGATGACAACATGATGGTAGTCAATGCTGGACTGATCTTCTGGAACTCCATGTTAGGTAAGGGTACACAAAGGACAACAGAACATGGACTGAGGATGAGCAGTTAGTCCTCCAAGGACAAGGAACAGAATGAAGGATTTAGTGAGGAAGCTGCTCTAGAGAGGAGAGCACGATGAGCTTACCTTGATAGTATTAAAATTAGCTGTCGTTTGGACAGCCAAGCGAACAGACTAGTTCATGTTGAAAAATCAGGGAGGAAGAGAGAAAGAGAGAGAGGACAGAAGGAAAAAAAATAGAAGAATCAAACCAGGCAAGAAAAAAAAGGCACCACATTAGTTTAGCAGATTAGGTTTCCATTTTCTCAACTTATGAACAGAACCCACCACCAGAGCAAGATTAAAATGTGAGAGACCCCAAAATCAACCAAAGAAATATTCTACTACTTTACATGCACAATCAACACAATCTACTCTTTCCCAAATTAGGGGTATTACCAGCTTGTCAGTCATTTTAAATTCAAACAAGGCTTTTACATTACCTTCCACGGAGATGCAGTTTTCGAATCAGCTTCATCCTGTAAAACATCAGAGGACTTGTAGTCTCGTGTAATCACATCTACAGAAGAAATCTTATACAGGCATGCAGACACCCCATGCAGTATATTGTTGCTGTCCAAAGAAAAACAAGTATCTCTAAAAATGGCAACTTTATGGAAGAGGGCAAAAACTGTTTACTTCCAGTTCTGGAGCTTTTCTATGGGCCCATTCATCATGATATTTTCACACAATATAAAGGATGGCTGGTGTGTTCATTTGATGTAGACAAATAAAAAAGGTGAATACATGTTTTTCCTTTAGACAGCGACCATATGTAATACTAAAATGATAAGGACCTTGCCAGGAGCAGAGCCCAGCATCTCTTGTTGCTGAGGGGGATGGGGGTAGGGAGAGAGGGAAGGAGAGAGAGAGAGAACACATTGGGATTCCAAAATCTGTCTAAAAATGAAAAGCTTCACCACAGCCTTCATAATTATAGCATTTAGCATTTCATATGCTAAAATACAATTGACAATTATTATTTAAAAAATCTTACATTTACAAAAACGCATTTTAAAAAGCACCATTTTTGTATTGTGCATGTTATACATATTTCTATCATTTCTCCTGGTAAACCTGTAAAACAAGCTCTTTCCTAAATGGTGGCTCACCTGGGCCTGCACTAACGGAGCCTCCTCAGCCATCAGTCCCTCCGACTCCAGCTCTGATGCCACCTTGTTGATGTCTCGCAGACGAGACTCATTTGCCTTCAGATCCTAAAGCAAAGCACATGAGCTTACAGTGAGGCAATATCTGATAAGCTTCAGCAATGCAGTCGAAATCATTTTTTTCAGGCCTTCACTGATGAAGCCCAATAAGCTCTCAGATGTATTTGCAGCTACATACCTTCTGGAAGTCATCAAACTTCTTCTGCAACACCTCCACCTGCTCCAGGTCAGAGCCCACTTCCTCATTAGTCAGTGCACCCTCCTTCTCATTGATCCACTGCTGCAGTTCATTGGCCTCACGGAACAGCATGAATTTCTTACAGCTCTTCTCCAGCATGTCCTTCCTCTTTTCACCTAGTTCCAGCAGGGTACCGTACCTGAGACAAACACAGAGGCCGATGAGGTACGTTGCACTCAACTGACCTCCTGATGATCTACAGTTTTGCTGGATTTTGATCTAATCTGAAACTACTGTATGGCTGGATGTGACTGCCAGCATGGATTACTGTTCATCAAATGTATGCTTGAGGACTCAGGCTGGAACAAAACCCAGCAAGTACTAATCTATCCAACAAAACGGTGTGGGAAAATGGGAATAAGGATGAGGAAAAGCTGAAAATGACTACAGCAACGTGTCACCGTTAGTCAAGCTTTAAGGAAAAAAGAGAAATGTGGCTTCTATCCTCTAGTGAATAGAAGAAGCATGGAAAGATGACCTTGCAAAGGAGGAGAGAATGATGAATAGAATACATCAATAATGAGAGGTTAAATTGCAGAACTACAACATCTACAGAAGAACTAGCAAGTACTAGAAAGACGATGAAGAGGGAAATGATGGGCGGTTTCAGAGATGGAGGGCTTGGCGGGTCGGTCATAAGCAGTACAAAATGGAGGTGCGGGTCCTACTCACAGCTCCTCCACCTGCTTCATGCGTACAGACACACTGCACGCCTCCTTGGTGGCCATAGTCCTGCCACAAGGCAGGCCGAGCATACACATGCAGGCATTAGTGATTAGAGTACAGAAAGGGAGAGAAAGAGAAAGAAACAGGAAAAAACAAAAAAGAAATAAAGAAAGGCAGAGACGTTAGACTGGAAGAATTAGTTTTCACTGCTGGCTGATAGGAGCTGATCATTACAGGAAGACAAGAGATGAAGAGAAGTAGTTAGTTTAGGTTAAAGATTTAAGAAATTCTCAGACTCAAGTTGGTGCGGAGACTGAATCTCAAGCTTTAACTAACTGTGAGGTTCTTACTGGTTCTCTATCTGCTCCTGGCGCAGGGCAATGCTGCCCTGTTCGTCCAGCAGGTTTTCGCGGGAAGACGACTGTGTTGGGTCTAGTTTTTTGACGTACGCTGCTGGCACAAAGCCCTGCCTATCGTTCACTTCCACCTTCCACCAGTCCTGAGGAGCAGAGACAAAATATGATTTTTGACTATGTTATGTACATTATCAATCATCAGCCATGTTAGCATGTTAACAGATCTGAAATCTAGACAGTATTTTAATTTGAAACACAAGTAAGAACATCGTAAGATTACAGGACTCTTTCTAGACATTCCACTTGTTTCAAACTTCTAGACCAATTGTTTTGTACTACTGGCAGTATATTACAAATAATGAGATCCTTTAATTACTACTATTTTAAGGCCATTAGGGAGGTACCTTGTTAGTGCTGTTGAGCAGGGTGAGGATGTCTCCCTTCTTCATGGTAACCTCACGAGGACTCTTCTCTTGGTAGTCATAGAGAGCCAGCACCAACTCCTTACCAGTCTCATCATCAGTAGGGGCCACTTGTTGCTGTTGGGTGCATGTCAAAAGTCATGACGAAATCCCTTTCCCTTAAAACCCCTTAGGTTGTTTCAAAGACAGACTGACTCACCCTGCAAGCCTGAGCCTGCTCCTTCAGGGCCTGGATGCTGCTGCCATAGGCGCTCAGATCAGACATCAGCGCCTCGTGTTTCTTCAGTAGGGCCTAAAGAACAGTACCATGGATCAGCACACTGGCATTTACTGGGATTTGCTCAAGTCTCTATTAAGTATTTGGGCTGTTAATCCACAGTGTAATCCTTGATGCTGCACAAGAACTGCAGTCAGACGGGAGAAGTTGTTTCTCTGTACGCTCACCTCAGCCGAATCTTCGTCTTTGCCATAATCAGGGCTGCCTACGATGGGCTCCTTCTCCCTCATCCAGGACTCGGCCTCGTTTGCATCTGCAAAGTACTGCTGAGCCTGCAAGGAGTCCTCCAGGTCCTGTCTGCGCTGGGCTGCCTTACCCTTCAGAGTCTCCCAGCGATTGTTCAGCTCTCCCAGCTTAGCTTTCACATCCTCGCCAGCAAAGTGGCCTGCAAGATCGAGACCCAAATAGTCATCAGGAATGTACTGATATGGGAACTGTGGACTGATGTGGATATCCAATATTTTTCATGTATACATCTGCCAATGTCGAAGCATGTCGGTTAAATCTAAATCTGTCCAACGGCAATAATATTTTTAAGGCTATTAACCGCCGATACGGATATAACACTTTCTTTTTTACACATATATTACACATTCCTGATAGTTATATAAAAATTTTAAGGATTTCTCATCAGCAACACTATGTGGCATGTGTGTGCTTGTTTTTGTCGTGTTATGTCCCCTAAAATTAGCCACTTTAAATTCAAATCCTATTCCTACCCACCACCTTGAATCTTCCAATCCAACGGAGATAAACATGGGAATCTGTAAACAGATGTTTTATCAGCACTCGTTTGGAAGGAAAAAGCAGAACATACCCTCATCCACCATGGATTCGCCTTTCTGAGTCACAGCCTTGATACGGGGCTCATGACCGCTGATCTCAGCTTGCAAAGCTTGGTGTTTTTTCAGCAGGTTCTGCACCCCAATGAGGTCTTTACCTGAAGGAGTCAGCAAGGGAGGGATTGAGAAAAAGACAGAATAACAAAACAAATCAGCATATATTTTACGAGACAGCAAATACAGTCATTAGCTGATGTTGTTCAGGCTTGACTGACCCCTGTTGGTAGAGGCAGCGATGGGCTCCTTCTCTCGGATCCAGGTCTCTTCATCCTCCACATCGCGGAAGAGCTGCTGCAGCCGAAGAGAATCAGACAGCTTCTGCTTTCGTGCGGCCATGGGCTCCTTTAAAGCCTCATAGCGCGCCACCAGAGCCTCCTGCTTTTTCCGGATGTTATCAGCATCAAAGTGACCAGCCTCCTGGAACTGCCTTGCCTGGATGGAGATGCCGTCAATGCGGTCCTGTTGACAAGCAAGAACAGCACGCTCAGCCTCACCGTCTGGCAATGAGTAGTAATAAATGAAACTGTTATAAATAACTACAAATTCTACACTTCATGGATATGAATAGGAGGGTAGCTTACCTGATGGGCAGCCACGTCAGCCTCCAGCAAAGCGTGTTTCTTCTGCAAGTTCTGAACACTGGTCAGGTCTTTCCCGTAGTCATCAGAAGCAAGGTGGCCTTCCACTTCATAGAGCCACAGTTCAATGTCCTCCACATTGCGGTTGAACTGCTGCTGCTGGTTGGCTTCACGCAGCTTGATGCCTGATAGCACAAAAAAAAAAAAAAAAAAAAGAATCATAAGACTGCAGGAACATATCACTGTATGTACTTGTAGTGGCTACAAAAACAACTTCTTTTTTTTTAAGTTCTTATTAAGCCTACTTCATAAACATGCTGTACATTTGCTGCAGTATTTATAATGCATATATGATTTCTAAACTGGCAAAGCTAAAAACAGTTACTCATCAGTTGTTCATTACCTTTAAGTTCAGTGGCTTCCAGAAGTTTCTTCCACTGGGAGCTGACCTCCTCCATACGTGTATCCACCTCGCCGGAGGCGTAGTGCTTCCCGTCAATCAGCTCCTGGCCAGATTTCTGCAATGCGTCAATCCGACTCTGGTTGGCAGAGAGCTCTGCCTCAAAGGCTTGGTGTTTCTGTACCTTTCCTTGCAGGTTAGAGGGGTCCTGTGTGTGTATATGAATGAATAATAGAGTGAATGAGATCAGCAAGAGAGAAACGAAACTGTGCCATCAATCATTTGAGGGCAAAGCACACAACAAAAAATAAGATAATATCCAAACGGAGGTGATTAAGTCAAAGAGAGTGCACCTTGTAAGCTTCATCGGTAGCAGTCTTCATTTTCTCATTGATCCAGCTCTTGAGCTCGTCAGAGTCACGGAAGAACTGCTGTAGGTGGAAGGAGTCCTCCAGGGCAGCACGGCGGGACTGAGCACGGTCATGGAGGGCATTGCGCCTGCTCAGCAACTGAAACACACACATTCAGTCCATTTACAATGCATACCCAATGAATCAGCACTACTCTCAGCATATACAGGGGAAAGAGAGAGAGAAATGCCAACTGTGTGGAAATCAGGGGTGTTTTGGAAGGTTACTGTCTGCTTACTGCATCTCTGCGGGTGGCAACGTCCTCCTTGGCATAGTGGTTGTTCTGGATCAGTTTGGTAGCAAATTCATCCAAGGCCTAAACAGAATAAAGAATATAAACGTTCTTGTACATATAAATAAATATAAATGTTCATGTACATCAGTTCATCATGGAGGAATTATATAGGCATTATGTTGCTTTCTGAACACTACCCAACAGTGAAGTGTTCAATATATGTAAAGAAGGAGGGTGTGGTTTCTTACAGTGATCTTCTCCTCCTGGGCACTGAGAGATTTTTCAAAGTCTTCATGTTTCTTCAGCAGAGCCTCCACACTGTCCAGAGAGTCACCCAGATCTTCATTCAGGAGGAAAGCCTAAGAGATCACATTTTGTAAGACTCAGTGCCTGGCAGACACACATTTAAACAAAATCTGCATTTGCCTGTCGAAATAAACAACATTTTGTAACACCCCAGATTTGACTTGAAGTGAAAAAGGCACATCAGCTTGTCATCCCTGTCATCGTTTGACTGCCAGGCTTTAAACTGCACATTCAAGGTAAAACACATACCTCTTGCTTGCTCATCCAGTTGTCAACCTGCTCGGTGTCCCTGTAGAATAGCTGCAGGTCCATGCACTGCTCATACTGCTGTCTGCGCAGCTCCCACAGCTCCAAAAGAGACTCCTTCTCTTCAGCAAGAATACCCAGCTACACCCAAATACACATGTTAACAATGCATTTTATTTAAGTTACAATACATTTAATTGAAGGGTGTTTATATACTGTACAACCACAGGGTGTCGCTCCTACCTTCTCCTTCACCTCCTCTGAGGCATAGTGTCCGGTGCTCAGGAGGGCCTGGCCAGCCTCATCTGTGGATTTGAAGCTATCTTCATGGGCATCAATCTCACCCTGTTCAAAAAGAAAAACAAAAGCTTGATCAATCACTGGACTGTTAACTCTCAGTCAAACCAATGATATTCCAAAATTCTTGATGCCATCATATCATTCTCTGATCGGGTCGAGATGATGAGTGCAAGTTAAACCTTGTGCTCCTGGTGGCGGTCGAGGAGAGCTTCAGCCCCAGCCACATCATTGGCCAGCTCATCGGCATTGATCAGAGCCTTCATCTCAGTCACCCAGCTTGTGAGGTCGCGAAAATCTGCAGTGAACCGCTGCAGTCTGGGGAGCGAGACATAATAGCCGATCAGGACAGATCTCTAGATTTTAGTGATCTCTAAATTTTTGGAGTAACTGCTTGTAAAAGTCTGAACACTATGGCAAACATTATTTAGAAGTATATAAAAAAAGAAAGAAAAAAACAAAACAAAACAAAAAAACCCATACCTGTAGGAGTCATTGAGGTGGGCGTGGCGTTCTGCAGCCAGTGTACGAATCTGCTCCCAGTTGGTGATGAGCTCGTCTCTCTTCAGATGGATCTGAGAGGCGTTCTGAGGATGAGTCTGCTGCAGACGGTCTGCTTCCCCACCCAGAGTGTTTACCTGAGCACATAAAAAGAGCAGAACATCGATCGGATAAGAAAGTAAAGATGTTAAAGGTATACAAATGTGTATGTTGCAAGGCAAGGGTCATCACAATCATTGTTCTATTCATAGGCATGTTTAAAAAGGCAGTTCGTGTGTGTTGCAAATGTGGGGGACATGGTCCACAATGTTCGGGGTTTACATGAGTACTAAATCTGACCTTGTCCTCCAGGGCTGCCAGGTCTCTCTCGAGCCCCTCATGTTTGCGCAGCAGAGCCTGAACGCTGGCCAGGTCACGTCCAAAATCATCAGAGGCCATCAGCTGCTCCTTCTCCTTGATCCAGCTGATGGTTTCATCCACATCCCTTAAAGTCACAAAGGAAGACCGTCACTGAGTGTGCCATTTGGTAATGATTTGATTAAAGGTAATCTACCACGATCTGCCAATATATACATAATCATTATTTTATTTAATTGTTCCACTGGACCAAACAGGAAAAACACCTCAAAATATCACAACTATGTGGAAAAGTAAAATGATGCTGAAACTATGGGACTGTAAAAGACTTACCGGTTGAAGCGCTGCACCTCAGCAGCCCCAAACAGCTTGCCCTGTCTTTGCTGGGCCAGCCCCTTCAGCCTCTGCCAGGCTGCGTTCACCTCCTCTTGCTTCTTCAGTATGAGTTCGGCTTCGGGGTGGCTCTCCTGAGTTAGCTTAGCCGCAGCTTGGTTCACCTCATTCACACGCTCCTCGTGGGCTGCCAGGTCTGTCTGGAACTCTTCAAACTTCTTCTGCAGGACTTCCACGTGCTCCAGGTCCTGCCCCAGCTCCTCTGAGGTGACAATAGCTTCCTGTAGGACAGAATGCATTCTGCTTAGTTTTGGCCTCATCTTATTTGAGAAGGCTAAACCTGGTAAACTTATTCACCAGCACATAAAGCATGTTACACTGTGCTAAAGCTTTGGATCTTTAGTACACCATATCTAACCAGGACAGGATACGTGTTTGCAATAAAAAACGCTAATGAAGTGTGCTGTCATATAGTTATAGTTTCTGACCTTGTCAGTGATCCAGTCCAGGGCATCTTCACATTCCCGCAGGTACTGCACCAGTTTCTGGGCCTGCAGCAGACGCACTCCCTTCTCCTTGGTTCTCATCAGGAGCAGGTCCCAGAGACGATGCAGCTCCTCCAGACGGGTCTGCAACCGGGCAGAGACAACATGAGAATTAGTCGCAATGCTAGGCTTATCTCTTTGTCTGCACCGGAAGGTGAAACAAGGTGGAGTTTAAGGATGTGCAGTACTAGTTTCAAGAAATAAAGTCTTGATGTCCAAACATCAAGAAAAGCAAGAGTTCACTAGTAAAAAGGCTAAACAGAGTGAACGTCAGTGCACACATTTCTAGTGAACCCAGTGAAGAAAGGAAGTCCAATTTAGAAAGGTAAGAAAACATCTCACAAAAAGGCTAAAAAAATATATATATATCACTGCACTCAAGCACCTACTTGGATATAACTTCCATAATTGACACTTTTTACAATTGGCCTCTGAGCAGTCCGGTAAGGCGTGAAAGACTGATCCAAACATGAGGAAGGTTAACATATAGCATGTTACAACAGTTTTTTTCCCCTTTACTTTACAAATAGATACAAAAAAACAGAAACAATAAATGTATAAACATTCGATCAGTGACATTCCCTGGCCTTGAGTTACATTAATCTGTCATCACAGTAAAGTCTCTTACGCGGATGGTCTCGGATGCAAAGTGGCTCTCGGAGATCATGAGATTGCCAGTCTCGTCTAGTTTGATGATGGCACCAGAGTTGGCCTGTACCTCTGCTTCAAAGGCTTGATGTTTCTGAAGCTTCCCCTGTGGAGATGGACACATTTATTAAGACAGAGAACACTCTAGACGTAAGAGCAGGACATTGTGATTATAAGAACAACCCTGGAAACTCAGCTTTCACTCACATTTATAAAGATCACTTTCATGGAGTAAACAGAACACAGCGAAAGCATTAAAACTTAACAAACTTTATTTTCTTATGTCTCTCTAGGTTCACTCACAAGACTAAACGCATGATGTGTGTTATGTAATAATGAAGAGCTTTTACTAAGAGTTGATGTCCATAAGGCATTTTTAAACCACAATGATTATAGTACAAAGGTCGCAATGCCTTACTCTTGGTGTGCTTTATAATAATATTTAACTATACTTCCTGTTCAGAAGTTGTTCAGCTGGCCAGGTCTGTATTAATGTGACAAGTAGCCAAAAAGCACAGAGCTAGAGAAATCTTTGACCATTATGCAGCTAGGCAGCCAAAGCTTATTATTAGTGAACCTGAACTTGTGCTGTGCCCAATGCTCCTCTAAGGCCCATTGTGGCCATTGTGTAGTCAAATGGAAGTGCTAACTACTTTAGAAACAGACACACCTGCAGATTGGTGGGATCTTTGTAGTTCTCGTCAGAGGCTATCTGCAGCTTCTCCTGAATCCACTTCTCCAACTCATCGGCATCTCGGCGGAAGAACTGGAAGCGGTAGGAGTCCTCCAGTTTTTGCCTGCGCACCACTGACAATTCCTTGAAGCGGCGGTAGCGGTCCAGGACCTGCTGCCGCCGCTCCTGGATGTCGACTGCTGTCTCCAGGACTTTCACTCCACTGGTATCCATTTTCTAAAATTCACACACAGAAAGAACATTAGTTTGCTGCACCACTATATAAGGGTGCTTTCTTTTGCAACCACATAGCTGAAACAAAATGGCAACTAAATGCCAGATCCCAGTTTACAAGAAGACCTCTGTATCAAAAGAAGCAACATGTAAAACGTCCATACTACTATACGAAATCAAACAAATTACTATTTGCATGAAGATTAATACAATTACCTGATCACAGATCTCTCAGCACAGCTAAAGAATTTCTGTCATTCATTACGTCTAGTAAGATTGAGTTTAGAACCAGGCAGACATGGTGTGACCACAGAGACACAACTCTCCTGTACAACAGCTGAGCACACGAGGGGGCCAGGCGGAAATTCCTCATGCCTCTGAACAAACATGCACAAAGAGAGTGCTGCCGTCAGCCCCCTGTGAACCAAACGCCACCCCCCACTGACACTCGCTTCCAACACTCTCAAACCCCCTCCTAATACTCCACCTATCATACCCCAGGGCCTATGCTTTCCATAGCTTGCGGAGTACTGAGGGTCAGGTTATGAATGCATATATATACATAATACAGCTAAGCAGCAGCTGGGCCACACCCTTATTACAGCGACCGTTACTGATATACCAAAGAATGGCTCCCCCCGGGGCCAGACGAAGTGGATTGCTGGGAACGCAGGGCCCTTGAAGGACTATTTCTGGAGGAATGGTACAGATGTCAGGGTGACAGACAGACATTCATATCTCTTACACAGACAACAGCTCAGCACTGCTCTAAGTGAAAAGTCATTTAACTTTCAGTAGCTGGTATTACAAGCCAAACTGAAAACTCCAGCTGTGACAACAGAGTCTTTTTGGAGGGTTTTACAGATGGGTGAGAACAAATGTGACTATTTCGCTGTTCAGTGAGAGGTTCTCATCCTTTCTTGGTCATAGGCTTTATTCAGCCTATTCAGTCCATGCACCTCATTTTGGCCTGTTCTGAAATTCTGGCTTTTCCACTTTTCATGGTATGCAGTTCATACACAAATCTGGTTTGTCTATTATGAGGTACTTTCTATCTATTTAGTGGATGGATATAGTCATGTGAGAAGAATCATGAGAAGAAAGTATGGCATGGTCGATGGCTCAAGGCATAAAGCAAGAGCATGTTTTTAACAATGAACAGAAAGGCCAGAATGGCTCTGGAGTCAGTCATAGCATCTATGCAATGATACTGCTGGGCTAAATCAATACAGTTCTTTGTTACATAAGCCAGCAATGCAGGAGGGGGGTGGGGAGTAATAAAACTGGAAGAAACAGGGGGTGCTGGAAACGAGAGAGAAAAAGAGAACACCAACAATGATACTTAGAAAGCACATACCAACAAATTGTTGTCAAGGCAATGAAAAGTGGAGCGGAGCGTATGAGAGTAGGAAGAGCCAACGCGAGACAATGAGCAAGAGAAATGGAGTCTCAGATAGAAACAGATGGGCAGCTACCAGCAGCAATGATAAAACAAGACATCAATCCCAAAAGACAATGCTGACCATCAAGTCCAGCATACATCTGGACATGACCCAACATATGGGCATCTGCAAATGAGAGACTAATGGTGCAGATAATACAGTTTTATTCCTTTAGCATCCTAATAGTATATATATACAAATAGATTCTTACTGATATTAGCATGTCTTATCACCTTTATAAGAAACACACTGAATATGTATCTATGTACCTATATATGGTGACCCAACACTATGCACATTTTTGTGTCTTCTAGCACACTTTGGCTAATTAACAAGCTCCCCGTAGACTGAGTTAAGACTGTAAAGACCCAAAAAGAGTCAACAGAATTGGGACCCCTTGTGTTAATGCACAACAGCTTCTTCAGGTCCAGCAAAAACAGTACTAACATGTTGTTTCACAGACGAATTTCTCAAGTCATTAGTCTCATGTGTGGCCTAAACCACTGTTTCTCAACCCTGGTCCTGGAGGCACCTGTCCTGCACATTATAGGGGATTCCCTGCTTTAACACCCCACCCCCCGCAACTCTGAAAGGGCTTGTTCATGAGCTGATGAGTTGAATCAGGTGTGTTGGGAGCAGGGAAAGCACTAAAATGTGCACGGCAGGGTACCTCCAGGACCAGGGCTGAGACACACTGTCCTATACTCTTACACATGGGAAAGACAGAGGGCCAGTTTCCATGCTGGCTAAAGGCTAAACCCAAGACAACAGCCATTCATTTCATTTTACTTCTTTATATCCCCCCTCTTAAACAAACTGGACTACTCCAGCCTGCAACTGACTACACAGTGGGAGGATGACTGACTGCTACATTCCCTTAGACATTTGACAGGTAAACGTGATACTGCTAGTTGATTTATATACATAATGTATATTCATAATCTGCACTAATTTGTGGCACACATTGTAAAGCTGACAACAAAACTTAAAGAATTTCACCTAGTACACCGAGTATACTGGTATAGTGTCCAATGCTAGATATTTAAAAATGTTTTTTACAGCATCTTAAATAACAGGCCTTCCATCATAGAGAAGAAACATGTAGCCATGCAAAGAACCAGTTAAGCATTCTTATGGTTCTTTAAGGGAGAACGTAAAATACAAGAAAAATAAAGGCTGTAGATTACTAATATTATTAATTCCACTGCAATACAGCACAAACAATAATGGCTAACACAAACCAGCATAAGCACCCAGATGTGAACTGTGCCAAAAAAAAAGGCACCTTAGCCTTAGACAGATTACTCCTTTTTTAACTGGCCCACCCTGTTCTAGCCCAGATGGGCTGTTAGGGTGCTGTCCCTTCCCCCACTAGGCCCATCCCTTCACCAGTCACCAATTCACTGTCAGCTTACATCAGCCAGGGGATTTAGCGCGGCTTCGACTGGATTCAGCCTGATAGCTCTCACTGGATATAAAGATGACGGCCATGGTCAGACGCACAACGATGCACAACTGGACTATATCAGCAGCACAATCTGTTGGGCCCATGAATCGATTAACGGCATTGAGCCAGAGATATTCAGGACAACTATCTAACATGAAATGACATTACAACAAAAGGCATGACGCGGCACATTTTACAGCTGCTTGAGAGACTGCGCTTCAGTGTGAGAGTCAGCTGACTTCATCGTGTTTATATCAGCTCCTCAAAAAAACTAAATAAAACTGAAAGTGGGCATATGAAACACCTCGCTATTTGACTTCCTAACAAATTAGCAATGAGCACCCTGTGGAGCGAAAGCTAATGAATGAAAATACTTACAATTTGGGAAAAACTCACCAAAACGATGTTAAACCTGCGCGAAGGCTCTAAAGTGGTGCAGCCGTAGTAAGAGATAGAGCCTTTAGCAATGTGCAGAGTAGAGATAACACCAGCTTGCTCTTTCTCCTACGCATTCGCCCTGTTCCTCCCCCTCCCTCCTACTCCAGCTCTTCTGCATTTGCTCTAGCTCTCCTTCACCATTAGTGCTCTACACTGCAGCTCTGGAATATTCTCCTCCCTCTCTCCTGCTCCCTCTCTCCCACACGCTTGGTCGTTGAGCAGCGCACTCGGATAACTCTCTCACATTCCAACCACATGATGGCAAAGGCAAAGTCCTAACTCACGCCCTCAAATTGCTCAGTGGCCAGTCATTATGAGGGATGTCAGCTAGGTCTACATGGAAGTAGCTGCCATTAAAGACATTAAACCACATACTACTTTGTTTGGGCTCTGAGGTTTTTCCCACACCAGTCAGGCAAACCATTACAGGCAAGTCATAGAAAATACACAGCTCATTTACCAAACTGACGTACAGGAACCAGAAATGTCCAGCTTTGTCTTTTAACTGGCTCACACTGTGGCCTGGGAACTTGCTGCCTATTCCCTATCCATCCAGATAATCAGGTCTGTCTTACAGACAATCCTCCTATTCCCAACCTGTCTTGATAATGAGGTTGTCCTCTCAAAGACATTCTTACCAATCTCACAGAGAGGAGCTGAGATATTTATAAACTCCAGTGTGGCATAGATTGCTGCAGCAGTATGCTAAGTGGAGCAAAGACAGAATGCAACACCACTACGAATGGGGGAAGAGAGATTTAACGCCATCACTAGTATTGTCATTTAATCAAACATGAATTAATAGTGGACAATATGCCAAGACATTTTCTCAATGCTCTGAAGCATATTGCATACAATACGCACCAGCAAAACAGCAGTAACACCCAAAAATGGATATATAAAACTGTACAAAGATTTGTTTTGTAATCTGCAAAAACAAACCTTTTGAAAAGCAACAGGAGTGGGGATGAATGGTGGAAATCAGCCAAAACCTGGCAGACTTTTTTACCCAACTTGTAATTGACAACTGGGCCAATTAGTTTTTTTTTTTAATTGAAATGTAACATGAGGCACGTATGTGCACAGCAATGTATTTGAATGCTGCTACTACACCTAACACCAAAATGTTGCAGCATAAACCAGCCAGCTGGCTCTTACTTAGCGCTTTGATTCAAGAGGACACTTATTTTTCATTTATGAAATAAAAATGGCAGAATATACTAATTTTGAGTACAATCTAACACAACGTATTGTGAATGTGCAGGCATGTGTCAGGGGTTTGTTTAACCCACAACGCACTGTAGGTTTAAAAATGCAATGGCTAATAAAAACTGCCCATTGACCTAACATATCTCTAAAGAAATCAGAATCGGCCGTAAAAATCCATGATAAGTACATCCCTAACCGGGAAGAAAAGCATTTTTCTTATCTCATTTATCAAGACATTGATCATATTGGCCACCATAACAAATGCATGAGGACAAACTGATGATCCGAAACAGTGTACCCAATAAAACACTCTGGGTCTAAGGCTAGTGAGAATTCTTTAGAGTCTCCTCCTATACAAGCCTCCAGAATAACGTCATGTCACATCATGTCATTTAACAAGACTGGAAAACATCTCAGAGCCAGAAAGCAACGCTCCCACAGGGAAATCAGCATCAGCGGGAAACAAGCCCAGTTCACATTCGCAGCTAAGTTTCTATAGAAACACATCTGTTCCTGAGAGCCAGGAGACAGAAAAGGGAGGACACAGGCCAAAGGCATGTCCAGGAAACGGGTGGGCTGTCTCTGAGCTCTCCAGCTGGGCAGAGTTCAACTATACTGAGAGAGTCTGAAGAATGAGGTGATGAGGCCATTTTCCTTCGTTCACATGAATCGCAGGCTGCTCGCTCATAGGACTCAGAGGGCATATACAGTCACTGTATATTGTGTCTAACTTATCTAAATACACATAGGCTATCTCTTGCAAGTCTTTGGGAATTCCAATAAGTCCTTGGGAACTTCAGAGGCATACAACTGAAGTTAAGCCATTTCTGGGTCTAGGTTCACTCCTTTCAGTATTCATGGCTAAAGTGATCTACTGCAAAAACTACAGACAAGTAAGCAAAACCGTATTATATACCTTACACAAACAAATCATAGCATTCAGGATTAAATCAATATGACTGGCACAGATCAACACAGAGGACTGAGTGAAAATGCACCAGTGGGTATCTAATTTAATCCTCTTTCAGACACTGCAAAAGCATGCAACATCCACACACCATGCAACATACATTGGCCTAGGATGAATTATTATAAATATGCATGCATTAATCCTTAGACTATAAACCGACAGATATACCTACCTATGTCAATTTTCCATATATATATATACACACATGTATATGAAATAACCACAAAACAAACCAACCTTAGTCTGTATATCTCTAGCAGGTGCCTGCGTTGTGTCACGCTCAGCCCAAGCGAATTGAAATGAACTTCTCAAAAGCTGTAGATGAGCCTCGAGAGGAATGACTAGGCAAAAGCATCAGAGAAGCACAATGCTCTGTGACTGCATGTGTCCCTCCACCTCTCTGGCTGTGGCTGCAGTGCAGGCAGACAGACGCATCAGCGCTGCAGTGGTAAGGCTGTGTGGGGAGGCAGCCAAGTCCCTGCCCTGCCCATGCGATTTCTCAGCAAGAAAACCATCAGGAAGAAAAACATCAGCAGGCAGGAATGAGCTTACGCTCGGCTCCTTCCTTCCTGCTCCCAACATTCCAGAAGCTACGCACCATCCTATAGACCCAACACCATTCAATGAAGCTACGCCACCACAAACCACACCCAACAAAACACACACAAATGCACACATCTAACACACTTTACCTTAAGTTTGGGTTTAATAAACTTGGACATGGTAACAGGTGCCTGCGTTGGTTACAGGGCACAAGATTAAACAACGTAATTAGTAAATTACAAAAGTAAACGTGAACTATAGTCAACAGGGGACAAGATTTGGCAAAATAAGATGGGTCAAAATATTACAAGGAGACAACAAGGGGAAAACACTACAGCTGAATTCACATGGTTAAACAAGGTTCATCGCAAAAAGGATATGTGCTCATGCAAATGATGTGTGACTGCAAGCAAAGGACAGCACACTTAACAGCTGATATGTTCTACAGTGCACAAAAGAAAGATCGGGGAGTCTCCTTAGTCCTGAGTAGGAAACACACCATGGGTTGGATTGGGTTACAGAAGGATGTCACACGAAACCAGAGCAGACCGACATGACACTTCACCATGATCCCTGTACCTTATCTTTCTAAAGCATGATGCTAAACGTGAAGAGGTGACTGTGCTATGCAAATACATTATTGTTAAAATGTTTAACATTTCTAGGAATTTCTGTCTTACTCTAAAACTAACTATGAATATGCAGCTACAATGGCATCACCAAGGTCACAGACATCTAACCATCATAAACACATATACTTTGCTATATGTCTAGGGGCAGTGACTCACTTTGTGCTTGTCTGTAAATGACCTTGCTGCTTGTTAATATCACTGGTTTTATATGCTGTATTTTGCATGACGTGCAATATTTGTAAAGTAATGTACAGCAACTGCTGTACAGCAAAAGGGTGTGCACTTAAACCAGCTACAGAGAATGCACAGCTGCACATGAGGAAGCAGCATCACCCCAGGGGCCCCTGATGAGGAGGACCCCATGTTCCAGTGCTATGACTTTAAAAGGAACACACCCATTCAAAAGTTTTTTTCAGAGTTCAGTGCATATTACATCAGCTTCAGAGGAAAACAAAATGGGAGGAGAGAATTCTTTGCTGGATGTCCTTCCTAGATATCGGCTGCCCTAGACACAGGTCTGCAGTGTTGGCTAACACTAATGCTAAATACCATATACAATGCAAGCCAGCACAGGAGCAACCCATAGCATACTGGCCAACTTCCATCTCCACCGTGGCTCTATGTCCAAGAACAGGCCTTACATTTGATGAGTGAACACGTTTAAGCCCCAGGGAACCTGTTTTTCCCCTCATTAATGCTATATTACTTTGTTTGTGCTAACATGTAAAAAAAAAAAAAAAAGCAGAGGGATACATATACTCTTTCATTTTTGTTGTATTATACTGGGTCTATCTAGAGTTTAATAAGATGATAATAAGGTGGCATTCATAACTTTCAGGAAAATCAACATCTGGTTTATTACACCACTGTGGTCACAAAAAAGTTGTGAAAATTGAACTTTTGATGGAGCGTTCTGTTCACCACTGTGGCCGCTGGAACATTGCGGATGCGAAAGCAGAATTTTCTGTAGCGGCTATACTGAAAACCAAGGAATATTCGGTTTGCTGTTGCCTGTCTTCCACAAACACATGAAACTGGCATCCACAATATACATATACTAAGGACATCTTACGAATACCTTCCCAAAGCCTAATGCATCTCTGATGTATTTTACCTTTTCTCTCCTGCCAGTGTGAATTTGGCAGACCTCATCTTGGGTAATGCTTACATAAGCACTTTCCATCCAATCACAAGGGTGACGTCTCTTGCCCCACCCACACAAAACAGTTTCAGAGTCAGAGAACCTTGGTGAGCAAAAGCTAACCCAGGATAACCAAACATTAGCAAGCTACACCACCTGTCTGTATGTCTGCCGAGTTTAGTATCATATAAACATTTGTAATACTTTACTCTGCGTTTCCTGAGACTTTAAGGCTTTGCAAGAGGACATCAAGCCAAAAACTGTGCATGACTGTAAATGCCACCCCATTCATGTTCTCTAAGGGGGGAACCAAACAGCTTTGTGTGACTTCCAGTATGCAGACCAAATGTTCTGCATACTAATGGCCTTTCATTCATTTAAAGCAGCGTTGCAGTCATTTCCTACGCTGAGTGGACATGTCAGGGTGAATGGCACAGCAGGACAAATTTCATGTGTGGAAGGAATCAGGTTTCAGCCTCACTTACACAAAGTAAACGTCATTCTTTCACTAAAGGGCGATCGTTGATTAAGAACGAGGCCCAAAGCAGATCATGCAGGTATGAATGGAATGCTGGGTGGCAACACAGTACTAGCAGCTGTTCACACCCGCTGCCCACACATATACGAGTAAACACTGCGCCTTATCTGCAGCCATACTGGAATAATGCACTTTTTATTCATTAGCTTATGGGTTTATACACGCCCAATCACAATGGATATTGTATTTGAGTCATGTCCATCAAAGCTGTTCTTAGTGGGCGTTATGACCAATTACAGATTCACAGAAATGACCGGTAGATTACATTAAAACGTGTCTTCTTCTTCCAAACGGGACTCACATATTAATACAGCGTCCGATGGCTGTTTCTAGGCCGCCCGTCTACATTCAGACAGAGAGAGGGGAGTGCTGCTGGGCGGCTCCTACAATGGCCGAAAACATAGCTGGTGTCCTCAGACAGAAAATATCGATTTTAAAGGCAGAGACGGGTCAACAGACAAGACAGCGGGAATGAGTGGACGGTAGTTTATCGTACAAAGAGACTCAAGTCAATTTCATGCATATGTACCTATTTTAAAGTACTAAAGCGGCACTGCAGCAGCTGTTTGTGCAGATAGCCACCCAGCTAGGCGCTAACACAGTTAGCTAGCTCCCTTTCCTGACGGTAGACAGACGGATAAAGCAGCCGTTTCCATCTGAAAGAGACTGTACCAAACGACTGAATGCCACTGTAGCTGTCATGGTCAACAACTAGTCAATTAAGTTACGTTAAACTGCAACGGACGATAACGGTTAAACATTAGCTATATAGCTAACGTCCCTTCAAACTGAAAACGTTACACGAAGTTGGCTAGCTAGATTAACCAGTAGCCGATAGCCGGTCGGTTAGCCGTGTTAACTCATTTACTAAAAAACTGGTAGTTATTGTGTACTAAATACAGAAACACGGGGTTTATAGCTGCAAAACTACTGTCTGTGTGCAGTTTTGTACGCGCCCCTCAGAGCTGAAGGTGAATGTGAATCGTTACGCTGAACGGTGACTGGGCCCCTAGTCATTGCTAATGCCGTGAGGTGGAGCGGCACTAAAGCCTTATGATTCAGTATTCAGTCCTGCTGATTAAATGAAGCGACACAAACCTGGAATAAAATCATATTTATATGGTTTCAGTCGCACGAGCGCGTCGCGACGGAGCCTCTTACCTCCGCAAAAAAGCGTTGAGCTCTGTTTTTCTGGACTGGATCAAGGCGGGTTGCAGCCTCTGCTGTACTAACGATCTAGCTTTCTATCTGAAGCGACCAACAGAACGAGGCCTTCGGAGGCAATGACGTCATGCACCGCAGCAACACGCCGAATGTTTCCGAACAGCGTCGATAAATGCCGAGTCCCATCTAGGAATGGTTCGCGTTAACTTGGGAGCATTTTTAAGAGAATTAAGAGACATAAGGTTTCAGAGTTTCAAGTTATTACACTAAGACCAAAGCATTTTGTGAACAGTTTTTTTGTTATCCATGTGTAAAACTTTCCCAATTTTAAGTCACGTTTTTCTAGACTTTAAAGCCCAATAAATTCTAATTATTAGTAAGTGTAATTAGTATACTGATTTCTGAAGGCATTTAAAGAGTCAGGTCAAATGCATTTGCTCTGTAACTCATTGAAATTCCAGCCAGTGTTTGCTATCTTGAATGTGCTGATACTATAAACAGGGCAGTAAGTTTGGTTGGATTCTGCTGTCTAAGTGCTCCACAGTCTCTTGCCCATTCAGACTAATGGCTGGGCAGAAGCTAAGCAATGCACAATAAAACAAATTACTCTTGGAAATCTCAAGTCTCTGTGCTGATGAATAAAACAAGGAGTGCAAACTACAAGCATCAAGGAAAAAACATAGAAGATATGGGTTTTAATGAATTACATTTTATTACAACCCAAATCAGAAAAAGTTGGGACAGTATGGAAAATGCAAATAAATAATGCAGTGTTTCTTACATTAGCTTTGACATTTATTTCATTGCAGACGGCATGAACCCAAGATATTACATGTTTTGACTGGGCAACTTCATTTCATTTGTGAATATACATCCATTCCTGCATTTAAGGCCTGCAATACATTCAAAAAAGTTGGGACAGGGACAATTTAAGGCTAGTATTGAGTTAAAAAATGAAATTATGTGATTTCCGACAGGTGTACAAAAGTAGTATCCACAAAAGCTTTCTGTAGGACACACCTTTTGGTGAGGTCCAGTTCACAAATGGATACAATCCAGAATTCATTCCAGAATTCAATTGAGAAATTTCATTGAAAATTTACCAAGCTGTCCTGGTATAATAGCCTGTTTGTTTTGCCAATCATAATATTCAAGCCTTAAAGATTCTTATCCGTCCATGGCATCATTTAAGTAGTTTTCTGGCTCCTGGTGGCATTCAAGAAACTTCAAACAGGCAATAATGCTCCGCCTGAAGCGCAGTAGCTTTCTCCATGCTATCATTTCATACATACTATTCTTCTTCAGTGTTTGCCTGATTGTGGACTACAGCAAAGAGGAACAGTGATGGTGAATTTATTCCATCTGCCTGACAGTGGATCAGTAAAGTCAAAACTCATCAGAAGTCATTTTGAAACCTCATCCAACCTAATTAGCAACGGCAAATAATTTTCTGGGGTGAAATCTCCTTTGACTGGGGCATGATATGGGGCAACTGAAGTGTATGGTTAAGACCAAACTTTGATGGTACGGACTCAGGTTGATGTTTTTGAACAGGGTGGTGTCAGCCACTCCCACACCTGATTGTCAATGAATTGATCTGAATTGATTTAACCCTCTTTATCACCTATACCAAACAGTATTATCACTTTACCAACAAAGACATTTAATGTTCAATCACTTCGATCCAAGGACGAAAAACTGTATTTGTTTGTTTTATTGGCTTCTCTTTAATAAGGGTGATAAAGGGTTCACAAACTTTCAAGCAGCACGATAGTATGCCAAAAAGGTTCTATGAATTGTAACAAAAGAAAAACCCTTTGGTACAAAGGTTCTTTGTAGAGGAGGATTTAAAGAACAGTTTAACCTTGCAAAGAACAATTCAAATGTTTACATAAACATTGTCTTTACTAAAGAGCCATGGAAGTACTACTTTAAGAGCAGGACATTATTGTTTTTGAGGTTGGATAGTAATGTATTAAGATAAAGCACTAAGCCAAAAATAACCATATATAGGAGAAATTACTGCATTTTGGAAGATCTTTAGTTAACTGTAATCTCTTATGATACTTTTTTAAATGCATATATATATTTTAATTGAGGTGTTTTGGTTTGATCGTAAAGTTTGTTTGTAAAGTAAACTTTTACCACATAATTATAGTATGGCATTTACTGTATGTTTACCGTAAACAGATACATTTTTCTTAATCTTATGATTGTTTTGACAGAGTTTACTGTGTAAACCCACAGTAAATGAAAATAGTCCAGATTGTGGAAATGTAAATGAAACATATATTGCCACATATTGTCAGTCATATGGGTTACATCTCAGCAGTGTAAATGGCCCATTACACCACGGATTGCCCATTATCACACTGAGGACAATGTAGACCAATGTGTGGTAACTCTCCTGCTATAAATCGGACACTACCTCCTTACCTCTTCACTCAAGTAACCTTGTTCACTTGGCACAACTGCCCTGAAGATGACTACATGTGAAGCCTGCAGAAACACAACGAGCAAAGACCTCGCATTCTACAAGTAAGAGAGACTCCTACATTCTTCTTTCACATTAAGATCATTCTACAGAAGTGGCTCAAACCTTTTGTATGTTGCACACTTATAAAACTGTAGATATTCACTGAGCAAACGTACATCAAATCTGTTTGTCAGTACTAAAACATCACCGTTCTCCTCTTCCCATCAGCACGTTTTGACTGAGCTCTAATGTTTTTAGGGCTATTTTAAAGTGTATTATTGTTTTAATGTCTGTTTATCTGAATAACAAATACTGATCCATATTTTCTTTGATAAATGTCAAATGTTGAAATCCTCTATTCCTTCTAGTATTCATATATTTGTTGGATGTACACTAGGCAAGGCAAGTTATGAAACATCCATTACATCTTCAAGTATCAAATATTGTATTGTATATGAGTAATACAGTGTTAGTTACAGTGACACTAGCAAAAGTGTGTATAGATTTGTATAACTTTTGTATCAGTTTTATGTTAAAATGTTAAAGAACATCTATTCAACATTTGAGTAAGAGTAAAGGTTTATGACTTGATCATGTATTCGGGGTGGCCACATGACAGTTCATAGGGATTATTTGTGTGTGATTTGGTAATCACAGGGAAGATGGGGACAGCATTTTCTCAGTTTTCAAAAAGACGAGAGCAGCATATTTCCATTTCTTAGTTGGAAATGAAAAAACAAATTAGCTGAGAATTGGCAAAAACGATGTAATTTTAAGCATTTTTTATGTAATTTGGGGACACACAGTACTCAACAGAAGACTGCATGTACATTTTTAAATCAAATTTATTAAACCATTATTTATAATACCTCAGCTGTGTTGCTAATATAAAATGTGATGTGTATGTATTAACTTAATGTATAAACTTAAATTTAATTCAATTCAACTTTTTTTTTTTTTTATATATATAAAGACTTGGGCAAAAGTTTGAAACCCCCCATGTCAAATGTCAAATGTTAGGCTGATTTTCTAAGAGAAAGTAAGTTTACATGCTCTACAGACAACAATCTTAAATATGGCATTATTGGATCTTTTTATTTTTTAGTACATGCATTCTGTTTATTTGCTGAGTTTAACATACCTTTTTGCTTCTGCACGGACACAGGCTATTTCCTCTGAATACTTCAAATAATCAGTGCATTAAAATGTGCAGAAGTGTTTTCTTTGTAAAGAACATAGGGAACCCAAACATTTGCATACAGCTACATGTTTATTAGGGAGGGTCTTTTTAACCACTTCTACAGAATGACCCATTAAGACAGGGCTGGGGAACCAAGGGGTGGAGTCCAGCACAGTTCAGTCAGGAGAGTTTGAGCTGGAAAAATGACCAAACTGTACAAGACTCTGGTCCTCCGGAACCATGGTTCCCCACCCCTGCTTTAAGATGATTATTTTGTCATCAAGCTGAATATTTTCTTTTCCTCAGATTTCCCCAGCAGGAGGAGCATCTTCAGCAGTGGATAACCAACATGGGAAAAGCTGAAGGGTGGACTCCGTCAGAATCCTCAGCATTATGCTCTGATCATTTCAGCCCTGAGTGCTTTGATGGTTCAGAACATTTACATCCGGATGCAATTCCCACTGTTTTTACTCCAGCTGAGTCTACGGTACGCTTTATACTGCCTAAACTGGCTTCTTCAACACATATTGATTTGAACTACTTCGTCTTACACTAAGAGTATCTGTTAATGTGGTGTAGAGGTTGACCTACACTACCAAAAATATTAGACCTCTTCTGAAATGAAGAATAATACTGGGGAGTTTGTCCTCCTTTGTTATGGAAACAGCCTCCAGTCTTCTGTGAAGGTTTTACACTTGATGTTGGAACACTGTTGTGAGAATGTGAATGCATTCAGTTACATTAGTGAGATCATGTACTGATATTGGATGATTAATTTTCGATCACAAATACTGCTCCTCCTCATCCCAAAGGTACTGCATGGAGCTCCATCACCCCAGATAAAACAGTTCCATGGCTCCACAGCCCAATGATGGGGGGCTGCTCTATTGGACAGGGATTTTCATAGGAGCATTGTAAAGCACTAATGTACTCGAAGTTCAGTAATTAAGAAAGCGGACATGTAGGGCATCATTACAGGTGGAGCAAACTGTACAATCTGTCCTGTCATTCAAAAGACAGAACACTGTACATTAAACATTAATGTAAGGGCTAAATTAGAGGAATTAGATCCATTTTGGTTTAAATGTCTACCACTATCATGCACACTGCTTCTAGTATTAATAGAAAGCCTTTCTTTGTTCATTCTAGGAAACGCAAGAGCCTGGAAATCGAACAGAACACCAAGAAACATCAGTCACGCTCAAAGAGCCACCAAGAAGCACATGCGATTGTGAGGAACGCCTTCAAGCGGTTGAAAAGTCTTACAGAGTTAAACTACTTACAGCTCAACTTCAAATAAGAAAATACCAGAAGGAACTGGCTGAGCAGTCACACAGGGCCATGAAATGGCAAAGGAAAGCGATGGTTTTGCAGTCTGCTGTGAAGGCCCTGAAGCTAAAGAAATCAATGTCTTCAACCGGAACAAAAGCATCTTCTGAACAGTGCACTGACCTTATTGAAGACTGAAGTATCTTGTTTTCAGAAGCAATGTATAATGCATGTAACATAAATGGCACATACAGTTCTGTTGTGAAGACTAGTATTCTACCCTTGCTGAGTAACCCATAATCCTCACTGTACAAACTGCAACCTAAAAACATTACTTCATGTTGTTACAAGAAATTGAAAGAAAGTTTTACTCAACTCAAAAAAATACTCTGACTGAAAGAAACATTCTTTGCAAAGTACTTTTCTAGGCTGAATAATAGGGATGCACTGAAATACAGAACATGGTTTTTCACAGTCTTTCATTAATTTTGCCATTTTTTCACCATTGCCTAAATTAAGCAGGCTATGTGTTTTTTGTGTTTGGTTTTCAAAAAAAATGTAATATACTTAAATATACCAACAATAAAAAACACCCCAGCTGACAAGCCTGCTGCATTCACAGAAAGCGCCTCCCTCCACACTGGTCACGGTTTTTATCGCGTTGTTGTAAAATTTGGCCGAATAATTTCATTTGTCGAACATTTATCGAACCGAATTAACCTAGTTCATTTGCTTGTAACAACATGAAGTAATTAATGTCCTAATTTAGTACCAAAAGCACTTTTTACAGTGCTGAACAACTGATTTAAGGCCATTTATCCCGGTAACCTGTACCATAGTATAACATTACCCGCTGGCATGAATTCAGTTTGCTCTCCAAGTGCTGACACACTCAGTCCAAGATGCCAGACAGTAGCAGGAATGCAATATATTAGTCCAAACTTTATGTGTATATACATGGTGTTTGATCTAACTGAGAAAGGGAGAAGGGCAGCAGATGTGCATAGAAATACACTGTAAGCCACTGTAACTACGCTTTTACCTTGTTTTATAGTGATATACAGAAAATAAAACATATACATTTTATGAATTACCTGCTTCTGCCCCTTTTTGTATACTTGTACCTATTAGCATATATTCCACTCACCACCAACCACACAGACACACCCGTTCAAACGTAAAAAGTTATTTTAATATACATCAATAAAAATCTATACACTTCATTATGTATAAAATATACTGATCAAATTACAGATTCTAATCCAAAACAGGATGAGTTATTGTTTAGTTATTTCACGTCATCAGATAAATAACTGCAACAGCCTAGAGTAAAAGTGCAAGTGTAACTTCAAACAGGTTTATGAAGATAAATGAATAGCTACTTTACATTGTCACATGTACAAAAAACAAACAAACAAACAAACAAACAAACAAAGAAACAGTAGCACCCATTGATAAATCCTTCATTCAGAATCCTCCAGAACAGTCTGCCAATTTCATTAAAATCACCTCAGTTAAAAGTAGGTGGTAGCATCTTCAAGATCTGGTATTACCCTGAGTTAATACCCTTGTATACAGCATTACTGGGGATGGCCAGGGGTGGGCAACATGACAACATGGCTGACATGATAAATGATTTCACAAAATGCTTTTCATGATATTGTGGATATCGTCACACTAAAAGAACACTACGGAGTGAGATGGAATAGGGTATGACAATTGGATTGAGTACAAAGCAGTATGTGAAACAATTTTAATAAATGTATTCATAGTCTGCCCTCCAATGAACAGGTGGCCTTTCCAGGGTGTTTCCTGCCTTCCGTCTAATGAGCACTGGGATAAGCTCCAGCACCCCACGTGACCCAGAAGGATAAGCGGTTTAGAAGGTAAATTAATAAATGATTGGATGTATTAATAGTTTACTGGACGTTTACTGTACTGTAAAGAAAAAATAGGTATCATATTACATACATGTGTACAGTGAAAATGTCTTGAAGTATTGTGATGTTGTATTTATGCCATTGTGCCCACCTCTAAGGGTAAAATACAGCTGGATCTTTGTCATGACGGGTAATAGATTACAACCTTTCACAGAAATAAATAACTTATGTGAACATGTAGAAAAGGCTGTGTCTAAATACAGCATGTAATTCTGACTGACAGCACCCAGGAAAGCAAGATAAACCCCATCAGTGATGGCCAAATAGCCACTAAATGGAATGGCTTTACTTACAATATTTCCAGACACCTTTCAAGACTAATCTCTACAACGTCTATGACACAGAAGAGGTATTTTTTAATGCTAATGTAAAGAGACTTTGCTCAGTATATTAGGTAATTGGTAAAATGGTAATTAAACTGTTCATGAATTGTTATCTGTGATGGACTGGGGGCCTATCCAGGGTGTTTCCTGCCTTCCGCCTAATAAGCACTGAGATAGGCTCCAGCTCCCACCGTGACAAGCAGCTCAGAAGATGAATGAATGAATGAACTGTTATTTAGAGGACTGTGATAAACTGGCTGGTAATATAAATCATTATTACATTATTAGGTACATACTTTAAAAGGGCTACAGAGCTATTTAGTGAGTAAGTAAAATAAGTAAAATGCATAGAAGCCAAACTACTTGTAAAGCAGCAAAAATGAACCTTGATTATAAATTAATGTCCCTCTTCATATTATTCAGAGATAATACTAGGAGGAATCGTGTGTAGTATAAAGAGGAAGCCGTGAGAGTAGGGTCTTTGGTTCTCACTAACATAGAATCAGTGTCCACATAAACGTTTGAAAGTAAACTCTGGTCATACACACAGTGTATAAGGTATACACTCATAGATGTGTGTGTGCTATCAGTCACCTCAGCTGAGATCTAACGCAGCCCTTAGATTTGTGAGTGGGCTCGGAGGGAGGAGCTGGTAAGAGCGGAGTCTCCAAACACACTGGCGTAGGAAGCTTTGAGGAACTGGACGTAGTTCTGTAGACTCCGGTTGGTGCTGTCTGACTGCTCCAGACGGTCTTTAACGTCCTGTAAACGGCTCTGGAACCTCCTCTCCGCCTGAGAAAGCAGAAAGTGCAGTATGGTAAGTGCTCTCAATTCAGCGACAATGGACAGACTGTTATATCCCAACCTGGTTTGGTTACTGTTGCTAAATCTGCAAAACAATACCACCAAGAGTGCCCACTTAAACTGATTCAGACAGCCTCGGGTTTCTAACAGTGTTTATTCTGTGAAGATGCCACATCACAAGCTGTAATATAGCAGTTAGAAGGAGCCAGACATCTTATTGTTCCAAGCCATTGTTCTGTTTTAGGCTTAGAATGATGTGTTTGCATTTTATCTGGTCTGACTGATGCTAACAATTTATGGTTGAATTTTAAGAAAATTCCAGATGTGTTGAAGAGCACTAATCTTCAACTCATTCAGTATAAAATCAACCATAGAGCACATAACACCACACACAAGATGTTGAAAATGGGATTTACAAGATCTGCAAGCTGTACACGCTGCACTCAAAATACTACTGACAACTATGTTCACGCAATGTGGTACTGCACTCCCATTAACCAGTTCTGACGAGAAGTAATCATATTCTTATCACAAGCACTAGCCAACCCTATCCAGCTCTCACCATCTCCATGTCTCTTAGGAGACATATCATCAACCAATTCAACACCAGAAAACATTAGGATCTTGTTTGTGGCGCTAATCATTGCCAAGAAAGCCACACTCGAAAGTTGGAAAACAAAAAATAACATTAGCATTACTCACTGGAAAAATATATTAATAGACTATATATATATCAATGGAGGAATCCTCTGAATCAATCAATTACAAAAACACCAACATAAATTGGACACCTCTAAGAAAAGCCTTACAGTATCTTCTGAACTTCTATCCTACACTACATATAATTCCCCCCAGAGCCAATCTACCACCTAGAAAAACTCCACTCCATCACACTTATACATACATTCACACGCACATACACAAATGGCTATTATTATTATTATTATTATTATTTTATTTTTATTTAAAAAATATAAAGACAATTCCAGATGGATATAAATTCTGATACCCAGATAATACTGCAAATAAAATAGGCTTTTTATTTTTTTTAGTTTTACAGCTCTCAGTTTTATCAAAATCAAGGTAAAAACAAGGTAAATATTGTAGCATTTGGTGGTAGAGCTAACCAGACTTCTTTTGCAGGTCACGTTTTTGTTATTAGTTATCTCCAGTAAAAGTGCTTTTGTGTTGTTAAATGTTATGTTTTATGTCAAACCCCACCATGATACAGACCGAGCTGGTTGGTTTTGACATAAAACACTATCCTGATTATATATTCCCCACGTTTTGCCCCATCATCCAAGGCACTACCACAATCAAAAAAGTCTGTAATTATTGGCACACAAGCTATATCTTCTGCAGAAACTGATGAAGGCACAACTGAATATCAGTCAGATCTAAATATATTTATTTATTCAACTGCATGAAATACAGGTGGCAAACATTTGTCATCGTCTGGCACAATAACAGCCATTTCTGGAGACAGCATTTGGAAAGTTTCTAGTCAGTGGCCTAACAGGCTCATGTGCATGATTACAATGTCTAAGTCACATTTTAATTAACAGGGAAGTGGTAGTTGCTGGTACCCACAATGCCCTGGTCTGTTCTGAGACTTCTAGCTACTGCTGGCCTGGGCTTCCAGTATATTTTTTAACCAGCCCTGAACCATAAAATGCTAAGATTTCACAGTCTTCACCCTGGCTCATTCACACATCGCTCTCATCATCCAGGATTTAACATTCACTCACTCCTCAAACTACAGCTGAAAGTTTAATCATTTTTAGATTTAAAGTACAAACTGAGAGAGTGCAATTGTCAAATTGCAAGAGCCGCATTTTTTTATTACAGTGTAATAGTCTATCATCAACTAAATTGATACGTTGTAAAATTTAAGGAGGGCAATATAACCTAATAACATGGAGCTTATGGACTGTTTTTATGATTCATTTAATCAGAAACAACTAAACATTCATACTCTGTAATATCACAACCACAAATAACTGGCAGGCACATACAGTGTTCGGTGCTCATGCCAGAAACAGAACAGTATATGTTGGTCTTCTTGGCCAAGAAATGAAAAAAGGAAACAATGAAAAAAGGAAACAAAGGAAACATCACAACTAGATATTTTGCCAAAATCGTTCAGCCTTACCCCAAACTCACAGAGAGAGAAAGGCATGGAAATAAAGCAAGAAACAGAATGCGTGCAAGAGAAAGAGCAAGAAAGGGTGGATAGTACAATAATAAAAACAGCCGGCAGTCAGATTACTTTTAAAGTTAAAACTCCATTTTAGTTTTTACCTAGTACATAAAATATCACTTCTTAGAAAACCATAAAAACATTAAAAACGCTTTCCCATTTTTTTGGGGGTCCGGCTGTAGACATCTAACAGAGTTTATCAGCACACATAATTATCCAAGAGCAATGCTTCGTTTTAGCATGATCTTTTATATTTGATATACTGTTTCTTGTTTGGTTTAGGCAAGAAGACTTTTGACTGAATAAATATTCAATCCTCTATTAATATTATTAATATTCTAATATCTAATACTGAAGTTTTATTGATATGGAAATTCTTATATTATATAAGCAGTAGCAACAGTAAATTTTACAGGTTAATTTAAGAAATGAACTTGCACCAGATCTTTACATGGCCAACCATCACCCCTGGTACTCACCTCTTCTTTGGCTCGACGCAGCTGGTTGAGCTCTGAGGTGGTCCTGCTCAGCTGAGTCTCCAGGTCTACCACCTTGGACTGAGTGGAACGTTCTTTAGAAGCAGCACGTTCTCTTGTATGGGACACCTGTTAAAAGCATACTAGACATTAGTAATGTAAATGAGACTTTTGCTTTAAACCACCAGCACACTGCACAACTCTAAGAACTTCTCTGATGAAGTCAATTTGCCAAACAAACAGACATGGTTATGGGCATGTTAAGTTTATAAAGGTTAGAAAGAAGTCTTGTTTATTCCAAACATACACACCTGTCTTCTAGCGTCTTCCAGAGCTTCTTCTAACTGCCGGTTCAAAATAGTGCACTCCCGTGACTTCTCCTCTAGACGCACCTGGTTGTTTAGAATGGTTTCCTCGCGCTTTGCTATGACCTGCATGAGATCTGCATTTTGTGAGTTGGCCTCCTCCAACTTTCTGTTTACAACAAGCAGAATAAAGTGTGACAGGTTAATTTTAAAAATACAATTGCTGCTTTATGAGTTGCACATCAGTCATGGTAAATTACCTGTTAAGGGTCTCCAGCTTGTGCTGGAGCTGCTTGTTCTCCTCCAGTAACACCATGTGCTTATGCTGTGTCATCTCCATTTGGGTGCCCTGCTGCTCTACCTGTACAACAAACATGTACGTTACTTTGTGGCTTTATATTGAGCAGGTTACACTGCTACGCTGTGCTACCAGGTGTCCCCAGAAGGCCATTGGAGAGCTGCAGGTTATTCAAAATGGAGTCACCCACCAATATAAAGAGAGTTGATCATTAAGTTGCACATGCTAATACTGTGTTGCACCCCAAACCACTCTTTCACGATTTGAGCCCGATGAATCTCTGCATTGTCATCCTGGAATATGCCTGCCCCGTCAAGAAAGAAAAAAATCCAGTGATGGGAAAACCTGGTCATTCTGAACATGCAGGCAGTCTGCTGACTTTATTTTACTGTCACATAATGATGTTGAGCCTAGATCTGATCAACTGGAGCAACCCCAGATCATAACACTGCCTTCAGAGGTTCATGAGTGCATCGCCTCCTGCATTTCCTATCTTACCCTGACAAGCCCATCACTCTGGAACTGGGTAAATCTGGACATGACATTTATTGCTCCAGAGTCTAATAATAATAGTCAATATCTAATTTAAGCCTTTTTCTGTTTAGCCTCATTAACATGAGGTTTTCCAACGGTAAAACAGCAGTTTAAACCCAATCTTGTGAGTTCTTGTCGGATTGTGCATGTGGAAATGCTCTTACTTTCACTATTAAACAACGTTGTGAGTTCTCCAGATGATTTTTTTACAATTCAACTTCACCAAGCGTTGATCATGAATGACCATGACCATCTCTGCTCATGGTCATTCATGATTTTTTCCGAACACATTTCTTCCTCGAAGTTCAGGTTCACCACTATCCTTCCTGATCCAGTCATTAACTCAATTCCAGTCATTTTAGCTTCTGCTTAGTGTTTTTTTGTTTAGCACAAGCCAAGTAATTTGACCCTTCTGAAACACAGTAGCATCTTTTCTATGACCACAGGATACGCCTGGTTAAGTAATGGGAAGCTACTCACAGCATCAGTTAGTGTTCAAACAATTGTTTCCAACTGAAACATACTAATGACTGCAGTGAGTATCCAATCAAAGCCCCTTATGTAAGCTCACCAGACGAATAAATATTGTTTTGTGACTGAAATGTACATAATAGTGTGTAATACCTCCACAAGCACCAATAACAACTGTGATTCGATTTGGCATGTACTGGATAAGTTTCTCGATGTATACCACATCAATGTTCAGCCACTCTTGCACAGTTGGGCCAGATTTGCCTTCCCTGACACAATTCCAAGGAAAATTCCCTGTAGACTGGGATTTTAGCCAATGCTGGTAGGCCCGTATGACCGTACACTTCCACACACCTGCAGATTCAGCTACTTCCTTCACATTATTATCCTTTGGCATGCCCAAATGTTTTAGCCAGTCATTAACATCTGCTTTGGAGCCATTTTCCACACATGGAACGAGACATTCACTGCACTGTAGCACCTCTTCTTAATCTATCACCCTGCAGGTATTTATAGTCCCATCATCCTCGTGCAGCGCCATCTGCAGAAGCCTGAAGTTGCTACCACCTTAAACATGCAAGGTGACCAAAACTGACCTTTAAACCATGTCGACTAATGAACACTAATATCATGTTTCACCCTCCTTTCCCAACCAGGCAACCCATCATAAAGTCTCTCACTGATGTTTCACTCTGAAATTCATGCTGACTTTAAATAATGAAGGTATTAATGAAGACGTTTGTTAGCCTTGCAGGTTTCTTTGTTTTTCTTTTCAAAACAACTATAATGTACAAAAACAATCCACACACACACACCTTTATGCGTAGGTCTGCGAGGGTGGTAGTGAGCTCAGTGCTCCTCTTCTCTTGCGCATGCTCCTTCTCCCGTGCCTCCTGCAGCTGGAGTTCAGAGCGTCTCAGAGCCTCAGGCAGAGGCTCCAGCTCTGCAAGCCGGCTCAGCAGCTGCTTCCTGACCTGCTCGATCTCCTGATCCAGGTCCTCTCTCACCACCCGCCCCTCCCTCTCTGCCTGCTGCAGACGCACACTGTACTCATCTGCCTCAGCACGTGTCTTCTGCACCTGAAGACATACACAGGCACATACATTACAGTCCATTAGGTTTTGGGGTAGGTGTGCAGTTCACAAGCTGTCCTCTTACTACCATCACCATGAATAAGTCCTTGTATCTGTCACTTTGCTTATTAACTGGCTCAGTCACACACAGTCATGAAATATGTTCATAGGAGAATGCATCAGCGTGATGACCACACCTGGACTTTGTAACTCTCCACTAAGCTTTCATACTGCTTCACTGAGGCTTTGACCTGATCCACCTCAGACCGTGACAAGGACAGCTTCTCCTCTAGCGCAGACAGAGTGGCCTGGAGAAACAACACAACAAATAACAAATTACAAATGCAATAGGCCACCTAGCACTGATACAGGTAGTTGAACTGGTGGGTTTCCTGAAAGAACAAACATGCAGCCTGGGTTTGGGCTACAATACACTTAAAGGGGTACTTCTGATTTTTTCAGAATTTCTACACAATTAAGCAGTTACAATGTAAATAAAGTCAGTATAAGTGGTGATAGGAAGTGATATGAAGTAAGTGATATGAAACGCTATATTCTAGAGAAATGTACAGTCAGCATCGTTCACAGCAGTGTTGATAGGAACCATATGCCTACAGTGTAAATGTATCTTATATTGAATGCTTATTACTATGTGTCCTGATGCCTGAGACACTGTTACAAAAACAGTTTTTGCCTAAAGCATGCAGAGTAATGTTCAGGTCCTTAACCAAAAACTTACTTTATACAGATTATTGTACTACTTTCAACATTACACATCAGAACTCAGAACACACAATTAAGACACTGTGATCCCCGGTTAGGTGGTGCAGTTGATAGCACTGTAGCCTCACAGCAAGAAGGGCCTAGGTTTAATTCCCGGGCGGGGTATCCAGGGTCCTTTCTGTGCGGAGTTTGCATGTTCTCCCTGTGTCTATGTGGGCTTCCTCCGGGTGATCCGGTTTCCTCCCACAGGTCAAAGACATGCAGTCAGGTGAACTGGAGATGCTAAATTGGTGTGAGTGTGTGTAAACGTGTAGGTCTGTCTGTGTCCATCCTGCAATAGACTGGCAGTCTGTGCAGGGTGTACACAGCCTTCTGCCCTTTGAGAGCTGGGATAGGCTCCAGCACCCCCCACGACCTAGTAGGATTAAGTGGGTTAGAAGATGAGTGAGAGATCCCGATTCCTATCACCACCACCATGAAGAAATCAAAGTCGGTAAGTTTCTCTACAACACACCATTTCACATTACTTCATACTGAATGACTTTGTTTACAGATCAATGATGGAATTTTGCAGGATGTTTGAAAAGTTCTAAGAATTCCTGTTAAGCTCTTTTTATGTGTGTCAGCCCCACCTTTAGGCTCTGATTCTCCAGTCTAACGGTAGTGCTCTCTGTGGTCAAGCTGTGCAGGCGGTCCAGAAGTCCATCCCTCTCAGTACGTGCCTTCTCCTCCTGCGTGTGCAACTGCTCAGTCAGGTCTGAGATCCGGCTAAACAAACACATGGAAAACTTATAAGCGTGTTTGCAATGTGAAATAATACTGTTTTAACAGTATACTGGACTTTAATTACCAATTTTAAGCAATTATGAAAGAAATTTACATTTGGGTAATCTCCGAAAAGAAAATAAAAGAAAAGAAAAAGTGCAACCTAAAACAATTACTCAATTAGTGTACTCAACTCCAAAAATGACTTTGATTGAAAGAATCATGCGTTCAAATGAATAAAACTAATTCATTTGCTTGTAAGAAATAAAGACAATTTTTTTTAGGTTGGATCAACAAAACACTTTTCACAGTGTAGTTCAGTTGCTCAAGGTCAACATTCTCAGTGCTCACTTGTTCAGGAGTGTGATCTCTATCTCCAGTTGCCCCTTATCCTTCAGCTCTTTTGCATGGCGACTGCTCCAGTTCTCTGCAGCCGAAATAGCATCGGCCAGCTGAGCTTCCTGCAGGTTAATTATGTTAAACTTTAGTTATTTTCAACAAATTCCGAGGAATTGATTTTATATCTATCTATATCTTCAGATCTATCCTTATTAATATTAATCTCATCCTTATTAATATTAATTCAGTCTGGCCTCAGAAGCTTTCGTCCCACTCACCATCTCCATGAGCTGGGCGCTGAGCTGTCCTGCAGTGTCTTCGCTGCGCTCCGCTCTCTGCTTTTGCGCCCGCGTTGCTTTCTTCAAGGCCTCCTTATCCACCTCTGCTCGCTGTTTCAGCTCCTTCAACTGCTCCTGCATGTGCTCCAGCTCCCCCTGCTGCTGATTTGTGGTTCGCTCCAAATTCTACAACCAAAGCATTTGTGATCAGTTCAGGAGATACAGAACCAGTCAAAGGTTTAGACGCACCCTACTAAATGGATGTTGTTGGTGATCTTAAAGACTCTACAGGCTTACACTTAACAGCTCCAACTGATGTGATGTCTGATACAATACATATCCTCATATACCACATATACCCTTGATGTATCACAATATTATATTTTGGCTAAATCTCCACCTCCATGTTGTTGCACATTTTAAAGGCTGTAGTAATTCACTTTCAATTTAGTGAATATGCATGATGGACAGACCAATACAATTGGTCCAAAATCGCTTAGGAAAAAAATCTTGTTACATCAACCTCCACTGCACGTTAAGAAAGCTGTTTTATCCTCCCGTAAATTTTCATTTTGGAAGTTTTTAAGGTGGACTGCATAATTCCATGAGTGCTATTTTATAGTTTGATGTCTTCACTTTTATCCTAAAGTAAAGTATTAAGCTACAATTAAGAAAACCTTCTATGAGTAGCCAAGTCAAAATTTTTGACTGGTACTGTACACTGCGCACAAACATTTGGTTTATTGTATTTCTGAAAAATGGAAAGAGCATTATTAGCACATTATATACTATTTAAAAAGGACACTATACCCAGTACCCTAATCTGTACTGTGAGACGGTTGTTCTCTGCTTCTTTGTTGCGTAGCTGGCCCTGCAGATGAGCTCGGGTTGACTCCAGGACTTTGGACAGCTCACTCGTGGTCTTTGAATTCTCCTGTCATGGCAAGTGTGGTAGAGGTCACAATGAGGAACATTTTGTTGTCTGTAACTGTGAATGTCCTGGAAATTGCATGCACTCAGATCACCTTTTCATTCTCTAAAATGGAGGTCAGTTGACTGACTTCTTTATCTTTGTCCTGAAGCTTCATTTGAAGACGCTACAGGAGAGAGATGTTCTCAGTGTTAGGCTTTGCCAGATCTTGGCATTATGCAGTAAAGACTACAGAACCATATCAGTTAATGATCTATATCTCCATAGAAAACACAGAGGCAGACCGAGTTCTCTGCCTCCACGTCAGTGAGCCTCTTCAGGAGAGAGTCTTTCTGCTCCAGTAGTCGAAGCGAGTCCATCTGTTAGATGAAAATGAAGGTCAGCATCACAATGACTGCAATGAAATGCAAGTTCTTCTTTGCTATGGAAAGGCTGCCCCCTGCTGGGAGAACGATGGTACCTCACGCCCATGCTGCTCCCTCAAAAGACGACGAAGTGTTCGGTTAGTGCTCTCAAACGTCTCCAATTTCTGCAGCAGGAGATCCTTCTGCCGGGCCAGGAGTGAAGAGTCCGACCCGGACATCCTTTTCTCCTGCACACACACATATATAAAGGATCTATACTGGATGGATTCCTTGTTCAAAGATTCCATATATGCAACACATGCAGAATATTTTTCATTAGTGTTAACCATTTCTACAATGGTTAGTTCCAACAGCACAATCCGATTGGCTGAGACCACGGCTATGTTTCTACTTTAGCTTATTCAAAGACAGAAAATGGATACATGAGATTACTTCATAATATAATATTAATTCTTAACTGCCTCTAAAACAAGCTTTCAGGTCGGCAGCTGTGACGACGGACCAACTGAATAAACTCTAATAAGCCAGAAATAAACATAATACAGTTTAGCAAACAATATGGGCTGAGAATACTTTACAGACTGACTGGAACAAAACATATGATCTGATATCGTGACAATTTTATGGGTCTCTACTTTTCACTCACTCTCACTCAGCTTCTAAACCGCTTCACCCTTCTGGGTCGCAGGGGTTCTGGAGCCTATCCCAGCATTCAATGGGCGGAAGGCAGGAAACACCCTGGACAGGCCACCAATCCATCCCATACACAATCACTCACTCACCACATCTAGGGGCAATTTAGCACCTCCAATTCACCTGACAGCACGTCTTTGGACTGTGGGAGGAAACCCACACAGACACGGGGCGAACATGCAAACTCCACACAGAAAAGACCCTGGATGTCCCGGCTGGGAACCGTAACTAGGCCCTTCTTGCTGTGAGGTGCAGCACTGTGCTTCCCAGACTCTGTTTTTGGTTGAAGTAATTATTTGTCATTAATTATTGTGCAGAACTGATGTAGGAACTGAATCACAGTCAGATTTTTATTTTATATGCGATAATAAGCAGTTTATAAGCGATTACCTCCCCCACAAGTCTGTGACGATGATGGTATTATAGCTGCAGATGAATTGTCACAGGTAAATAAATGGAACTAGGAATTTTTTTTTTGCTCATTTAATGCAGCTATTAAAGCATAAACCTAAAGCAGGTAACTGATTGGCAACCAAGCTGCCTGTATTTGTACCTAACACTTTGGCATACTGCTATGACATAACATACACACAGTTGTGTACACACACACAGGTGTCTACAGTTACACACACACACGTAGAGTCAACCAAATATAATGTGGTACAACGTGAGCAAAAAGCATGTTACAACTGTAAGCGCACATGCAAAAACATTCCTCTAGAAACTGAATGTGTGAATGTGTTGCCTGGTTCTTCTTGATGTGACACGATACGATTAGGACTGTGGCAAATAACTGGGGTCAGCTTAAACCACTGTGATCTAATGACTATGTAATAATTGTGACACACCTATCTACTTTTTTTTATTTCACTGATTGTGTTTACGTTGTGACACAGTGTAAATATTACTACAATGTAGTAACAGCGCATGTTTTAATATCATAAATACAGCATTACACCTTCTGCTAAATGTCTTGTCCCTAAAAACTGCTGGGAATACTCCTCCGTTTCGGTAACCTGTTTTATGCTGATCAAGTAGAAATGATTTGCCCTCACACTCACACTCCGGGACATCCTGCTGACAGTATCACGCAGGGCAGACACTTGCTTAGCAGCTGCATTGCTGTCCAGCTCTGCCTCCATCAGCTTCCTCAGGAGAACATCCTTCTCCAGCTGCAGGCTCTCCCTTTCCAACCTGACCACAGAGACAGGAGTAGAACTATGTTACTGTAACAACTGAAAAGTCCTTTACAGTCTGTTTGCAGACACATGCTCATCCAGTGCTTCTTCTGAAATCAAGAGTGTCAGTAGGGAGTTTGTCCTGTAACAGACATTACTCATCTGCAACACCATGAGGATTTGACTGTATTCAGTTACAAGCATTACTGAGATCAGGATCACAAACACCACTCCAACTCCTATAGGTACTGGATGATGCGATGCTCCATGACTCCAGAGAACAAAGTTCCACTGTTTCATAGCCCAATGCCCCTCAAGGCTTCAGGCATGGTGACATGGTGACATGGTGACATCCCATTGTATTGGTAATGCTCATCAGTGCGAATTTGAACATCCGTGCCAGCTGAATTCACTAATCAGCATTAGGGTGAATATCTTGCCTGCCAAAATCGTTCTCCTCCAGCATTTTCTCCATGGACTCTCGGAGGAGAGTGTTCTCCCGCTCTGTGATTTCCAGCTCCTTGGCAACCTCAGCAAGCTCCTCCTCCTGCTCAGCAATAACACGCTGTGAGGCGCTCAGCCTCTCTGACTGACGCTCCAGCAGCTGCTGCTTCTTACGCAACTCTACCTGCAAACACAGACAGTGACACCTCTATCAGCGATATCATGGCTGAAACTACTACATGGGCCTTCAGTCAGCCTGACGATCCAGCCATGAAAATCCAAACAGCATCGTCACTGCATAGATGTAGCGAATAGTAGCGCCGTATTGGCATCTTATAGCTATCTACACCAGTGAGCTTTTTTGTAGAGAATTAACGATCAAGTCTTCTGCAAATGACCTTTTCAGGGCACACTTTCTAGCTCCTAAAATGGAAATATTTGTCACGGCATAGCTCTCCCATATATTTGTGGTGTCATCTTGAGGTCACTGACCTTCATTAGTTTTTTTGCATCTCCACTTAAACTTTATGTGGATATATATATTATTAAGAATAATATGCATAATGGGCATAATGTTTCGATTATTATGCACAATAAATGGATTTACTCTGGCTGCTAAAACCAGTTCTTATTAAAAGGTGAACATCCCAGAATAGCAAATCATAGTTTGCCTATAAGAATAGGTTTACTTGCTTTATTAAAAAAAATACATATATTGTGATTAAAAATCTTAATTAATCAAAAATGTTATTATACTGTAATACAGATTTTGGCCCCAAATTCTGCTCACTTACAGCATTTTCGGCAGAATCATAAAATCATGACCTTTGTATGTTTTTGACAGAATATGACACTATTACCACATGAGAGGTGACTGTCTGATCTAACTAAGAAAACATCAGAGGAAGTAGATATCAGGATCTCTATGTCATATCTTGTTTTTGCCACACTGCCCTTATTTACCTGCTCTGGACACACAGCACTGTGACTGTTCCTGATGTGATCCTAGAACTCTGTTTTTGCCATCTGTCACCTTACCTCATTCTTCAGCGAGCTGACCTCTGTCATCAAGCTGTCGATCTTCCTCTCGTACTGGTTGATTCGACCATGCAGCGCCTCTTCTTCATCAGTGGAGAGGTCTTCCATCCGGAGAGCCGTCTGAGCAGGTTCTGCCTCAGGCAAAGGGGTGATCTCCAAGCGATGGCTGGGCCCCTAAAAGATTCATTCAAACTTGAGATTTGGCAAAAAAATCTGATATCTTCAATAAATCTACATATAGCACCAGTCAAAAGTTCAGACACAGCTACTTATAGAAGGTTATTTTTTAGCTTAATGCTTTATTTTAGAATAAAAGTGAAGACATCAAACTATAAAATGGCACTCGTGGAATTATGCAGTCCACCTTAAAAACCTCCAAAATGGAACTTTACAGGAGGATAAAACAGCTTTCTTAATCTGCATTGGAGGATGGAGGTTGATATAACAAGATCATTTTGGACCAATTCTACTGCGCTGTCCATCATGAGTATTCATTAAATTGAAAGAGCAGCTAGACCTTTTAAATTGTGCCAAAAAAAGAGATAAAAGTTTTTTGCACAACAAAATATACAGTATTTTAGAGATGGTGATATGGCACCATACATCAAGAGTATATGTGGTGTATTAGGATATTAGGACATTGTTTCAGACACCTCATCAGTTGGAGCTGTTAAGTGTAAGCCTTTAGAATCTTTACGATCACCAACAACAACCATTTAGTTGGGTGTGTCTAACTTTTGACTGGTACTGTAAATGATAGAGGCTTTGGTTTTGCTTAACAGACCTCCCACTTGTATGATGCTTCTCGTGTTGAGACCTTCCCTGGAGGAATCCATGGCACCCTCGTCTTAACTTTAGCAGTTGGACGTAAGCCACCTTTTGTTTTGGCCTGCAATGTGGAAAGCACACAATTTGTGACCGCCCTGCGAAAATGCTTGGAATTTCTTTTTCATCAGTCTTTCTGTTGTGTATAGAGCTATCACAGGAAGCACAGAACATTAACACTGGTCATGTCAAACCTGGGCTGCTTTCGTGGGGCTGTTCTTTGTGCCCTTCTTTACATGCACATGCACGGGTGTAGTCTCGTTCACATGCACATGTAGCGGTGGGGAAGAGCTGGCTTTCATTGCTTTTTTCTGCAAAAAGAAAACAAAACACCTTCACACAAACTACCGTGGATTATACAAAGAGATGTGTGGGCTCTGTTAAGTTAATGCTGCCCGGTAACGACACGATTTTGGTAAAATAGTCCATAATTAAAACTGCAGCTCTTGCGATATGAATACTGCCCTCTTTTAAATGATTAAGTGATTTTTTGCATATAAAATCGATTAATCTTTCAGCCCTGGATCGGAGACATCTGAAGAGACTTCATCATTAAATATTATTTTAATGATTAAATAGTAATTGAATAGTTAAGACATCAAGTCATTCAGAGTGGTTTGAAATGCTCTGTTCTAGAGAAACGTAGCAAATTGGAATTGTTCAGTAATGGTAATAGGAACCAGACGTCCGAAATGCCTCCAAAAGCTCCAACACGAACAGTTACGAATACGCTCCCTGGTGCCTTTAACATTGCTTTACTTTGACTTTCTAGTGATTGTGCATTGCACAGCACTCTCGTTATCCCATTTTTATTCTTCTTCTTGGTTGAGAGATTTTTGTCCGCTAACAAGTCCTGCAGTTTTCGAGATATCACCAGCATTCCAGCTCAGGAATGTTTGGTCTGATCAGGAAAGGTGTGCAATCACTTTGCAGGACTTTCTTCAGGAAGTGCACTTTTCTAGTTCTGATTTACCAATATTTTACAATTACAACATCTCAGAAGACATGTGAAGGTGGTTCACTGGTGGTTTTGGATAGTGAATAAAATGACATACGGTTATACATATTTCACATCAAACCAATCTGAATGACTTTCTTTACATAATCAATAAAGCAATAAAAAAAAAACATTTGTGTACTTACAGATCATAACTGCCACCCTCTTAAACCTACTTAACAGTGTGGCCACTGCTTATAGTGCTTTTCAAACATGCTCCTGGAGTAGGACCAGACAATTTGGGGAAAATATCGAATTGTGACCAAAATTTCTACTTTTCTGACTTGAAAAATGAATAATCTTCCAGTCCTATCCTGGACTGCTTATTTTAGTGTTTTCCTTGCACCAACACATCTGATTCAGTTCATCAAGTCATTCTGACCAAACAAGTCATTCTGATTGGAAACCAGGAGTGATAGAGCATGGAAACGTTCTACAGCACCAGGACTGAAAACCACTCGTATATGGTCTTCTCTGTGTGACATACATCTAAATAAATTCACAGTGGGGACTGTATCTTTGATTATGGGTCAGGAAACGTGTTCCCGGTGTATCAGTTTACTTGTCAAACACTGTCTGAGGTCATGTTGCAGAACACTAATTGAGCCAAGCCCCTCTGAGCCACAGTTTAACATGCTACAGTGAAAAAGAAGACAGCGCGGTACACGTTAGACGCTTGTGTTGTTCTAAGCCTGGTTACCATCACTGGACTATCCTCTGGACAGGAGAGACCTAAAAATACAGCTAGTTATCTAGCTCGCCAGCTGGCGGGCACGTCAGCTGACCGCATTACATAAAGAATACCGGGCTGCAAAACTAAACAACGCCAAGCCAAAACAGAAAAGGTCAATAGACCGGAACGTTATACTAGCGACCTATATGCAATGTAAGTACTAGCTAAATGAACTAGCTAGCTAACTATCTAATGTCACGAGTTGTTTCTTTCAAACCGGCTCGACAGGCTAACAGCTTCGTGAGCGAGCAAAGTAGAATGCTTTCTTACCATCCGAAAACAATAAACATTCAAAATCCCAAACGTGTGGCTTTATCTTTAAGAGTAGCCTCTCTGTTAGCTAGCCTGCTAGCTAATTCTCCCTCTTAACAACTCCGAATCTTGGAAGGGCTTTCTTCCGCTGGACACAGTCTCTCTTTCCTGATTGGCTGATTCAAAAGCGTTTAACGGCCCTGCCGCCTTGTGATTGGTGGACGCGACCTAGCCTCGCGTTCGCTTCCATCTTACGTTGTCTGGAGTAACTGTGTCCATAGAAACGAAGCCAAACAGTGAGCCAAGCTACAGGTTGGTAAGGACACTGGCAGCGTGTTAAAGGGACTTATCACCACATGACCGCGTGTGCTTCTTCTTTATGTCTTTGACAAGTCAAACAGCAGGACATTTACCCTCCCAGGTCAGCAGGAAACTCTCATTAGTTTAACTTTCAGGCGAATTGCTGTCAGAACTAAAGCAGTGCGCTCAGCCCTGGACCTGACCTGGAGGCCCACTGCCCTGCACATGTTAGTGCCCAAATTTATGCTGCAAATACTCTCTATGTAGCTGAAGCGCCGTTTCCCCTATTTTCAAAATTTTACATGTCAAGTATTTAGAATTCGAATTTGAATTACGGTCAGAATTAGAGTTAGAGTTAGAGTTGGAGTTAGAATTAAAATTTGAATTAGAGTTGGAATTAGAATTAGAGTTATAGTTAGAATTTGAGTTATAATTGAAGTTAGAATTACAATTAGAGTTAGAATTAGAATTAAAATAAGAATTAGTTAGAATTATAGTTGCAAGTAGAATTAGAGTTAGAATTAGAGTTAGAATTAGAGCTAGAGTTAGAATTAGAATTAGAGTTAGAATTAGAGCTAGAGTTATAATAAGAGTTAGAGTTAGAATTAGAGTTAGAATTAGAATTGGAGTTAGTGTTAGAATTACAGTTAGAATTAGAGTTTTGTTGTTTGCCAATTGTGCTTGCACACAGAAGAATTGGTCTACCACTTTTAACCCAACCATGAAGTGAAACACACACACACACACACACACTAGTGAACATACACAGTAGGGGGCGGTGAGCACCCATGCCTAGAGTGGTGGGCTCGGGGAGCAGTTGGGGGTTAGGTGTCCAGCTCAGGGGTACTTCAGTCATGTGCTGTCAGTTTAGGGAATAGAACCAGCTACCCTCCATTTGTTATTGCAATCAGCTTTCTAGTTCATCACAAAGGTGTTTGATTGGGTTAAGTTCAGGCCTCTGTGCAGACCAGTCAAGTTTTTCCACACTAGACTCACCCAACTATGCCTTCATGGACTTTGCTTTGTGCACTGGCCCACAGTCATACTGGAACAGAAAAAGGTCTTCCCCAAACAGTTCATACAAAGCTGGAAGCATACAATCACCCAAAATGTCTTGGTATGCTGAAACATTGAGATTTCCCTTCACTGAATTAAGGGGTGAATGCTGAATTAAGGGGTGAATGCAGTCAGACAGATAACGTTCCCCTGGCATTCACCAGAGAAGCCTAATTTGTCTTCACAGAACATGTTTCCACTACTCCAGAGTCCAGTGGCGGTGCTTTACACCACTCCGTCTGACATTTGACATTGTGCTCAGTGATGTAAAGCTTGCATACAGCTGCAGCAGATTTTCACTGTAAACATCATTTGTGCTTTTTTGATGATGACTGATGATCTCACATTCCAGTGTGATCATGCTTCATTCTAGGATGGCTATGGCCACCTCTAGCCACCCCTGTGCTAAACCTCTGAAGGGGACAAAGATCTGGTTTGAGAAACTCCACTCAATTCAGGTGGATTGTACTTGACACATGCAAGTTCCTGTTTTTGTACTTCAAACAACATGTTACATACGGTGTACATCAGTGTGTTCTTTACATATAAAACAGACATTTTTAGCACTGCTAGCACATTAAAGGAACAATATGTAAGATGCTGCAACCTGCCAAATTCATATTTCAAATAAATACTATGAAACAAATCACCAGAAAGTTGTGTTGCCCACTCCTATTGTAAGATTCACGGCACCTACTTAGTGATACCATTAAAAGCTGTTTACAGTCTAGAAGAAACATTGCAAGTTCAGCATCAACCTTCATCAATTTACCCTCCGAGAGCGTCTCCTTGTTTTGCTGCTATTTAGAGCACTTCTTTTGTTTGCTGCTGGTGGTTATAATGGCTGCTTGTCAAGAACTTTAGCCATCGTTGCCTTTGCTCTTTCTTTTACTGGCTACCTGTGCTTAAATGATCGAACCAGGAGCAGGACCTTCAACATGATTGACAAAAAACTAGAATATCCCATCAGGGAAGCAGGATTACTTCTTCATCCTGTCGTGTTGGACTGATTCAGCTAAACACAGGACAGTGTACTACACAGTGACTCACTATCACCTCTTCAGGTACAAAGTGGCATTAAGAGAACAGGCCGGGGCTAGCTGGTTAGCATGTTAACTTCAGTACATATCTCTGCAACACGATACACAGATATCAATAACATACCCCCCGAAAATGGTTATTTCTTCAGTATGTATTGACAGTTTTAGTTGATTCTGGAATGCAGTAAATTACAAATTTTACATATTGCATCTTTAACTGAGTTACCCAGAGTGTTTTTTAACGCAGGGACGAAAGCCAACTAATAAATCCTTTATGTGGATAAGAGTCTATGAATTGAACTTGATTAAGCAGTGTGCTTTGGGTGGGTAAGCTTACTGGGGCCTATATGTGGAACTGCGTTGATTTTAGTGTAAACTGGTATAAACATGTAATTTGACTGAGAACATGGACTGTTCTGCTTTGGCACACGCGAGTGGAAAATCTGTGCAAATGCAGTCTTTATGTGGCAAGATAGAGAGGAAAAGAACATCACTAGCTCTTTTTCCTTCACATAAAGATGCTTATCACGCACTCTTTCCATTATTTCCATAATCAAGGTAGGCTATTAATAGTAATAAACTATTAATAAACGGCCTACTTAGAACAGCAGGGAAGGTCTGTGCTTTACCTAGACCCGATCCATGCCAGACACACCACATACATCCCATTTCATCAATGTATCTTACTTTCAAACAGGTCACAGCCTCTATCTGTCTTTTTGCACTTAACATGTACCAACATAGAGGGCATCTAGACTGTAAAGGCCTAGCCAAGGTTTTTCCTCATTTCTCTCTTTCCTTTTTTGTTTTATCTCTGTCCATCTCCTCTGCTGCACTCTGCCATATGGCCACACAGCAAGCAGTGCCTACTGAGGAGAGAGAGATCAAGATGTACATGCACACTGTTTCTGGTATGTGTGGCTGCGGTCTTCACAGTAACACGCCGAGCGGAGTGCGATCAGCCTGGGAGGCACCTCTCTCTCTCCCCCACCCGCTGTACCTGACTACACTTACAGGTGAAAATCTCAGTCATGGCCTGTACCAGCACCTCCTTTAACAGCCCCTCTTCCTCCCTGCACTCCTCACTCCATCAGGAAGAGCTGGGTTAAAGAAGACTTCTAACTGGGAAGCGACAAAGGGATAAAGAGAGGACCCTGCCACACTTCTCAGGTAAGCGGAGGGGATAAATGCCTGTGTTTTATTTAGATTAGCTTATGATAAAGGATAATAGAATGGACCAATAGTGGACCATAATGGACCATAATGTACATTAAAGTTTTGGATCTTACACAAATGTATCTTTATGAGGACACTGTATTGGTGAGCATTAAAATGCATGCTTGTATGCCGGTGTAAGCAGACAGAGTTAACTGGTAAGCCTATATTTAATATATTTATGCAGATAATTTCTATATGGCATATGTGCCATTTCCTATCCATGTTAGATATTTGTTACTGGCTGTAAAAATACTAATAATTTTAATTGTATACAAATTAGGAGATGAAACATGCTGTAAACTGCATACTGCAATATGAATATTGAATTTTGTTTAAGGTTTATGAACCACGTATGCATGGATCTTCTCTGTTTTTTGATGCATTGCATGATCAAACATATCAAACATATTCAATAAAGAGGAATAGCAATCACTGAAACTAGCAGTCATCTGATAGTCATTATTAATGTGGTTGTTTGATTTAGGGCTTTATCACTACAGGAAGTGCATCTTTAACTGGCCAGATCAGGTCAGATATGTCCATCCAGCTGGTACCATGTGGGTCAACATATAGATTACATGAGTGCAGTGTAGGTAGCTGTGTGTATAGGATGACAAGAAAATCAAGTAAAGATTCTCCATAGTTAAGTTGTTAAGATGTAAACAATGTCACTTAGTGGTTTGATGTGAAATGCTCCAATCCGGAGAAACCTAACATTTCAGAAAAGTTCATAGTGGTGGTGATAGGAACCGGATGTCCTGAAGAATGCAATGACCCATAAAGCACCTTACAGAAAGTTACTACATGGAAAAGGGTCTATATGCGCTGCCTAATCCCTGAGCTGGTATGGCTTTATGACAGTTGTACAAAGAGGTTTATACCCTGAAATGTATGTTTGGAATGGATGTGTAACAGAGAGGTACATGGAGGTTTTACAACTAAATAATTCCTTAAGAAAACTTTATCAACATCACATACAACTGACCCATGTGACCCCCGGGTTCCCATTACCACCACTTTAAAGATATCAGTGAGTTTTTCTACAAAGTATGACTTCACTTCAAACCTTTCTGAACGACTGAGACAAAATCATGGCATTCCCTGGTCAGAACACGTTGGTATCTCAAGAATTCCATTCATTCCTTCCTATGACTTAGGAATAACTCATGCAGTTAGAAACTTAGAAACTGAATAAAAAGCACTAGGATGTAAAAAGCCTGGGGAATTTAAGGGGTTATTTTTATGATTGTTAGACTCATTTGTTGGACCTGCACTACGAATGAGAGGCTAAATATCAAGAATGAGTTCTATTCCTGTACTGAGGAATGCTGTCAGCTTGAGAACAGGTTTGGTCAGTGTTTTTGAGAGTGGTCAGATAAACTTAGTTTAAACAGCTACTATACCCTATTTCTCTCTCTCTCTCTCTCTCTCCCTTTCTCTGTCTCTCTCTGCCTCTCTCTCTCTCCCTTTCTCTCTCTGTCTCTCTCTCACTCTCACTCTCTCTCTCTCTCTCTATTCACTTTGTAACTTAATAACTGAATTTAAATATGCACTCATCATCAAAAGAACAGCTGCACCCAGAAGGAAGTGTCAGATTGCAATGCTATTAGGAAGGTAAAGGTTACCAGGAACAATAAATGATGATACATTTAGACTGATATGGGCAATATTTACTGAGCTACACATACAGAAGTAGTGTCTCTCAGTATGGCGTCAGGTCGCCATATTTGCTAACACAGCATGCCAGATGTCTGTCCATAATCGTGGCTGTTTGGTCACTCTGCGCATGTCGGACAATTCATTGCTTCTTCTCTGTGGTTCGTGTAGGTCTCCCAGATCCTTAATGTCACTGGTACGTGCCTTTTTTCTATCCAATGCGGCCAACAGCACGCTATGATAGTATCCTTGCGACCGGTATGGTGTGCAATACATCGATAAGACCGTCCTGCTTTCTGGAGCCCTACAATACGACCCCTCTCCAACTGTTCTAACTGCTGGAATTGCTTTTGAACTCTTCTCTGAGGTATACTTCGCTTGCAAAGCATGCTACCAACACAACAGCACGAGTCAGAATGAAAATCACATGCGACAGGATGACAGTCAGTCAGGTACAGTGATAAAGACCGTCCTTGCTTATTTCACATGCACGGCTGAGCGTGAAGCTTGAATCATTCGCATGTCTCAATGTCACACCTACCCAGCAAGTTTCATTCCTGACGGTTGATTCCTTCTGGGTGCAACTATGTTTTTGATGATGAGTGCATGTATGCAGTATGTATATGTTTTAAGTATGTTATATATTGTCGCTCTCCCAAGAAGTCTTCAAAATAGTAACTTTCCAGGAGAGGACAAAAGCCTAATTTAATTATAATAAGTCAATGGAACCAGACTTTTTCCCCCTAAGACATTTTGGGCCATTTCTGTTGGTCCATTCATCATGAATTGTTCACACAGTCTAAGCGGCAGCTGCTGTGTTCAAATGATGCATAAGTCCTTTGGACGGTGATGATATGATGAATATACATAGATATATAAATAATGCGATCCGGATGGAAGCAGACAAATCCAGTCCGTGGCCTAAATGTAAACAAACACACAAACAAAAACAGGCAGAAGCGGTCAGGTGGTCAGGTTATCAACAGCAGACAAACACTTGAACAAATCCAAGACATAATCCAAATAGAATGAACAAACAGAAATCATGCAAAGAGGTCAAGCTAGCAGGACAGGACACTACAATGACTCCACAAAGACATGAATATACTATTCATTATTTCTCCACGATCTGATGACGCAGCGTAATGTGGAGGTGATGCCGGTCGTGGCCTTTGCTTGAATGTAAATCATGTAATCAGAGGTGATCCGCTGTGGCAGTCTGCAGCCTTTGCCTATAAATAGCAGCAGGTCGTATATTGTATCTGCCTCAGTTGTGGATAATTGTCTTGATTTTCCCCGCCAGTCATATTTCTCTGAGTCACATATAAAGAGGGTACATTGTATTACTGCCAGGCTCCGAAGGGAGATTAACTGGAATTGTATTGATTATACGGAAATATCCCTTTAGTTGTCTTTCCTTGTCGTTGGCATGTTCTGGGAAGTAATCCCTTGTCAACTCTTACATAACCAAGCAGAGAGCACACATATTGATAATCCTGAGTCCTTCTCTGCCTGCCACTGCCTGGGAACATATCAGTCTGTGCAGCTCAGTGGGGGGCACTCGGATCCAGCATGCAGAGACGGAGCTGCACATGCTGTCTGACAGCGCACGAGCAGACTGAAGGCTCCTCACTGAGCTGACTGCAGGGTTTGGAGTAAGTTGCCAACTTGGGAAAAGTTTTCTTTTTGGGTCTGATTAATGCATATAGATGTTGATTCAGGCAGATCTGGATGCATATGCATGGCTTATGTTTTGAGCAATGGCTTCTTTGGTCTTGTGTGCATGTATGTGTGTGGGTTGCAGGAGATGCGGGGTCAGAAGCCTGATGTAGAGGAGCTGCTGAGGCAGTCTCAGGCAGAGCTGCAGTGGATACAAAGGCAGCTGTCAATGATCGCAGCACGGAATGCCAGTCACGCTCGGGCCAGGGAAAAGGTGAGCATGTCTAATCCGCACAAACACACAAACATTTTTTATTCTCACTGAGCAGTTTCATTTATTGATGTTATACAGTTATAATAAAACAATAATAATTATGATAATGATAATAACATAATAATAATAATAATAATAATAATAATAATCCTCAGATTCACTATTCAACAACTACTATAAATTGGTAGACACTATGCAACAAATATGGCATTAGCTCCTTCCTATCCAGCATCTTATGAATCTGCGTTCTATTTCCATTGACTATCATTTTGCATCCACCACGTCCCATCACCTCCTTGTTTCTCAACCACTGTTCCTCAAAGTGGCCAAAAGACAAATTTACTTTGACTATTGTTTAAAAGAAACCAGTATAAAGGTGAGATAATTTACCTCTATTCTTCAGAAGTTTGTTACTTGTTAGATATATGCTCATTATGAAACTGAGGCATGCTGAACTCCAAAACGGTAGGGCAGTTCAAGTCTAGAAACACTGTGAAACCTTACGGGAAGCATCTAAAACAGATGAAGCCTGGGCAGAAAAGAAGCATCCAGAAAAGACATGGTTCTTTATGAACAAGGATGGGTTGAGGCTAGAGCTCCTTTGTCATTAAGCCCTGCCTCCTAATGAGTCCAGTGTTCTCCTCTTGGTCAGTTGGCATCCTGCTGCCAGTATTAGTCCGAACCTGAATGTCAGGAAGAACAAGAACAAGGATGTTCCAGAGTGGTCAGTTTTTTGCTGTTTTAGCTTTGATGATGTGCCTTTGTGGGCGATAAGAACTTTGTTACGAGATGATGTCATCTTGTAACAAAAAAGAGGGCTGAAATTTCAACAAAGGGTTTCATGCAGCTGAGAAACATGGTAGTAGTGTTGAGGGAGAGGCGGTAGTGTTGAGGTAGAGGCAGTAGTGTTGAGGTAGTGCAACAGTATTGTATACATGAATGCGGACAAAACTGTAGTGTATAATCTGGCATGGGAGTGAAACCGGTGAACACCATGGAGGAACAGGAGTAGCTATGGTCCAGCAGATGATGTGACTGGTCAGCTGTTTATGAAGGTGATATCCTGAGGAAAGAAGCAGTTTCTGTGTCTGGTTGCATATGTTGTGTCCAGGTTCAGACAGATCTGTGATAATTTTCCCTGCCCGTTTCCTGGTTCTCAAACAGTACAAGTCCTGGAGGGTGGGAAGTGGAGCACCAATGACCTTTGCAGCTGTCTTTGTCCTTTGTAGTTTGTTCCAGTCCTATACTGCACTAACACCCCGAACCACTGCCGACTGCTCTGGGCTTAAACTCACCTGAGACGCAAAGATGCAAAACTGAGCTGTGGTCTGACTGACTCTGTATAACATACTGTGATCTATAAGAATGGTCACTTGCAACACAATTCAGGCCTCTAGATGGCTGCCACTACTACTGTACCACTGCAATACACTTTTGTCCATTGGCAGTGTGTCTGTGTAATGCCACAGCGATCATCACTCATGATGTAATAAGGACTTTGAGCAGAAGGCGGCGCCAGCATACTTGTTAACATTCTGCTCACAGCCAGCACACCATCACCTACCAATCAAAGTGCTACCACCGAGGGTGAGTCTCCATACCGTCCAATGAAAGGTGTGGCTCTGTGCTGTGACGATGCAGAGGGGGGCAGCAGGTGTGGTTGCAGTGTTCCGTCCAATGAGAACGAGGCTGTGTGTGCTGTGGACCCGGTCCTATCCCCTGAGAATAGACATGGCATCTTAAACTGATGTATTTGTAGAGGAGTGCCCCAGTGGAAGAGAGGATCAGGGAGGTGTGTGAGTGTGCGTGTGTGTGGGGTGGGAGGGGAGGGGTGGTGGCACTACAGGAGCTGCTGGGGTTGCCAGGCAACAGAAAAGAGGAGATTGTAATGTTCCCCGCAGAATCTTTTTCTTTTTTTTTCTCTTTTTCTTTTTTTTAACAAAGCTATTTTTTTTGTCCTGCGTAAAAAGCGACTAATGGCCTGGCTGTACCTGCTGCCCTGTCTAAGTAATCCCTCTTAATTCCACTGTGGCCATTCAAATCTCTGATGCACTGTGTGATAAACACTAGCAGTGATCTGCGGTTCTGTGGTCTGGTCTGAGTGCAGCCCAATAATGCATCTGCAGTATATATAAGTATGTAGTGTATATACAGCACGTAAGGATCATTCTACCCAATACAAGTCAGAGATGAAAGCACATTTCGGACCTAAAATATCCTTTTTCTTTGATCGACCCTGCCTCTTAATTCTGCTTATCTCATTAAAGCAAATGAATTTTCCATTTTGTTACTACCAAAACTTGCCAAATAATTAACTGTTAGTGACAATTTTAGATCATTTTGAGCAGACCTTACTGTTCTCTGAATGTCCACAATCATGGCTGTTGGGTCAGTCAGGTACAGCATTAAGGCCCGTCCTTGCTTATGTCACATACACAGCCGAGCGTGAAACTTGAATCATTCGCATGTCGGACAATGTCAAACCTACCCACCAAGTTTCATTCCTGTCAGCTGATTCCTTTTGAGTGTAACTATTCTTGTGATGATGAGTGTATTCACTTAACTACAGATAATATGTGTCTCTATAGCGACCATAATTAATGTTCCACACTGATTATCGGGTTTTATAGCACATGTGCAGTACTTCAAAACAGTGAGATTACTGTTCACCATGTGGTCTTACTTCCTGGTCTAGTGGGGTGTGGCTTAAATAAGGCTTCGCCTAGGGAATAAAACCCTTAGTGTTTCAGCAGTGCCATGAAAATGTGGGACAGAAAGTTTTGAAAAAGATTTTTAAAAGAAATGAATTTTTTGACAGTGTACCATTAGGGGTTAAGGCTCCCCTATCACCCAACAGAACACAGCCTATAAATTATGCATTTTTATTTTGTCACTGTCCAAAGTAAAACAAACGTATTAAAGTATTTAAAATGTTTTTGTTGATTTTTACTTTTATGTATTATTTGAACACAGCAGCAGCTGTTTACACTGTGTGAAAATTTCGTGATGAATGGACCAACATAAATGACCCAAAAATGCTAGGCAAAAAGTCTGGTACCATTGACTTACTTTAAAATTAATTATTAATTTTTAATTTAGCCCTTTCCTGTAAAACTGCCGTTTTGGAGATACTCGTTGATGTATAACATACATAAAACAAATGCATACTGTATATATACATACTGCATATGTATACATACATACAGTATGCATATGTTTATATATACTTGTTTTTCTTTGGACAGCGATATATTTAGCAGGGATATATTTTTACGGTACTGCACATTACTTTTATCAACAGAGAAACTATAAAATATGGTAAAATATTCAGATGGTTTCTTTAGACACAAGGCACTCCGTCTTGCATTTACATTAATTAAAATAATCAATTAAATCTACTAAAATAACTTTTTTACACATTGGTGGCCTCTAAATCTCCTCTCTATTCATGTATCACAGCATAACTGCTGGTTATATATTATATATGAAGTTATATATGAACTTATGAAATATGAATCTTTGGGTGCTGTTGTCCTTATAGTGCTATGTAACTTGAATAGCTGACTTGCATTCAGTGACAGCTGTGTGGGGTTAAGGGTCACAGATATTTTACACTCTCTTTTAAAACATTACATCATGGGTCAGTTTCCTGGACAGGGATTAAGCCTTGTCCTGGGCTACACAGCACTTCTAGTAGACATTTTCCACTGATAGAAATATAAGAAGTAGTCTAGAGTGTAATCCCTGTCTGTTTAACAATCCATGTTTTCTCATTGACTGGGTTTAGGACAGACGTCTTCAAATCTGGACCCTGATTCCCAACTCTGGCCCTGGATTTTGTCATCACTGGTCATTAACTAAACTGTATATGTAACTGATTGGCCACCTAGTATCATAGCAACCAGTAATTACAAAATCCAAGACTGGCAACTGGAGTCCAGATTTGAAGACCTCTTGTTTAGGGCCAACTCAAGGGCAGCCCTGATTAACATTTACACATCTCCCAGATGCTCTTTTAGGGTGACAAACAATTTATTCATGCAATAAAAAGCTCAGGAATCTGGCCCAGAGGACTCTTATTGGTGTAGCGCGGCGTGCCAGAAAAGGAATCCAAGACGCTGCACCAACAGATCTAGGCCATAAGAGAACACCATCTCTCTGACACAGCATGCAGTATGAACATACATGAACACACTGCCTGTGATAACACTAGGATACAAGCACGTAGGGTCCATATCCTACATTTTTTGTGCAGTCCACACCAAATAAAACCTTTGGTGGCCTATTGACGGAAAAGATTTGGGTGACTATTGACTTGTGGTGATAGTCAGCAACACAGCAAAACATACAAAATTTGTAAAGCAATCCTGTCTTGGCTGACCGACTACATCTGGGATAAATGGAAAATGTGTCAGTATAGTTTTCTGCCCAACCATTCCTCTCACAGTGGTCTTAAAACACCCACTCCAGGTCAGAGGAAGGACAGAGACTGAAAGGGGGAGGAACAGAATAAAGATGGTAGAGTAGAAGGGGACCTGATGAATATGAGATTCATTTCCCTAGGGGGGCTGTGATGTGTGCCGGGCAGAAGGTTGGTCAGATGATCCAGGAAGGAGTCAGGGTAAAGAAAACATTTGCTCAGTGTTGTGAGTGCTTGCACACTCTAGTGCACCCAGCGTAAGAGTGTTAGTGGGGAGGGGGCGTGTGTGTGCATACTGAGAGTATGAGGCAGTGAGCATGCGCGTATGCCAGTGTGCGCGTGTGTGTGTATGTGCGTGTAGGAGAGAGGGAGAGAGAGAGAGAGAGAGAGAGAGAGAGAGAGAGAGAGAGTAATTCCACGCTTAGGCTCTCCCAGCCCAGAGATGTTCTCACTGAGTGCTCTCCAGCTGTAAGACTAGCCGCAGCAGTGGGCTGGGGGGCACACGCGCACCACAGACGTGTCGTCATTGCCACACTCCTGGCAGCTGGCGGTGTGATGGTGTGAGAGGATAGAAGGAGAAGAGGAGAAGAGAAGAAGGGAGGAAGGGAAGCTGTTGGAGGTAGAGTACAGCGTGCGCGCGCTGACAGTGCTGTTAACACGGTTAAAGGCGGAGGCGGCGAGCATGTGCTTGAATGTGAATGAGATGCTGTTGCGGCGCTAATGTGCGCGCGCGCGCGTGTGTGTGTCCGTGTGTGAGAGTGTGTGATGCTGAGCTGTTGCGATGACGCTCGCGCGCGTGCCCCTCCTTAGCTTCTGGCACACACACTGGACTGTAGCTGGGTGTAGACTGAGAGTGTGTGGCGTTTGCGATGCTGCAGTGGCTCGAGGTGAATTCTGTGAGCTGTTTAAATCAGAAGAAGGTGCTAGTCAATGCTTATTCACTGGCACGAGCTCTGTGTCTGTGTGTGAGGGCGAGACAGCAACAGAGGGAGAGAGAGAGAGAAAGAGAGAGAGAGAGAATCAATGAATGAGAGAGCTAATGTGGGCACTCCAGGCAATATTTGTGTAACTGGTCAAGGTCACGCACGGCCATCCAGGTGCTATAATCGAGACTGGCATGCTACACGTTGGGAATGTGTGTGCTGGTGGACCTAGGCCATGTTTCATAGCTACTGCAGTCTCTCCATTTCCAGGATGTGGACACCCAGCAGGAGTGACAAGTCCACTCAATTCATCTACAAATATATATTTATGAATAAATATGTTTAAAAATAAGCCTACAGTTTAAGGAATACTACAATATCAGAAAAGGCTGGGACAGTATGGAGAATTACAAGCTTGCAACACATTCCAAAAAAAGTTTAGAGGCAATTTAAGGCTAATAATAAGCTAAAAAACCTAAATAATGAGGTGAGGTCAACAGGTGATTGTCATCATGATTCGATACAAAATCAGTAATCACGAAAGGCTGAGTCCATTGAGTGCATAATACCATTAAACGATTCAAGGAATCAGAAGGAATTCTAATGCATAAAGAGCGCAAGCTTAAGCTGAACACCCATGATCTCTATAGACAGCACTGCATCAAGAACTGTCATTCAACAATAGTTGATATAACCACATGGGCAAGGGACTACTATGGCAGACCTTTATCAAGCACTACCATATGGAGCAACATTCACAAACGACACTTAAAACATTACTTTGCAAAACAGAAGCCTTATGTTAACCCTATCCAGAAGCAGCGTCAACTTCTCTGGGCTCAGAGGCATCTGGGATGGGCCATCACACAGTGAAAAAACATGTACTGTGGTCAGGCGGATCATAATTCCAGATCGTTTTTGGAAGAAATGGATGCCGTGTGCTCTTGACCAAAAACGATAAGGACCATCCAGACTGTTATCAGCAAAAGCCAGTCCAAAAGCCAGGGTCTGTCTTGGGATGTACGGCACTGGTGGTAGGAGGTTTTGATAGTGGATGAAGACACTCAGGTGATCTTTTCAGCTGTCCTTACAATCCGCAGTAGAGTCCAGTGGTCTGAGATGGTGCAGTCCCCATATCATATTTAGATTCTATAATTTCACCCTGAATAATCACCTATATTGCCAGAACACATTTAAAGTGGGACAATTTAATCTAATAATACAGAGTTTGTCAACCACTTGTTGATGAGTTAGGCCAGTCAGAAACACCCCATGTGCTGTGACACCTATCATTAACTGGCAGTCTGGTGTATTAACTGGTGAGATAAAGGGATACACTAATTGTCTTGGCGTAAGAAAGGCCTGGACCTTAATTTATAGACATTCCCATTGGACTGTATTATAAGTAGTTTTTGAGTCACCCGGTGTTCTGCTATCTTCTGTGTACAGCAAAAGCTGAGAAATGACTGAACATGGTATGAGACCTTATGCCACAGTGGCAAGAGATTGGGTTGAAAAGTGACAGAGTACTCCGTTAAGTCTTTCTGGAAAGCAGTGAGCTGTTGGTGTGTCAGTTATCGGAGTGATTCATCGACAGATTGTTTGATCGATTAGCTCACACTTTAACGGCTATACGGCTTTCTCAGTTGCTCTTAACTGGTTGAATTATTAGTCGATGGGCTTCTTGAGCTGTGCGATTAGCTGCGCGTTCCAGCAGCTCTATTGGCCGGCTCCCAGGCCCTTTTTGCTGGTTGGTGGGGTGGCAGTTTGACTGGCTCTCTGTGGTGATGTAGCATAGCATGACTGCCAGCTGGAAAGCTGACAGCCGCACGGCCTTGTGACTGTTTGTAGTAGTGTGCTGCACTGTGTTTATTTGGGATTATGTAAGATTCCTGCAAGATTTACAGACACACACATACACACATGTCCATGATCCAGGAGTATGTCAATCTGTTGTCTGTTCAGTGCTGGTAGTCTGGGATTGCAAATAGATCAGTGCCAATATGATGCACAAAAACAAAGCTTATTTATACTTTATGATGCATGTATTTACACTCACTGGCCAATTTGATCAGGTACACCTAGCAAAGCTGCACTTTGTAGGTTTGCATTTACTGATTGTAGCCAGAATTTAGTTATTTACACACAAATATACATAGTGATACTTAGTTATTGGTGCAGCTCTCAAACACATATGAGAGATTAACATCAGTGAGAACCCTTTAGCAGTCTCATTAGCTATGGCCGGCAGCATTTCCTAAAAGTGAGCACAACTCCCGCTCTCCGCCATGATCGATTGGAGAGATGCACTGGCTTTGAGACGGAAAAATCTGTCCTTTATTTAAGGCCAAATGAAATGGATAACACTAATGCATTACTTGGGTAAAGTCATGCATTAACAGTGGTTAACTAATGTTAAGTAAACATGTAGCAACTGTTAGTTATTACATCTTTACTTAACATGTAAACGTCATTGTTATATATTTACTTAGCATTAGTTAAGCATTGTAACCATTGCTAACGTATTACTTCATGTTAACTAATGAATTACTTCATTGTTACCATGAAATGAATAAGATGCTTACCTTCGAATGACTGTTGAAAAGAATCTCAGTGAGTCTAAACACGCTCATGAATGTTAATTCGCACCGGAACACATTCACTATCGAACTCTGATTGGTTCTTTGGCTGGACTTAGTCCCAAATTTATTTAAATCTTTATTTAAAATTTAAATCCGCCCACCTTATATCCCACAGAAGAAAACTACTGAAAAAATAGTTTTGAAAAATAATCTCTCCACAGGAAAGACTAACATGATTATTTCTCTTTGCCAGTTCAAAGTGAATTCAGCACAAAAACTACAGATAATAGAAGGAAATCATGCGAACGAGTTGGCTGGGGCTTTAAAACTCTATGTGCAGTACCTGGACACTTAGAAACAGCTTCCTTGTTGGTACACCCTGTGGATGTACAGTTATATATAATAGCTTAGGGGCGACAATATTACTTCACATAACATCAGAATAATACAACAGAAATAGAAAAGGGAGCATAATTGTTGCTGTTTAACCCTTAGAACACTAGTCTACACTCTGTATGCAGTTCTTTGGATGGCTCTGCCTTGTGCTTCATAAGTCACTAAAGGGTTCAATTACAAACACAATATATAGGTGTATAAATGTTTTGTATTTTTTTCAAAGTATAGTAATGTAATATTACATTACTTCCACAGCACCAGCCCCTACTATAACTTGTCCATATCAGTTTGTGCTAGCTGTCCTCTAGCTCTGCATCTGTGGTTGGTTTTCTGACCACCATGGTTGCTTCCTGACCACTATTAGATGGTTATTTTTGGTTGACATGCTGTTCGTAATCAAGCAGTCACACTGAGGTTTGCAAGAACCCTAGCAATTCTGCCATGTAGTGTTGTACTGATACAGATGTCATATTGGTGGTGATACTGGTACTTAAATGTAGTGTTGATATTAGCAGTGGGGATACTTATGATACTTATGACTGACCCCCAAAGCTATTTCTGATATGCAAATGTGCAAATGTGCTATGTGTGCATGCATGCCAATAAACATAACTTAATGACACATCAGCAGTTTTGATCTATTTTGCACAGGTTGCTTATTATTACTAATTATATAATACTAGTAAATACTAAATATTGTACATATATAGTAAATAAACAAAGCATCTAATAAGTAATCTAACAAGTAAATGCTATTCATTCAAGCCGGGTATGTTTTACCAAAGATTTTACCAACATAAAATAATGAAAAATTAAATTTATTTTAACATCACAACTTATGGGTTAGTTAGGTTAGATAGCGTTGGTATCGCTATCAGTACTTTAACCGTTATCGGATCAGGTACCGAATCAGGTGGGATTGCAATGCTATTAGATATTTAATATTTATTTAGATATTTAATGTTTATTGAGCTACACATACAGAAGTAGTGGCGTTATGGCGTTTCCTAACCCAACATGCTAGACGTCTCAGCATGGAGCTGTAGAGGTTCCTAAGGGTGTCCTGTGATAATCCTTTCCATGCAGCTTGAATATTCTCACACAGTTCCTGCAGATTTTGCAGTAGGGGTGGAGGTGAAGTGACACCAGGCCTTCTGGACGTGTGACACGTGACAACAAACTGTTCATCTTGGTGCTGACCACAGTGCCTCCACACACAGATTTGTTGGACGTCTCCACCAAGACAAAAGCGGGACTTGTCACTGAAGATGACCTGCTGCCATTCTGAGACACTCCATGACAGTCTGGTATGACACCATTGCAGTCTTTGGTGACGTTGATGCGGTGTTAAGCGCAGTTGTCGTAATGGTCTGAGTGGATGTAGTCCTGCGTTAGTGCTAGCAGTAACAGGATGACTCATGGAGGGCAGCACTTCTCCCTAAATGTCTGCAGTCGTGTCTGTTGGGTTTGGGTCAGTCAGGTACAGCGATAAGACCCGTCCTTGCTTACCTAACTGTTCTTTTGATAATGAGTGTAAATTGTGCAGCAACAGGTGGATTACAGTCAGTAACTGTGACCTTACAAAGTGCACCTATGTGGTGGGTCAAGCTAGTAATGTGACCAAACAGTGTAGGTACAGGGTAAGCTCACCTAATAAACTGGCACCACATTCTGTTCTAATACCGATGAATTACATGGACGTAACCTTGTCTTTATCCAACAGAATAGTTCTTTGTTGTTTGCCCAAGACTGGGTAGAAACAGCTTTGCTGAGGCTGTCCCGCAGTGAACAATGCTTCATAATGATCTGTCAGAGACATGGTTGGATTGGGTTGACAGAAACGAAATACATAGAGTGAGGTCAAGCTTGGCAGAGGAGCACATTGATCGAAAACCGTCCAAGTGGAGGAGTACAGGTGCCTTTGTTTATGCGTAGATCTTACATTTTACATGGCTAGAGTTTAAAGGGCCTGGCTGTGGTTAAATGCAGCCCATCTGACCCAACCCTGTATTTAAAGCAGAGCTGTGGCTTTGATTACTAATCACTGCTTCTTTTGGTGTGATTACGGGAAACCCTCGCCTGCCGTATGATCACTGTAACCTACGGGCAGCGTTTTCAGTACATTGCTGGATAACAGAAGTGCAGTCAAAAGGTTGGAGGGGAAAGTGTAAGAGACATCTCCAGTGAAGGGGAAGCTAATGGGACCAGGCAGTAGCGCTCCCCTGAGTCACCCGTCCGCACATGATGAGTTCGCAGCCAACGCTGTACAGCTACTTCTCAGCGCTGTTACAAAAGGCACTGATCACCTGACTTGCAGGCTTATAGAGCTGCTCGTGCTCCAGGCCTTAGTGGAAATCCTTATTAGCCACAAATGTGCCTCGGTCACTTACACTGATATACTGCGAAGCTTTCTCTGCACTATGACGGCTGCTCCTGTTCAAAACAGTCATGGCTTTGTCAAATCCGCTATTCTCCGATTAATGAAAGTGGTTGAAAGTTGTGTAAGTGTACTCTTTCTGGACTGTCAGAAAGCCTACTTAAATAAACTTGTACTGTCCTCGAATATTATGAGCTCAATAGCAAGGGCAGGAGAGGTGCTTTCAAACACCTCTATGGTCTAAACATGTTTAACCCTTGAATGTAGGGCTGGGACCACTTGATAATAACGGTCATAAAATCAATGAGTAGAATTGATAGGGTTGGTTTTTCCATTGGGTGCATGAGCGCTGTACATGTACACATAGCAGGGAGGTGCCCAGGCAAACAGCTGGCATCACCAGAAACTCTATTTTTTTTAACTCTCTTAATTAGTGATTGCGCAACACTGCTGTTATCCATTTTCTTCTTCCTCTTCTTGTTCATCCTGTTGTTGTTGTTGTTGTTCTTCTTCTTCTTCTTCTTCTTTGACACTGTTCCAACTCCAGAACGTTTGGTCTGAATGGGAATTCTGTGCTTCTATACCACTTTTTTAAATTCCCATTCCATTATTTTCCCATTTAGAATGAATAGGGTAGAAAAGTACACGGCCAACTTCTGTTCAACTGAAATACACCATTTTGCTTACAGTTTCTCAGAGCAGACCCCCTGAGCACAAATTCAATGTTGGCCTGTCCCACACTCTTTTTTTGTCTGCTTTTTCTTAATCCCTTGTTCCTCCCATAGAGTCTCATTCATTCTCACCCCAATTCAAACCCTATTGCCCTATTCCTTTGCCCAACAGCCACCAAACTGCATGTACTCACTCGGGGCAGATCCTTAAACTCTAATCCACACTCATACTGAGCCACACTCCTCTATGTGTTGTTTATTCATCCCTCATTCCTCCCAGACTCCCATTCGTTTTTGGCAACACCTAGCAATCAGTTAGCAATAAGCTTAAGCTGTGCAATCACTCTGCGCTTTCTTCAGTTACAATTTAATGTTTCATTCTCATGACATCTTTTTATACGTGGTCTTTTCACATGCATTGTTTTATGACTTTAATGCACTGAAGCCTGTACATCAAGTTCAGTGGGCTTTTTTAAAGTTTGATACTAGAAGAAGAGCAGAAACAGATTCAGTCAGAATTCACAGAGACAGTATCAGTTTTTATGTACTTAGTGTGGCTTAAAGACGAAAATGTTAGTCACAGTCCGTTCTGCTTAAAAAAGGCAAAACCGCATAAGAAGGTGCACTGACTCCAGCAGGAGCTGAAACTCTATACGGTGCTGGGTGTGTATGTACAAGGCAGTTCCTTGCTGTTCTTGAGCTGTAAGCAGTCAAAGGCCCAATCAGACTACAGCTAGGCCATGGTACCCATCCTAAACTTGATTCAGACAGTATTGGGGTCCTGGAGTAATTCCTCTTTTACAGGTGCTACTTTCTGTAATTTGATTTCCGTCTGGATCAGCTATGTCAATGTTTTTTTCCCACCTAGGCTGAATTAATTACTGTATTTAGTCCCTGATTTTCCAGGCAGATCTCTCCTTGATTTGGGAAAAATGAATTTTTGACTTCTGCTGTTGTATTTAGTGTGCACATCCGTCTTATACACCACGAAACCATAGCTCTAGAAGAGTTTCTCATCCATTTAATTGGAATTTTTTCTCCATCCCCTCTACACTGGGAGAGCATTAGCAGGAAGAGAAAGAAAATGGTCAATCGGAAAATCGAGATCCCGCAGGCTGATTAAAGATGTGATCATAATGGCATAGTGATTATAATGGCTTAGGACTGTCATAGGGGTGTAACCATGTGTTTGATTTACAATACCGGGTTTTATGAATTGATATTCTCACAATATTTTGAACAATGAAGAAAACTGACGACTCTGATGTTGCAGAGTATATTATTGACACTGGAGCTGGGAGGCAGGAGGAGTGCTGGAGCGAGGTGCTGTTCGGTGCTGATTGGTGCTGACGGTTTGCAAAATTTGGTGTTTAAACAGTGCCGCTACATTAGATGGCATAATGAAAAGAATGTTCATTCTCCATGATGCGTTGCCACGCATCCACAATGCACATTGTCACAGTATTGCTTTGCAAAATTGTGATCTCACAATGCACTGTTAAACCCCAGGATGGTCACGATCATAAGATTTTAGCTGATGATTAATTGTCATATAAATAATTGCTTTTAACAATTTAATGATTTTTCGTATTCATTGTTTGCTGCTATAAATAATACAAACCTAAAGTGGTCAAAGTGGCTGATCAGCCTCTGTATTTGCTTGCTATGTTTACTTAGTAGCTAACACTGACTGTACTGTCAAATCAAAACTGTGCATACACTCACACAGAAGTCTGCAGTTAAACAGTGTTAATCAAAGCTACGTGTTCTTCATGATAACCACTGTGGTAGAACACATGCTAAAACAGAATAAGCAACAAACAAACAAAAAGCTAACAAATATATATTACTCCTAGCGCTGCCCTTCAAACGTGTTAGAGCTCTTTGCACTGGAGCTTTTTCTTTCTGTAATTTCCAAGATGTCCTAGTAAATCCAGTTACTGATTTCTTATATTTCTTATTTATTTGCCAAATCTCACTAAACTCCAATTAGTTTGTTGCAGCATAACATGACTGAAATCTAATGAATGTGGAAAATGAATGCAGCCAGCTTAAATAATTGCCATCATCTCAAATAATGCGATTAGATGATTATGATTGTGACAGGCCTGCGATGGCAGTTACATGTAGACTACCAGACAAAAGTTTAGACACACTCAACTAAATGAATGCTTTGGGTTTTCTTAAAGTCTATATAGGCTTAACAGTTCCAACTGATGAGATGTCTGAAACAACAGATCCTGATATACCACGTATACTCTTAATGTATCACTCTTGAATTTTATATTGTTGTCACATCGCCCACCTCTCATATACACTCATCATCAAAACAATAGTTGCACAAATAGTTGGACTCAGAAGGAATAAATCAACAGGAGTGAAAGTTGGTGGGTTGGTTTGACATTGTGAGACATCGAAGTTTCATGAGGTTTTCATGCTTTGCATGTGACATAATCAAGGACAGCCCTATCACGATTGCGGACATTCAGAGAGCAGTGATCTCCTCCATGAGTCATCCTGTTAGTGTCAGCACCATTGGCAGACGGCTGCACAACGCAGGACTGTATGCACCTAGACCGTTATGACGACTGCCCTTAACACCACAATGGTGTCGTGCCAGACTGTCATGGAGTGACTCAGAATGACAGTGGGTCATCTTCAGTGACGAGTCCCGCTTTTGTTTTGCTGTCAGTGCCACATCCAGAAGGCATGGTGTCACTCCACCTCCACCTCTACTGCACAATATGCAGGAACTGTGTGAGAATATTCAAGCTGCATGGGATGGATTATCAGAGGACACCATTAGGAACCTCTATAAATCCAACTCTTCCTTTCAGGTGCAGCTATTCTTTTGATAATGAGTGTATTTTTTGTTGCACAAAAACTTTTACCTCTTCTTATTTCAGTTTAGTGGATATTCATGATGGACAGTCCAATAGAACTGATGCAAAACTGCTTAGAAAAATCTTGTTATGTCAACCTCCACTGCGGTTAAGAAAGCAGTTTTATCCTCCTGTAAAGTTCCAGTTTGTGGGGTGTTTTAAGGTGGACTGTATAATTACATGAGTGCTATTTCATAGTTTGATGTCTTCACTTTTATTGTAAAGCAAAACATTAAGCTAAAAATAAGGAAAACCTTCTATGAGTAGCTAAAACGTGTCTAAACATTCGACTGGTAGCATGGAAAGCATTACTTTACATTTGCATTTGCACAATTACAGTGACCTATAGATTTTTAGTTTTGGCCGTGTGTGATGTAAACATCTGGGTTGGTAGAAAAAGCAACCCATTAGAAACGTGCTCGTTCTGCAGTAACTGTAACACCTTCTGAGAAGACATTGTAAATGTTTTATCACAGATATCATTCAGCTTAAAGTGTTCTGTGACACTCTGTTGGGGGCATGAGGAAGAGTACGGCAGAGGCAGTCATAGAGACGCCGAGCTGTTTTTTCATGTCACTCACAATGAAGCAAAAGTGATAGGCTTGGAGCATACAGCTCTCATCAGCGACAAAAACAAGAGCCTCAACGTTCAGGCTAAGCTCGTCACTCAGACGTTGAATATCTCTCCTGGCTCTGTTCTTCTCTCTCAGCTCTCTCGCTACTGAAGAAAAGGGCATATTAATAGGCAGAGAGACAATTACCCACAGGTGCACATGCTTACCATTCAGCCCGTTCCCACACTCAAACCAGCACTCTGCCACACAGGCGGCGCCTGACCACGCCCCTGCTGCCGCATGATCATATCTGAATAGGCCTCTAGATATACAGAATATGTAACTGCAAAAGATAAATGATGATGAGTTCTCATATGAATAATGAGAGATGAATAATCATCTCTAGCCTGCTTAAATGCAGGGTTGATTGGCTAGCTGTTTGAACAAACCTTGGATCACAAAATGACCTGGAGACTATCCCAGCGCTCACTGGTCAAAAGGCGTCACCTTGGACAGGCTGCCAGTCCATCACAGGGCAGACACACAGACATACACACTCACATCTAGAGGCAATTTAGTACCTCCAGCTGGCCTGTCTTTGGACTGTGGGAAGAGATCGGAGCACCGGGAGTAAACCAACACAGACCTGGGGAGAACATGCACCCAACTCCACACAGAGAGCTGCCCTGCTCCCCACACAAAAAGATAGTCACCCTGCTTTATTTAAGGTGGTAGTAACTTCAGGCTGATTGAGCTATAAATACCTGTGGCATGTGTGTGACAGGATTCATAGATTGAGAAGAGGTGGTGCAGTGCAGTGAATGTCTCGATTGATGTGTGGAAAATGGGTCACAAAGCAGATGCTAATGATTGGCTAAAAGGAGTGACTGCATTTGGGCGTGCCAAAGGCCATAGTGTGAAGGAAGTAGCTGAATTTGCAGGTGTGTGGAAGGGTATGGTAATGCAGGTCTACCAGCAGTGGCTAAAATCCTAGTCTACAGGGAATTCTCCTCAGAACTGTGCCAGGAAAGGCATCTGCCAAACTGGCCCAACTGCGCAATTCTCTACTGTAAGAGTGGGTGAGCACTAATGTGGCCTACATCCATGCTGAATACAAATCCAGTTGCAGCTGTTATTCATGCTTGTGGAGGTATTATACGCTATTAGGACTAATTTTTTGTCTGTTTCAACTTATTAAAGCGGAGAAAACAAGGTATTGTAATGCAGCCTGTGTAAGTCTTAAAGTATTGTCATATAATATTTTGGCCCATCCCTGTAATAAAACATCTTTTGTTATATCAACCGAGTTTCAGGTTTTTCGCAATAGTTGGTGAGACTTCACTACAGATCAAAAGGAAGACTACTTAAATAGCTTGTGAGCAACTAATGAACTTAAGCTAAAGGCACCACAGGTAACCACAAATGAGATCTGACTTGATTGGACCAATTAGTGTGAGTTATAAGAGACCGGTGGACGCCATCTCTGTTCTTTTTGGCGGCAGGAGTCTTGTTTTTCACAGATCTCTCTATGATCTGCTAAAAAAGAAGTTGAAAGGCATGAGCGCTCCCTTTGTGAAGGCCTCCTGGCAGCGTTTGACACTACCGCATAGTAGTCATGAATAAATGATCAGTAATGGACATGGGTGGAAAGACGGACTGGTTTGCCAGCGCAACACTCCCAAAGCTCGGCTCACAGCTTCAGTTTGATTACAGCACTCCCACGCTGGTATTTCTGGCAGTACCGCAGTGCTGGCAGCCATCAGGACACAGCAGCAAGAGCTTGCTACACTGAATCTGGCTCTGCATGTGTTAAACCTTATGTGTTAGCAATAAAACGTGAAAGAACCCGTCACAGGGAGTTTCTCCTGAGCATTGATTTTTTTTTTTGCCTGATTGCTGCTAAACTCTCTTTTTTCTACCCTACAAGTTGTTATATGAGCACCCAAACCCCTCCAGCTCCCTTCAGAGCTCCCCTGAACGGTTCTAAGCCCACTGGTTGTGCCTCTCACAGGAACATGTTCATTTAGCTCTTATTGATGCATTTCTATATGACATCCTCAGTACTGAATACGTTTCCTCCTTTGCCTTCAGCTGAAACATGATGTCTTTCCCCTGCACCTGTCCACTCATTCGGCTCACAACGTGAACCGTTTCCGCCTGCTGGAAGAGAAGAACAGAGCCCTAAAGCTAGAGGTGGCCGCTTTGAAGCAACAGAAACAGCACTACAGATCTCTGGTGAGTCTGCTGTTCTTGGTGCCCCATGTGTTGTTGTACTCTTGTTCCGCGCATTCAGGTGGATTATGTAACTTCGTCCGTCTACAGCTCGTCTCTGGCAGTGGGACCGTGGGTGGACATGAGTACTGGGCCTTGGACTGCAGACCTGTAAAGCTCAGAGCACACTGACCCAACATTCTCTAACACCAGCATTCTAAAGACAGACCAGACAAACACAGACATACAGAAGTATTTGACTGGTGTGCCATAACTGTGTTTGATTACTGGGACAATCTAGAATGCTGTGCTCCATTCATACTCAGACTGCACAGTTACTAGCATTTTTACTGTTAACCTGGTGGGTAGGGTTGACATTGTGAGACATGATTCAAGTTTCACACTCAGCTGCGCATGTGGCGTAAGTAAGGACGGGCCTTATCGCTGTACCTGACTGACCCAGCAGCCATGATTGTGGACATTCAGCGAGCAGTGATGCCCTCCATGAGTCATCCTGTTAGTGCCAGCACCATTGGCAGACGGCTGCACAATGCAGGACTACATACACACAGACCATTACAATGACTGTCCTTAACACCACGTCAATGTCACCAAAGACTGCAATGGTGTTGTGCCAGAACATTCTAAAATGGTGTAAATGAAGGAGAACATACTGGAACAGTGCGAATGGATTTTGAATGGAGTGGATGGGGGAGAACATTCTGGAATGGTGTGGATGGGGAAGAACATTCTTGAATGGTATGGATGGAGAACATTCTGGGATGGTGTGGATGGAGGAGAACAATGCAAATGGTGTGGATGGGGGAGAATATTCTGAGATGGTGTGGATGGGGGAGAACATTCTGGGATGGTGTGGATGGGGGAGAACATTCTGGGATGGTGTGGATGGAGGAGATCATTCTGAGATGGTGTGGATGGAGGAGAACAATGCAAATGGTGTGGATGGGGGAGAACATTCTGAGATGGTGTGGATGGGGGAGAACATTCTGGGATGGTGTGGATGGGGAAGAACATTCTTGAATGGTATGGATGGAGAACATTCTGGGATGGTGTGGATGGGGGAGAACAATGCGAATGGTGTGGATGGGGGAGAACATTCTGAGATGGTGTGGATGGGGGAGAACATTCTGGGATGGTGTGGATGGGGGAGAACATTCTGGGATGGTGTGGATGGGGGAGAACATTCTGAGATGGTGTGGATGGAGGAGAACAATGCAAATGGTGTGGATGGGGGAGAACATTCTGAGAAGGTGTGGATGGGGAGAACATTCTGGGATGGTGTGGATGGAGGAGAACAATGCAAATGGTGTGGATAGGGGAGAACATTCTGAGATGGTGTGGATGGGGGAGAACATTCTGGGATGGTGTGAATGGGGGAGAACATTCTGGGATGTTGTGGATGGAGGAGAACAATGCGAATGGTGTGGATGGGGAGAACATTCTGAGATGGTGTGGATGGGGGAGAACAATGCGAATGGTGTGGATGGGGAGAACATTCTGAGATGGTGTGGATGGGGGAGAACAATGTGAATGGTGTGGATGGGGAGAACATTCTGAGATGGTGTGGATGGGGGAGAACAATGCGAATGGTGTGGATGGGGAGAACATTCTGAGATGGTGTGGAAGGGGGAGAACAATGCAAATGGTGTGGATGGGGGAGAACATTCTGAGATGGTGTGGATGAGGGAAAGCATTCTGGAACTGTATGAATGAAGAACATGATCTAAAATGATATGAATGGAGGAGAACGTTCTGGAACCATATGAATGGGAGAACATTCTAGCGACACTCAGCAATCACTCACAGGTTTAGCACACCAAGCCCATGTTTATTTGCTGGAGAACACTGGGTTGGTGTGCTCTGGGCTAAAGAGACTGGAGAAGAAAAGAAGGTGGAGGTCTTTCAAGGCTTTCCAGGGTCCCAAGTGGCATGATGTTGGATCTATTGTTGCCCTGACAACCATCCCAGTGGCAGATGGATAATGGAAAACTGACTGACCGTAGTGGTGCCTGTTGTCACAGGCTTCTGTCACTGCAGATTGTTTTTTGCTGTAAAGGGATGTGACATGCAGATAGAGAGGCAGAGCGCATCCTGCCTGTCTATCCATCCTCCACACTGCTGTTGTATTTGCTTCTTGTCTTATTCTGTACAATTCCAGACATATTTGTCTGTTGCCCTGTGCTTACTGTAAAGTGTTCTAAATACGAGACGGCAATGGTGTCGTGCCAGACTGTTATGGAGCGACTCAGAATGGCAGCAGGTTATCTTCATTGACGAGTCCTGCTTTTGTCTTTGTGGAGACGACCAACTAATCTGTGTGTGGAGACGCTGTGGTCAGCAGCAAGATGTACGGTTTGTTGTCACGCATCACACGTCCAGAAGGCCTGGTGTCACTTCACCTCCGCCCCTACTGCAAAATCTGCAGGAACTGCATAAGAACATTCAAACTGGACACCATCAGGAACCTCTACAACTCCATCCCGAGGCATCTGGCATGTTGTGTTAGCAAACATGATGGCCTGATGCCACCATACTGAGAGACACTACTTCTGTATGTGTAGCTCAATAAATATTGCCCATATCAGTCTAAATTTATCAACACTTATTGTCCATGGTAACCTTTACCTTCCTTCCCAACAGCACTGCAATCCCACACTTCCTTCTGGGTGCAGCTATTCTTTTGACGATGAGTCTATAAGCATATTCCTGGGGGTTCAACTTGCAGATGACTCACCTCATTTCATATCACATTTACATTTGCCTACCTAACATCAACATACTCTATTGTCACGATATGTAAATACAGCATCAATTATTCACTCCAGGCACTGTATTATTAATACACAGGCTGATGACTGAATTGTTATGTGAATAATAAGTGTGTACATTTGAATGCATTTTAGCATTAAAGTTTAAACAGTGGCAGATAAGAGCAGCCCATAATACCCAGCCGTCCATAGTGCAGTGCACTACCCATGTGCCTCCAATCCTGGATCCGAGACAGAGCATCTGAGACAGAGCATCTGAAACAGAGCGTGGAGAATAGAGTATGCGCAGGCTGGCTTGTGTCCAGTCTCTAGTTTATCAAACACCCTCGTTTATAAGCCACACTGTTGTGAGTCAATTATGAGTCATGTGTTACTGGGATGAGCTAGACGGATGTTTTGTGACAGCGTCTGTTGCACGAGTCCCATGGCCGGTTGCCAGGCGACCTGAGATGACGGACAGTCGACCTGTGGTGATGAACGACCTTCTGTCTGTGGAGGAAGTGTCACGCCCACAGTGTCGTCATGGCAATACTACTGCTGCAGGATGCAGGAATAAGGGATGTGGCGGAGGACCCTTTTCTTCGCCGTAATTGGTTTGAGGATAATAACAGTCATGAGTGTAATGACAATAGCTGATAATTAATAGAGACTAATAACAGTGGCAAGAGGGGCTACAGTCTACTTAATTAGCGAAGCCAATGTACATTTCAGTAGAGGATTCAAAGAGCGCACCGCGGCGCAGGGCGTGGATGCTAGCGACGTACAGCGAAAGGGTTATTTGAGCACAGCTGGTTCTGGCCAGGGTTGCCATCTCTCCTAATAGAATTAGATTCCGAATTAGACTCAGTGTTCTTCCAGCTGGCCCATATTGCTTCTTATAACTCTATTATCCTCTCCATTGCATCGACTGGAGGAGACATTTAAAGCAGGGGGTCAGCTCCATTCCAACTCCCTGTCTCCACGCTTCAAAAGGCCTGCCAGTGTCTGCTTTGACCCTCTGCTTGCTTTGATTGATTGACATGTTCATGACTTAAGGCAAGCAAATATACAAACCCATTTTACCAGCTCTATTTGCCATGTAGGAGCACTTTGTAGTTCTACAATTACAGGCTGTAGTCCATCTGTTTCTCTGTATACTTTGTTAGCCCCCTTTCACCCTGCTCTTTAATGGTCAGGACCACCACAGGCCCACCACAGAGCAGGTATTATGTGGGTGGTGGATCATTCTCAGCACTGCGGTGACACTGATGTGGTGGTGGTGTGTTATTGTGTGTTGTGCTGGGGTGAGTGGGTCAGAGACAGCAGTGCTGCTGGAGTTTTAAAGACCTCAGTGTCACTGCTGGACTGAGAGTAGTCTACCAACCAAAACTATCCAGCCAACAGGGTCCAGTGGGCAGCGTCCTGTGGGCACCGTCCTGAGACCACTGATGAAGGCCTAGAGGATGACCAACACAAACTGTGCAGCAACAGATTGGCTATCATCTCGTCTACAAGGTGGACCTGGAGTGTACAGTGAGTGTATCCAGTGTTTAAAACTCAAGCAGCACTGCTATGTCTGATCTGCTTGATCCACCACCCACATAACCACCTCGTCACTGTTTTGTGGTGGTCCTGTGGGGGGCTCGTGTAAGTAGGTGTATCCAAGGATGTGGCCAACAAGTGGTCCAGGCAAAGTTTGCTAATATCAAGGTGTTCTAATATTTGGTGACCATTCTCTGAGACTTTGGCCAGCATTTCCTTTATGGGAAAACCTTAAGGTGGATTTGAAATCTCGTGGGTAATGAGTCAAAGCCCAAGTCATATATTAAAGGCCTGAATGGCCACTGGGAATTACATGGTGACCTCAGTTACTCTGGAAAGCCATTTCCAGAATTGATTTCTGCAAGCCTCTTGCCAAATGAGAATGAATCAGCTGCTGTAAACTAAAACCTAATATTAATATTCATACCAGCGTGTAAATTCACTCACTCTCTCCGAGTCTGACATTGAAGGTTGAGATTCCTTTTAGCTGCCAAGGTAAACTATGTCCCAAAGCTCAGAGCGATGAAAAAGTCCTAGAAGAAAGTCTGGATTTTTTTCCGTGCAGGACACGCTCATCTATTGTATCAAGGAAATACAAGTGGGGAATGTTAATTAAAAGTTATGGTGAGCTCCAAAAGCTCCCCTTTTCAAGATGTTCCTCTGTTTCTCTCTTTCTCCGTCACGTTTGTTCATGTCCTGCTGTACAGCTTACTACACTCATCATAAAAAAAAAAGAGCTGCGCCCAGAAGGAAGCGTGGGATTGCTATTGGGAAGGATGATAAAGTTTCCAGGAACAATTCATGATCATAAATTTAGACTGATATGGGCAATATTTATTGAACTACACATACAGAAGTAGTGTCTCTCAGTATGGCGTCTAGCCGCCATGTTAGTGGATGCAACATGCCAGACGTCTCGGCATGGAGTTGTAGAGGTTCCTTATGGTGTCCTGCGATAATCCATCCCATGTAGCTTGAATATTCTCACACAGTTCCTGCAGATGTTGCGGTAGGGGTAGAGGTGGAGTAACACCAGGCCTTCTGGACACGTGATGCGTGACAACAAACCGTTCATTTTGGAGCTGACCACGGTGCCTCGACAGTGACTCCATGACAGTCGGCAAAGTTGACATGGTGTCAAGGGCAGTCGTCGTAAGGGTCTGCGTGTATGCAGACTTGTGTCGAGCAGCCGAATGTCCTGAATGTCCACAGTCGTGGCAGTTGGGTCACTCCGCACACTTCGGGCAGTTCATCGGTTCTCTCTCTCCGTGGTTCGTGTAGGTCTCCCAGATCCTTAACGTCTTGATGCGTGACTTCTTTTATCCACTGCAGCATCCGCACGACCGGTATGGTACGCAATATGTCAATAAGACCATCCCACTTCCCGGAGCACTTTCCAACTCTTCCAACTTCGTGAATCACTTTCGACTTCTTCTCTGAGGTATACTTTGCTTGCAAAGCATGCTGCCAACACAATTCCAGAATGGAAAGCATGTGCAATGGGACAACCTTATATAGACTGGTACAGGTACAGTGATAAGACCCGTCCTTGCTTACACCACACCTGCGGACGAGCGTGAAACTTGAATCATTTGCATGTCTCGTGATGTCAAACCTGCCCACCAAGTTTCATTTCTGTTGGTTGATTCTTTCTGGGTGCAACTACTTTTTTTTGATGAAGCATGTACAAATGGCTGCTTTAGGAAATGTTCTGCTTGCGCTTGAAAGCAGCGTTTAGCTCCTGTGGTGTCTCGATTCTGGCTTGTTCCTCATCATTTATTTTACAAAGCACTCGGGTAGGGCAAGAAGAAATTAGGGCTCTTTCATGGAAAGCTATGTAATCTTGAGGCCAGAACTAAGAAACAGGATTTGTTTATTACACTGGTGTTTTCATCATATCAAACGAAAAACACTACATGAGAATTGTGAACAGTAGCTGTTTGATCTGCAATTCCATGGTATCGGATAATGTTGGTTGTTGTTATTTTTGTCATCTCAGATAACTGGAGCACTACTCCTCTATGAGCAATCATCCACTTGATCATAAAGAGGTGTAGAATTATCCCTGTCAATACAGTCCCTCCACTCGGTCATGTTTCATGTGCATTACTCATTGTGCCGTGGATGCGTTTGCGTTTCAGCGCTGCAGCTGGACGAGAGCCTCATATGGCATCATTTTACACCTAGTCATACACAGATAGTGCTTGCAGAGTAGGTCATACTGCAGGCTTTCTCAGATGTGTGTGGGATTCCCCCCCTTTCTTCTGTTTTCTCACCACTGGAATGGAGGCTTCCAGAGAGGACGTGAAAACAGCAACACAAGAAGGAAGAGAAGGGAAGGGATCTTTTCCTCTTTAGCACGCAAGGCATCCCGGCTTGTGCTGTGTGTGTGAGCATCATTAATCAGACTCTACACTAATTAGCCACCCGGTTAGCTGTGCTGGCTTGGGCACAGGATGGGAGGGGTCACGACTTTAGGAGTCACCACCCTCCTGAGCATCCTCTAATGCTTTTTATTCCCATCTCTATCGCAGGCACACACAGGCATACTTATTTCTGTATCGGGTCAGAATATAGGGTCACTATACAATCACTGAGCACTTTAGTAGTATCTATACTCAGTGTCCATTTTATCAGGTTTATTTACCATGTAGGAGCATTTTGTAGTTCTACACTTACAGACTGTAATCCATCTGTTTCTCTGCATTCTTTGCCAGCCCCCTTTTACTTTGTTCTTTAATAGTCAGGACCCTCACAGAGCAGGTATTATGTGGGTGGTGGATCATTGTCAGCAGAATCAGAATCAGAATCAGGCTTTACTGGCCAAGGATGTTCAGACATTACAAAGAATTAGCTCACAGTGCACATAGAGTGACAACATTCCTAACACACACACACACACACACACACACACACCCCTTACATTCTTGTAAACTATACTTATTGCGTGGAATGGTATATGTATATTAAAGTGCTGAGTGCTGCAGTCCGGATGTAGAGGCAGATTAAGGCTTATAAAGTGCAGTACAAGAAGAAGTCTGAAACGTTCAGTACAAAGGATGGAGTGTTGTGTGAAACTGTTACTAAGATAAATAAGACAAATAAGAAGTGCAATTCAGCAAGAACAGGAAGTGAGAAAAGTATCTTCGGGATTGTAATGTGATTGATGGATTGTAATGTGTTTATGTAATTCGTGATTAATAAGAGCAGTGTAATATGTAATAATAAGTAAGTAATAACAGCACTGCAGTGATGCTTAGCGTGTTGCACTAGTGCGAGTGTATCATCCACAGCAGTGCTGCTGGATTTTTGACGTTGTGTTCACTCACTGTCCACTCTATTAGACACTCCCGTTTTGTTGGTCCACCTTAAAGTCAGAGACTGTAGGTCATCTGCTGCTGCACAGTTTGTGTTGGTCATTGGCAAGGCCTTCACCAGTGGTCTCAGAATGCTGCCCACAGGATGCTGTTGGCTGGACAGGTTTGGTTGGTGGACTATTCTCAGTCCAGCAGCGACACTGAGGTGCTTAAAAACTAAAGCAGCATTGCTGTGTCTGATACAATCACGATAGCACAACACACACTAACACACCAGCACCAAAGGGTGAAAGGGTGCTAACAAAGTATGCAGAGAAACAGATGGACTACAGTCTGTAACTGTAGAACTACAAAGTGCTTCTATATGGGACGTGGAGCTGATTAAATGAGTATAGATACAAGTGACTGGTCAGTGAAGATGTGAAAATATTTTGTCCTGTTTTTGTTTCACAGTTTTCTTACGGTTTTGTGAAGGAGAGGAAAATGTATGGAAATATACGTATACACACACACACACACACACACACACACACACACACACTGAGCCATGCCAGGAGGTAGGAGGAGGATGCCATAGTGCACAGTGGGGGGAGCTCCATGCTGTGTCTTCTGCAGCATGCCTGGTGTGCCTTTAGAGAGGGAGAGCGAGAGAGAGAAAGAAAGGGAGAGCGAGCGAATGAGCGGCAGAGTGAGCAAGAGGGAAAGAGAGAGAGTGAGAGAGAGAGAGAGTGAGTGAGTGAGCGAGCGAGAGAGAGAGAGAAAGAGAGTGAGAGAGATACGCAGGCCCAGTGCAGGCTGCTGCTGCTGCTGCTGCTGCTGCTGCTTGACATTTCCACACCCAGAGGAAGCAGCAGCAGCAGAAAGAGGAAGGAGGAGAGAGAGAGGAAGAAGGCAGAGGAGTATTCTCATCTCAGGCTGGATGCTGTGGAAGTAACAAACTGAGACGGTAAATATTTCCCTCTCTCTCTTTTCTTCAGCTTGCTTTCTCACTATCCTTATCATCCCTCACTCTGCCTGCAGCCTGCCTGTGAGGATCTCAGTATCTGTTTCTGCAGAAGGGACCGGGCACCGGCGGCATGTGTGCAGCCTGGAGGCTGTCCCTCTCTCTCTCTCTCTCTCTCTCTCTGAATCTTTCTGTCTCTCTCTCTCTGAATCTTTCTGTCTCTCTCTCTTGGTCTCTCTCTGTCTCCCTGTTTTTAGTCACAGCAGAGGATAAGAAAAGAGCGCTGAGATTTCTGGCTTATGCTATACATAACATACTTATGTTTATGTGTATCTGTTCAACTTTTGGTTTTCACCTTGTTTTGAGTGCTCTGCAGGACATCGTCTAGTAGACTTTGCTAGATATCGTCCTGGAATGCTTGAAGCATATCCGCTTATCTCTCAGTAGTAGGTGGTCTCTTTTTACTGTCTTGTCCGACTGTTTGGCTCCTGATTTATAGTCTATGACCCGAGACTCTTCTGATCGCATCTGTTTGGTCGTCATGGTTACAGAGCAATCCCACTTGAGTGAGTGTATCAGTCTTCTTAAGCTGTATCCGTACGTTGAGCGATCGGATGCGCGAGAAAGGCGTGCGCATACATAAAACTGTGCGTCTGTATTGATCGGTATATTTGTGGTCACTGCCTCTGGGCCTGGGGTTTGCTTCTGGTTGTACACATGACTCATACAAGAAAAAACTTGTACATGTTTGTTGGGAACACGATAGCTGTTAAAGGGACGCTTGTATTTAAATTTATTTTATTATTATAGTATTTGCATCATAGCTCGTTCTCACATGGTCATTTCCAGCCCCTCTTCTTCCCCAGCTGTTGTTGTTACTGCGCTTTTAAGATGGCTATATGCAAATTAGCTACATTTTACTTGGCTGTCCCATATTGTGCCTGATTCAGAATGCAGATTAGGCAGGCCTATTGGGCGGAGCTAAACTGGCTGAACGGATGAATATATGTAAACATGCTGGTTTTTGTGACATCACAAAAATAGTGAACTTAAGGCTGTTTCTGTATATTGCTTTCCATATACAGATGGTGTGAATCGGGAGTGAATGGTGTAGTATGCAGACTGTATTAAATACCTGCTCTTGGAAAAAAGTTGGAAAAGCTTTTCTTTCAGTGCTCTCCCTCAAAAGGATCTGCTTTTTCCATGATACTGGCCCTTTAATATAGCAGGTACATGGTGTTGGATAAACAACAGCATATTTACAGAATATTGCAGACGCTGTCATCAGAAGACACAGTGTACTCGTTTATTCAGAGAAAACAAAACATAGCTTTAAAGGTTTTCCAAGGCAGCCAAAAACGTCTGGCTTTACAGCCCGTAGAGGGATCTGAGCCCCACCCTCCTGCATACATAGCAGCAACATTTCCCTTTAAAGGTGCCATTGAATAGAATGCTGTACTTACTTTGGCATAGCTGAATAAGGAGAGTTCAGTACGTAGAGCTGACATACTGTGAACCTCAAAATGCAAAACCCACTGTTACAAAAGAGGGCGATAAAACAGGCTGATTCCTAAATCCTAAACTGTTATGTAACAGTCTGGACTCATTAATATTTACACCCGTAAAATTTGCATACAACAACAGAGCAACTGTAACCTAAGTGGTGAAATAAGCGAACAAAAATCTACTGTTCCAAGGTGGGAAGAGCATGTCGACACTTTTCATGCCCATTCCATGGAACAGAACTGTGAACGTGCATAATCGATGCTAATCTCTTAACAAGGCTGAAGTTGACTTCCCATTTGGCAGCTTTTTAATGGATTGTTCCGTTCCACCTTAAATGCTACAGTTTGCACAGGTGCCAGAACATAACTACGCCACCGTTTAAGGTGGAACGCAAAGTTGGCGAATCAAGCTGGCAATTAGGAAGGCAACTTCAGCTCCCACATCTTTAACAGGACCCTGGACAACTTTAATTTGAACTTTAATTCAACTTTGATTGTTAGTTTGGTCTGCACATTTCACTCTGGACAGTTTATCAAACCTTGAACAATATCAAGCAGCTTTGCTCAGCATTTAACGCTGAAGAGACTGAAGAGAGCAGCAGTTCCACCTTTATTAGCATGACAACCCCAACATCAACTTGTAAGTAGCAGCCATGCTGTGTGATTGTGTCACTGTTTGATGACTGAAGTTAGTAAGTGACAGCTTTACTTTGTGTTGATGTCGAGACTTGAAAGCAGGTAGCTTGTATAGGTAGCGTTAGCTACTAGCAAGCTTCGAAAAGCTAATGCTAGCGTAACTAACTAAATAGTATGATGACCTTACTTGCGGTATTTACATGAAGGTGCGTTTTATTTTCTGTCTATTATGACATGTTGCTTGTATGTGATCACGGCAGCGCCTCACTGTAAACCAGCCAATCAGAGCAGAGCTCATCAAATTATTCATGAGCTCTCCCAAAAAGGCAAGGCAGTTCGTTTCATGCTTGAGCCATATCACATCATGTAAATGGGGGTGTAAAAGCACACCTGGGTGTTTTTCATCCCGACCAAAATCACATACCTTCTATGTAAACGTCAGAGAATAATCTGATGTACTGAATAAATGCGTTCTATGGCACGTTCAGTCTAATGTAATGCAACTGTATTAAAGAGCTCATCAGAGGATGACATTAATACCTGCATTTTTACAGCAACAAAATATGTTCTGGCAAATTATTGGTCCCCATTCCTAGCAATTCCTCATAACAACCTCCATATGGAATGCAACACATTGTTGCATTGTGGGTGATTTATCGTTGGTTTCAAAACAGGTCACAGCCACTAAGGTAAAAGCTCCAGAGGTGTTTGGTACTCCAGGCCGATAGTGGTCAAGGTTGTAGAAGCTGATCTCACCCATTAGCTCTATTCCTAGGAAAAGACTGAGCCCCACCTCCCTAAAACAGATCTTGAGTAATAGGCATACAAATCACGGTTAACATACACACCAAGGGAGCATTTGTACAGTTTGAGGGCAAGAGTCCAGAGACTCAAGCCCTGTTTGAGGTCTCTCTTTACACGTGCCTGAATGGTGGAGATGATGATCAATGATTTTCTGTGCTTCTTTAAAACGTTAAAAGGCTTTTTTAGGCCTGCTTTGAAGTTAATGAGGAAAACACTCCTATTCTCCAAACCGTCCCGCAGCATTTGCACTATTCTTCCTTTCTTAGAGCAGTGGGCTGAAGTGAGCGTACCGTAATCCCCCACTAACAGGCACTTCTTAGCAGCGTCAGCGCTCCTGATTTCCTCAGACCGATTTTCGAGACTGGCTTTGAACAGACAGCACCCCCACACCTCTAAGGCAGCTCAGTTTAGCGGCGGAAACAGACAGATGTGCCTTCAGAAAGACAAAAGCCGAGATTTACGACACCATAAAAGCGGAGACGCAGCAGATGGATGGAAGAGACGAGACGTGGAGTCATGAACAAATCCAACATTGTGTTGGTTACTGAACACACTGATACACCACATACAGGAGATTAGAGCGATCAGACTTCAACAGCTATCAGCTGGCAGAGGGAGAGAGGGGAGAAGGAGGAGAAGAGAGAGCAGGGGACAGAAAGAAGGTGATAGAGAGGTGAGAGAGAAGGAGTGAACGTGGGAAAAAGACAGGACAGAGATGAATGGGGGAAAGAATGGTAAAGAATAAGAAAGGGGAGAGGGATGGGGAGGAGAAAGGGAAGGAGAGAGAAGGAAACTGGGGAAGAGGTAAAGAAAAGGAGAGAGAGAGAGAATGAGGTGGTAAAGAGGGACAGAGACAGAGGAGAGAAGAGGTATAGAGAAGGAGAGAGATAAATGGAAACGTGAAGGAAGGAAAAGGGTAAAGTGAGAGAGAAAAGAAGAAAAAGTAAGAAAGAACAAAAATGAAAGAAGGAGGCAAAGAGAATGAAAGAACGAAAGAGAGAAAGGAAAAGAAAGAATGAAAAAAGAGTAAAAAGATGTGAGAAAGAAGGTGAGAGAGGAGGAGAAGGAAAGAACGGCAGGGAAGAGGAAGAGACAGGAGAGACATGGAGATGGGGAAAGAGAGGTAAAGAAGGAGAAGAGGGAGAGTGATCAAGAAGAGAAAAGAAGGAAAGGAAGCAAACTGGGAGCGGTAGAAGGAAACAGGAAAAGTGAGAGATAGAAGGAAACTGGGGAAGTGAGAGAGAACAGAAGAAAGTGTAAGAAAGAAGAGTGAAGTGAAAGGAGTAGAAGGGAGAGAGAGAAGAGAGAGAGAGAAAAGAAGAAAGAAATAAAGAAAGGGAGGGAGTCAGAGGAAGAGTGAAAGGTAGAGACATGGGAGGAGAAACAGAGAGAGTGAGGAAGAAGGGTGTGGCAGACGTACAGTGGAGACTCCTACTCTCTGCACCAACTTGAGTGAGTGGGTTGACTCCTGTGTCTCTCTTTCTGCATGTGGGCGAGTGAGCTTTCAGACAGTAGAGAGGCCACCGCTAATAGTAGCTGCTTTATGGATCCCCCTCGATCCATCTCCTCCTCTCCTCTTCTCCTCCCTCTCTCCTCCGCTGAGCCGGAGCCGGCTCAGAAGCGGCTGGTGCCAGGCAGCCAGCGAGGAGGAAGGCATGCTGCACTTCTATTTTGAAACCCCAGCCTCTCTCCCTGTAGTCTCCCTCTCTGGAGAGCACAGCTAAAATACCTCTAATGTGGAAGAAGAGACGGCTCTGACTAATCTTAACGCTCCTCAGTAGAGCAAGACGATGCTGCAGGGACACTTACACTTGTGTGCACATGCACAGGCTCTGTCTTATAGACTCCCATGTGCTTGCTGTCTTATGAGACACTTTAAAGGAATACTCCAGCAACTTCATCCAGTGGGTCTGTACAATCCTGCTTGTTACCACAGTTCCAAACCGTTTCTTCATTCTTAGACAAGAACTAAAGACATGTTGCAGCAAAACTCACATATAAGGGAATTCGATGGATGAATATTGAATGTTACAGATGTGACTGATAGTGATTAGGTAATATACTTGTCATCAAAAGAATAGTTCCCAATAGCATAGCAATCCCACATGATGAGTGTGTAAATGATGAGTGTAAAAACTAAAAAAAGTATTTCATTAATTTAATACACACAGATGTCTCTACTGCAGTTTGTTTGACCCAGACCATGTGTGCCAAGACCAAGAAAGGGGGCGGCGATGAGATATGATTTGAGTACTAACTAACAATAGCATGTTCTAACAGCTTAAAGCAACATTATGCGATAATGTTACACTCAAATAAGAGCTTCGAAATCATTTTGATGGTATATTCGCTTATAATAGGGAGAACGGTGTCTCTTTCATCGCCACTCCTGACCTCGAATGCCTGCTATTGCATTGTGTACCTGCACAAGACACAAGACCTCTCACGAGAACTGTGTAACGGTTTACGGCATCACGTCGTACAACATCAACTAAGTTAACTGTAAAAAGAAGCTAGCTCGGTATTCCCTGCATGGACATCATGGCAAAGGCTGTGAAAAGACCAAACGATATGTTGTTGGAGTAAACGAGGAAGAGTAAAAGAGAAAGTGACTGAGCAAGACAACGGACGTTAGCGAAAACTAAATTAGATAAAAGTCTGAATGTCAGCCAGTCTTACGGCTAATGGGAAAACAATGAGAATCCAAGAGCAGAATGTCCATCCCTGCCAATGTCATTTATGAAAGATTGTGATGTAGGCTGTAACCTTTTTGGTGTCGGCCCTTTCTCACTGCGTTTGATAGTTTTTTCAAATGTCAAAATTCATTAATCTCTGTTTCGTTTCAGGCCAGCATGCAAAGAAATAAGTTCATCTCATCAGCAAAAAAGTTTGGTCAGTCTCTGTAAATGTCACACCAAATAAGCCTTGAAAGTTTGCAACCTCCTGTTATAAGCTCACCGGACAAAAAATCAGTCACCTGTGACTGAAACGTAATTAATGTAATACCTCTACGAGCATGAATAATGACTGTGATGATTTGGCATGTACTGGACAAGTTTGTGGATGTAGGTGACATCAATGTTCAGCCACTCTTGCATCAAAGAATTGTTCAGCTGGGCTGGATTAGTTGGATGCCTTCCCTGGCGTTTTACTGGTTGTTCCAGGTAGTCCCACAGATTTTCAGGAAGATTCAAATCTGGGGATTTTGTGGGCCAGTCCAGACGTGTGAATGCTCCTGAATGTTCATCATGCCAATCAGTCACATTTGCAGCCATGTGAAAACGAGAACTGTGATCTTGGAATACCGGGATAGGAATATTATGTTCCTCAGTAAGATGATGAGCAAAAGGCAAAACCTGGTTGTCCAGCAGCTCAATGTAGAGCACACCTCACATCACCTCAACCCAAGAACTCATTTCCATGTGATCAAAACACCCCTAGAACATAATAGAGGGGACTCATTTTTTGTCTGGGGAGCTTAATAAAGTGCAAAACTTTGGTGGACAGATTTGGTGGATGCCTTACCTAGCACAAGAGGAATTTCCTGTACACTGGGACTTTTGCCACTGCTGGTAGACCCGTATGACTGTACGCTTCCATACACCTGCAAATTCAGCTACTTCCTTCATACTATGGCTTTTGGCAAGCCAAAATGTAATCACTCCTTTTAGCCAATCATTAACATCTGCTTGGAATCTCGTTTTCCACACATGGAACGAGATTCACTGCACTGTAGCACCTCTTCTCAATCTGTGAATCCTGTCACTCACACCCTGCAGGTATTTATAGCTCCATCATCCTCGTTGTTAGAAATTCGGGTCTTCAGGATGAATTAGGAGTCAGGAGACTGGAAATGAGGTTCAGCGTCATGTTGAGTTTATTCACACATACACAGATGCATGGATACAGCTTGGTCGATCAGCAGTCTTGTTCACGTGCATGCAGAGTCATGCACGGGCACCGGGCTTAGGTTGTCAGTCCCATTCTGTCTGGTCCAGTCTGGCTCAGTCTTATTCAGTCTGACATGGTTTTAAGAGGTGAGGGTCAGGGGGGAACAAAAGGAGGGGTAGGTGGAGAAATGAAGATAAGGAAGATCAGGGTGAGAAGGAGGCGGTTGTGAGGGGTGATTGCATCACCTTAAGGTTGGACACAAAGGGTCATTTCCATGTAAACTGCATAGCCACTCCATAGGTGGGGAGACAATTCACATTTTCTGTGAAAAAAACAATTTGCTAATACATGGTTAAATACCGTACACCATATGAGAGGATAACATTAGAAAGGAAATAACATATGTTGAGACTATTTTCTTTCATCGTGCAAAGCCATCTGCAGGAGCCTGAAGTTATTATCCCCTTAAACACACAAGGTGGTGACTAAGTTTTTGTCCTGGGAGCTTAAAATCCTGTAAAATGACTCTACTCTACCAAGTCCACATGGTTCCTTCTCCTCTGATGTTGCCTTTGCCGCTGTCGTGCCAAATTCTGATTCTCTTGCAGAATCCATTTTCTTTATAGGCATATGGACACTGTATATTACACTCATGATTTCAGTTACTTGCATGTGTGCATCTCTCCGTGAGGGGCTCAAAGCATGCATATACTCCACAAAGCATACACTCCACAACAGTAGGGGGACACCCTAGAACCAACAAAACTGGTTCTTGCTTAATATCGCTTCAGAGCACCTTGCCATACATTCTGTAGGTCTCTGGAATTGTACTAGCGGGATTTGTACCTGGAGGATATCCCCTTAGTCTGTCTTTTGACATTAATGGAGAATGCTGTCTAACATATCATTCCAACATCTCATATAAGTGCTGGGTTGAGTAGAGATCTGGTAATTGGAAAGGCCACTGCCTATGATTTACATCATTTCATGCTCATTAAACCATTCACTGTCCCCTTGTGCCCTTTGAATGGGGGTGTTGTCATCCTGGAAAAGATGACTGGTCATGAAGGTGATTAGTCAGAATACCTTTGCATTGATTTGCAGTGCCCTGGGAACAAGTAGTCCCAAACCATGGCAGCAAAATGACCCCCACCACACATCAGGGCCACAAGACCCCATCATTGTAGTTGTCAAGCATGCAGGCCTGAACTGTGAGTGTATGCACTTTGCCATTTTTGGAGAATATGCTGAAGAATGATTGATCAGGCTGTCACTTTTTAACTCATTTCTGTGGACCGGCGCTGATGGTTTTTACACCACTGAACTTTTGAATGCGCAATGATCTTTGTAATGAGGAGTTTATGCACTGCAACCCTGCCGTAATATCACTTGCTGCGTTGATGGTCTCAGAAACCGAAGGAGCGGTTGCTCCTTTATAATTCCTTACATATCCCACTAATGCACATGCATCATGCACTGAATATGCACTGTCGACCACAGTTTCCAACCTTATTCACTGATGTCTTTCCCATAGATCTGAATGCATATGTGACTTTAGTGACTGTTCCTATTGAAAGGTGAGCAGCAGGCTTTGTGACTGAAGCTCCTTCCGCCCTTGCCCCAATAATGAACCCACTTTCAAAGCCACTTAGATCTTTTCAGCTTGCCATCCTGATCCAAAATTGAGGTGGATTTACTGTAGCAGACTGAGCCACCTACACTTTTCTCATGTTTAAGACTATGAAGGATGTATAAAAGCGAGGTGAACTAGGCAGACAACCCTTGATGGTGTAAGACAGTGTAAGCTTGCTATGCACAGGCTCCAAGTCGTCTCCATATTAAACAGACTAATGCTGTAGCCTAGTTTGTTAGCGATAGCTAGTTTAGCAAGTCTAGCAGACATATTAACTTTTCATTACTTTGTGTGTGTGAACCCCTACATATGTCTAACCAAGGCTGACAGATGTATTGTTTTGGACCGGAAAGTCTGGTTTTGAGCCCAGAATATGTTAATGAAGTCCCAATTTAAGTGCAGTTCTCAAATAGCAAGAGCTGAAGTTGTCATTATAGTCTTATAGACTATGATCAACAACACTGATAAATTGTAAGTAAGGAGATTTGGCTGGATAACTTGTGAACTGCTTTCAGATGAATCTGTCTAATCAAAAGCAACCAAAAATGTATGTGCTGTGACGTCACAACCACAAATAACAGGCAATCTACCACACTGTGCTAAGCGTTTGAGCCGCAAGCCAAAAAAAGAGTATGCGCTCATCATCAAGGGAATAGTTGCACACACAAGGAAGTGTTGGATTGCAGTGCTGTTGGGCAGGAAGATGAAGGTTACCAGGAACAATAAATGATGATAAATTTAGACTAATATGGGTAATATTTACCGAGCTACACATACAGAAGTAGCGTCTCTCAGTATGGAGTCAGGCTACCATGCTTGCTAATACAACATGCCAGACGTCTCAGCATGGAGGTTCCTAAAGGTCTCCTGCGATAAATCATTCCATGCAGCTTGAATATTCTCAGACAGTTCCTGCAGATTGTACAGTAGGGGTGGAGGTGGAGTGACACCAGGTCTTCTGGACGTGTGACACGTGACAACAAGTCTTGGTGCTGACCACGGGGCCTCCACACACGGATTCTTTGGTCGTCTCCACCAAGACAAAAGTGGGACTCGTAATTGAAGATGACTCATTCTGAGTCACTCCATGACTGTCTGGAATGACACCATTGCAGTCTTTGGCAACGTTGACGTGGTGTTAAGGCCAGTCGTCGTAACAGTCTGTGTGCATGTAGTCATGCGTCGTGCAGCCATCTGCCGTTGTGCTTGCACTAACAGGATGACTCATGGAGGGCATCACTGCTCGCTGAATGTCCGCATTTGTAGACGTTGGGTCAGTCAGGTACAGCGATAAGGCTTGTCCTTGCTTACGTCACATGCGTAGCCGAACGTGAAACTTGAGCCATTTGTATGTCTCACAATGTCAGCCACCAAGTTTCTTTCCTGTCAGTTGAGTCCTTCTGGGTGCAACTATTTGTGCAACTATTCTTTTGATGATGAATGTACATGCTGGTCGTACTGGCCAAAAAAAAAAAAAGTTGCAACACCCCTAAAAAAGTGAACACACGAGTTACAATAATACCCCCTGCAAAGCAGAAATGATCAGTAGATATGGGCGTGTTTGCATTTCATGCTTGATTGATATGTACCAGGCAGAGAGACACGGAGGCAGATAGTGAGAGAGAGAGTTTGGCATGCTCTATGTGTTATTTACACAGCACTCCTCATCTGCCTGAATCATGTCCGAGCTGAAAGGTCGTCCCTGACTGAGCCTTGTTGAGCAAACTGAACATCAGCCAAGCCGTTCGTTCTCATGGCTACGGTTTCTACCTGGACGAGTGGGTTTCTATAGCAACCCCCGAGCTCCCCTCCCCCATCGTCACACACACACACACACATGTAAGGCGCTCCGCATTGACTGCCCCCCAAACACAGCAGATGCATTACTGTCGTTTAGCCAGCCGGCCTCCGGTGAACATCTGCAGTCGGCGTCCCTCACAGATCAGCAAACGGAGCCTGCTTGTAATATCCCGAGTACATGATTGGAGTTTCCGGTTTTAATCTGGGACGGCTAACGGCGCATTGTCTTTTTGCCTGTGTGCGGCTTGTCTGAGTGAGAAACAACCCAATTTAGGTGGAGCTCTGCTGGGGAACATGTTGACACAGATGAAATGCTCGTTATTTCCATGCCACTTGTCTGGAGCTTCCAGCTGTTCCCTCTCTGCTTCTGTGCCATGCGTCCTTAGAACTCTGCATGGCTGCTTTAAAACATTCATCACGATGGAAAGTGCTCACATGTATATGCACCTATACATATCTTCATATGCACAGTACCAGTCAAAAATTCAGACTCACCCAGCTAAATAGATGTTGTTGGGTATCGTGAAGACTCTACAGGCTTAACAGTTCAACTGATGAGAGTCTGAAACAATACATATCCTAATATACCACATATACTTATGATGTATCACAATATTCTATTTGTGCCGTATCTCCACCTCTAATACATATTTTATATCTTGTTTTATGCACAGCTCTACTTACTCTTTCAGTTTAGTGAATATTCATAGAATTGGTCTAAAACTGCTTAGAAAAAAAATCCTGTTATATCAGCCTCCACTGCAAATTAAGAAAGCTGTTTTATCCTCCTGTAAAGCTCCATTTTGGAGGGTTTTAAGGTGGACTGCATAATTCCGTGAGTGCTATTTTGTAGTTTGATGTCTTCACTTTTATTCTAAAGTAAAGCATTAAGCTAAAACCAAGGAGAAACTTCTATGAGTAGCCGTGTCTAAACTTTTGAATGGTAGTGTATAGCTGCCTACACAAGGCCTACAAATAATAATTGTGCTTTAGCATATTAATACTTTGCCTATATCTGATAGGTTGATAGGTCGATTGATCGGTGGGCACATGTCATATTAACATGTCATATTAACATGTTAGACATTCATCTCATTCATCTGTTACAGCTCTAATGATGTGTCTTTCCACCGTCTTTAACTGTCAGAGGTATTTTCCCAACTCATTTCCGGTTGGGATGCTCGCAGTGATGTCCCCCTGCTGGTGACCTCGACGTGTGTCAATGAAACTTGTTTGAAATGGGACCTTTGCAGGTTTTGTCTGTCATGTTTCCCATTTCGTACTTAATAATGGGAAACTGAAAATAGAAGCTGGGAACTCATGATTTTAAATGCATGTTTTATATGAAACAGTCTGTTTTTGTTTTGAAGGACCAAAATGAATGAAAAAAAGAAATGTTTTGCAGTTTTGGATTGAGATATGGATTAAACATTAGATACACATTTTTAGAGAAAATTAGAGACTCGGATTTCTTTACTGTGGTGGTGATAGGAATCAGGCCAGGTCGCCATGTTTGACACAAATATGGCCATTTTATTTGCTATGCAAAACCATCAGTGAACCTACATGTGTCTTCTGACGGTTTTACCTCACAGCACCCTGCAAATACACCATAAATGGGTTAAAATAAACGGATTAACAAGACATTTTAGACCAAAACATTATAACACGACTAACAGCGTAAAAACGTCTCAACCATCAGGCACCGCACTCATAACCAATTATTTTCTGTGAGAGAGCTTTTAGAGGTGGAGGTCTGGTTCCTATCACCACCACTGTGCACAATTCTGACTGGAAGTTTCTCTAGAATGGATTATTATTGTATTTATGGCAGGGAGGAAGATGATGAGTGTTGATGAGTCTTCAAAGAAAGCGTATTTTTCATATTTATCATTTTTCACATATAAAAACCTTTTTGAAAGTGATTTACTGTCTTTTTTGGTCTTTTTAAACAAATTCAAGAGGGCAAAGAGTTTATTCAAAGAATTTGCCGGCCTAGGTTTTCTGTAAGCGTTTAAAAAAGAATAGAAATCATTCAGAAAGGTGAAAACATAAACATAAACAACTGATTAGTGATGCCAAAAAATCAATACTACGAATAATTGAATTAGTAGTAATATTAAAATAGCAGAGCGACTTCTGATCCATTAAAGTAACAATCAGTCATTCTGTGCAAGGTGTGGAGGCTTTAAGTGTTCACCCTTCCGATAAGGTGCAGGTTATAGGTATTCCCAAAAATGGCATCTCAAAACTCTCCCAGCCTTCCCTGCCCTGAAACTCTCCACTCTCAGTGTTCTCAGGGCTCCTGGTCCTAGTCCTGGTCAGAGTTGGTTGATGTCATGCTTGACCCTTTTTGCCACCCTTGCTATATGTCAAGAGTCACAAGGCTGTACAGTATCTACAGAGTATTATCTACAGGGACCAGCTATTCTTACTGTACTACACCATTTACATACTTCTCAAGACCCCCAGATACACAGAAAGGAATGCTCTAGATTACATTAGGGATCAATACAGAGTAAAATAAGAGTAAATATGTAACAGGACTCTAAACTCCTTACGTTCTAGATAGTAAATAAAAGGCTAAAAACTACATATACAAGACATCTGCTCTGTGAAACACGTGTCCGCCTTTGACTGCTCTTTTCATAATAGCCCTCAGAGTCACAGCTGATTCTGTAGGGACTGGTCCAGGGAACCGGCAGGCAGTCCCTGGCCCCCATGATGCTTTCAGAGGTCTAGCATCTGCTAAGTGTCATGAGCGCTAAGAGAAGAATGAGGAAATGTAGTCTACTGCATAACCAGCGAAACCTTTTAATGTTTTAGATCTGGGTCATGGCTGAATTATGCATGTAGAAGTTGTTCTGGGAGCCATTGTGGAGAACACAGCGCACACGATTTAGATCAAGCATTTGGGTAACAATCTCTATTTGATAAACCGGTTTCAGTACATTTCTGGAGTCTTTTGTGGGTTCTAGCTCAGCAAACGCTGCTGGTTTATTGTAAATTCCCTATGATACATGAATTACAGATTTCCTCTTTTCTCTGTTGTCTCTTTTTTCCAACAGGAAACAGAGGTGAGTGAGAGGAGAAAGAGGTGTCAGTTCCTCGAGAGGGAGGTGAAGAACAAGATCTTAGCATGTCAGACTTTGGTAAATGCAATCGGCACGCTCCTGCTTATTACGTTTCTGCCCGTCACTCACTCTCCCTTGACCCTCTTCTGCTTACCCATGCCCTTCTTACCCATGCCTTATGTATGATATAGGCCTTTTAAGACCGATGTATGTAATTAAGCTCTGTTCTGATGGTGGTGAGTGTGACAGGACTAAACTGCTGTAGGCTGAACAGGCAAATACCCTCACTTTCTGCATGACATCACTCTGTATAATCACTGCCATTTCGAGAACGGAATGGGGGACAGTTGGCACTAAACCAATGAGATGTGTTTCTGTTGGCTGCACAGTTGAGTTCAGTAATTGTAAAAGCAAGGAAGGGACTACAACCTTCTTTGAATTCTTCCCTATTCAAAAGTCAAAAATAAACCTTACCTAATTCCAGAAGTGTTCAGAACAATCTGGCTGACCACATTAAGCCTCTGTCATTCACATTTGTTGTGGTCAAACCTAACCAATTTTTCTGTCTTCAAAACACTATAATGAATCCCTCAGCCTTGTGACTAGAGGGTTGCCAGTTCAATTCCCTGAAACAACAGGAAATGACTGAAGTACCTTTGAGAAAGGCACCTAACCCACAACCGCTCCCCAGGCGTTGTAAATGGCGCTGCCCGCCAACATATAGTCAGAGCACATGACTGTACCATATCCTGCTGCAGTTCTATTTTTTCAGGTTGACTATATCCAGCCATTTTATTTTAATAAGCTATGAACCCTGGGAAAAGTGAATATTATATACAACTGGACCTTAAAGAATGGTCCACTCATGCTACTCCATCGCTGCGCTCCCTTCACTGGCTTCCAGTAGCTGCCCACATCAGATGTAAAACTCTTATGCTTGCCTGCAAAGCCAAGAATGGACCAGCCCCTCCCTCTGTATGGCAGTGGTCAAGAGTTGATCTGCATCTTGAGCCATTCGAGCTTCAAGTACAGCTCAACTCGACCCGCCATCCCTCGAGATGCATGGAAGACAAGCATCCAAACTCTTCTCTATCCTGGCACCCAGATAGCGGAATGAATTTCCATTGGCCCTCCGAACAGCAGACTCTCTCACGGTCTTCAAGTGCACTTCAATCGAGGCACTTAACTGAGCACTAATCTAAGTATATGCTGAAATGCACTGTATTGCACTAATGCTTAACTTATCTTCTCTATAGGTATGAGTGCTGGCTTAGGATTGCTAAGCAGTGCACGTATGCTGTATTTTAACTCAAGGGAAGTTTAGTATCCTATTTGTATCCTTAGGGTTCTCTGACTGAACCCTAAGCAGTCTGGATAAGGGCATCTGCTAAATGCAGAAAATATGAATGTAAAAAGGAATTGCACTGATTTTTTAAAATATCTGCAAATTGCAATGAGGGTAGTGTTGATAATGAAATGGTTTATTAACAGTGGTAATATGCGGGCACATTTATGTTGTTTGCAGGCTGAGGGACTAGAATTTACTGTAACGGTGTTTGTGCACTACATCAAACTCTTTTAGTTTCAGTTTTCCAGGATATGGACCCTTTAATCAAAGTCAGATTCAGAGCTTGTTCTGCTCTACTGGGCACGAGCAGCTCCGACATGCGAAGTGGCTTTTATGTTTGTGTGTGTAGTAGCCATGCTGGCTCTCTTCCTGGCCCCGCTGAGAGACAGTTTGGGTCCTTCTTGGCCCGAGGGTCTGGTCGCTTTGCAGAGGGTCTCTCACACTCCCTTCCCAGGCGTGTAAGAGCGGCACGTGGCCTCGCTGTTACAATGTCGCCCATGGAGAGGGAAGGCATGAAGATGGAAGGAGAGATGTATATAACCTTTCCTTTCATACATTGAAAAGCTAAAATGCAACAAGAAACAAGAACAAAACAGTACTGAGGGAATAGTAAATAAAAATAAAGCCACAATTTGTAATTCAGAAAAAGATAAGTAATAAATAATGAATAGCAAGAATGTTAAGCTAGGAGGGGAGAGTTTGTGAATGGACTTTCAATAATTTTACCCAAAACCTTTTCTGTTCTATCCCAGATGGTTGTGATCAATCTATCTGTCCTCCCACTCCCCACCCATATACACTCATCATCAAAAGAGTAGTTGCACCCAGAAGGAAGTGTTGGAGTGCTATTGGGAAGTAAGATAAAGGTTACCAGGAACAATAAATGATGATAAATTTAGACTGATATGGGCAATATTTATTCAGCTACACGTACAGAAGTAGTGTCTCTCAGTATGGGGTCCGGCCACCATGTTTGCTAACGCAGCATGCCAGATGTCTCAGCATGGAGTTGTAGAGGTTTCTAATGGTGTCCTGCAATAATCCATCCCATACAGCTTGTATATTCTCACACAGTTCCTGCAGATTGTGCAGTAGGGGTGGAGGTGAAGTGATACCAGGCCTTCTGGCCGTGTGATGCATGACACCAAACCGTTCATCCTGGCACTGACCACGGTGCCTCCACACAAGGATGCGTTGGTCATATCCACCGAGACAAAAGTGGGACTCATCCCTGAATATGGCCTCCTGCCATTCTGAGTCACTCCATGGCAGTCACGACACCATTGCAGTCTTTGTGACGTTGACATGGGCTAAAGGCAGCCGTCATAACGGTCTGTGTGCATGTAGTCCTGCGTTGTGCAGTCGTCTGCCAATGGGGCTGGCACTAACAGGATGACTCATGGAGGACATCACTGCTTGCTGTCTGCAATTGTGGCTGTTGGGTCATCATCATGGCATGGTGAATCATTGGCATGTCTCACAATGTCAAACCTACCCACCAAGTTTAATTTCTGTCGGTTTACTCCTTCCGGATGCAACTATTCGTGCAACTATTCTTTTGATGCCGAGTGCATATAAAACTGTAAATGATCAGAATTCTCATATAGATTTTTGTAATTCTAGCTTGAAAACTGCTTTTAAAAGCAGTTAAAGTGGCACAAAAAGCATAAAAAGCTGAACTGAAAAAGCATGTTTTGAGCTGCCTGTTAAAAATTCACAACATGCTTAAAACATACAGAGGAGCTCATTTTCCCTGAGGACCTCTTCACAGCTCTGCTTTCTACATCCTCTGCTCTGGAAACTCTGGAGTCTGTCCAGCTTTTTTGCCTTATGGGAGATTTGTGAAAATGGCCTTTGCTGGAATAAACCCTTTCTATAATGTGCTGCAGCAATGTCAGGAGGAAAGCCATGAATTTGCAGCACTCATCTTGTCAGACCTACCTGTAATCTCCTCAGGCAGAAGGACCCCTGCCCTTCATCCAGCAGCAGCCTCACTCCAGCGCTTTCTCTCGGGCTATTCCTCCTTCATATATTTGCAGAGACGCATTAAGAATTTATTAAAACAGGGCATCAGTCATTCTGCCTTTGTATCCTCTACAGTGCTTTAAGCTCAGACAGAGCACCGCTGTCCTATTACTGCTATCAATCTCTAAGCATCATTTTAAAAATCATTTGGGCTATTTTTTACTTAATAGTGCCCATTGCTATGCGGGTAAACACTGGGAACCTACTTTTGCTATTTAATCCCCTTTATGGCTGGAAGGTAGCTTACAAGCTGACGTGGACGGAGCTGTGGCATGAATTAAAGTGTGTTGTGAGCCAATGGCAACTTGATATCAGAGATTGTCCAGGCAGAGGGCACTCTGGGAATTCGCTGTTATGTAACACGAGCAGAGCTTTGTCTTGCCCATGCTGTGAATTTCGAACAAGCCAGCTGTGGCCTTGGTGTCCTCAAGTCAACTCTAGGTCATTTATGCCAACGTGAAGTGCTCCTGTACCTCAGCTGCAGCTCTAGACCTGCAGTGTACAGTGCCAACCACATTCTAATGTGCCATTCTTGGAGACGGTTCTCAAATGGCTGCACAGATCTGGTACACTCTATTGAACACCATTATAAGGAATAGAATATATAATTGAAATAAATGCTGACTTCTCACATTTACATATGACAAAAACCATATTCTGCTGCATACGACAGTGCATTATGGGTATGGGGCAGGGCACAATCCATAGAATTTAGAACCATTGACCATTTGTGCTTGAACACAGAGGAGCTTGACCTCCACATTTAACTCATCCTTGCAGTGAAACACCCACATACATACACACATGAGCGGGCAGTGAGCACGCTTGCCCAGAGCGGTGGGTAGCCCAACCCAAGGCACCCGGGGGGCAGTTGGGGGTAAGGTGTCTTGCTTAAGGGCACTTCAGTCACGTCCTGCCGGTTCAAGGGTTTGAACCCTCAATCTTTCGGCCTCAAGGCTGGTTCCTTAACCTTCAGCCTATGACTGACAGTGGCCCTGTTATGGGATAAAATGTCATGATAAATCTCCCCCGGTATGGTACATCATGAATACTACTGATTTGGAAACACTATTCACACATACTGCTTTTGCGTACTGTGTAATATGGAAGTACATAATTTGGGAAGCAGCCATAGATAGTTTATTTAGTTAAACACTTTCAAGTACAATGTAGTTTCGTGCTCACTCCTCCAAAGTTACACAGCGCTTTAGCATGTGTTCTGGGCCTGAAGTGGCAATGACAGAGGTAAAGCTGTTACATAATGTTGCTTCAACAGGTTTTTACAAGCTCCTTATATGTTGAATGTGAATGGGTGTAGCTCGAATAGGTGGATGCATGCAAATGAGTGGGTTTTGTGACCTCACAAACGCAGTAACTGTAAAATGGGCCGGTTTTGCAGGAATGGCATTATTGACTACTGTACCTTCATGATATGGGAACCTTTCCAGATACAGCAATTGTTTGTACTATTATGGTGTATTTGGGTATTGTAAGACTAGCACTAGATGTTCGTTTTGTTTCCAGCCACCACTTTATACAGTGTATAGGGAATTTAGCCTTGGTTTCAGAACCCCATTGTTCATTGTGCATTCTTCTGCTGGTCTCAGAGGTGCAGATGATGCTGAACAAGTTTTTGTCCCAGATTGGGGAGGCAGCCTCAAAGCACCATCGTGAACCCCCAGTGTGAATGACCCCCAATCAGAGAGAACCCCTGCACTATCGAGAGCCAGTGCTCTTGAGCTTCACTTTAGATTTCTCTCCTACAGTCAGGCTTGTCAGTAACCTCATCAAAAGGCCAAATAAGACATCCAGTGTCTCTGTAGCTCCTCTCATGAGCAGAGCTTTCTCAGCACCATGCCTCATTAGTGGAGATCCTTTGGGAGTTTAAAGGGAAACACCGGATCTGGGCATCAATACTTCATGCACACACATGTGCCTTTCTTTCACGCGCACCTCATTAGCGTTACGCTCAAATGTGTTTTTTAAACTTCTGTGGGAAAATGCTTTTGTTCTGAACGTCAGCTAGGATATATAAATCCCCTCACTCCTAAACATGATTTACTCCCACCTATGAGTGAAATGGGGAGTTTTTCTGTTAACACTGAGGTGCAAACACTGATTTGCGACTTCTAGAAGATGAAGTTGATGGTGTGTGGGTGTCTTAGTCAACTTATGTCCAAGGCGGTGAAAAGTTGGGCATGAAGACATTGTTCTGACAGCAGCCACAATGTGAGAGCTGCCCAAACTGCATATTGTGACAGTGTTCATGACATGCCTTGGCCTTCCTTATCTTGCTATAAATGGCACTTCTTGCAGAAGTAGCTGTCACAGCAACCACCTGCTCTGAGGAAGAGAGGAGCAAGGGCTTCAGGATTAGAACATTGGTTCCCAATTTTCCCAACATACCTATTCTGTCTCATCAACTTTGAGGTTAGATAGATGAGATCTCATGACTTATCAAGCCTTTCCCGAGGTGTGTTTGGATAGCCTTTGTGTAAGTAAAGTTTGGGATTAGGAAGCTGTATTTATTCATAAAGCTGTAGAAGCAGTGACAAGATGGCTTAGGCCCATCCACTTTTGCTATTGGCTGAGCAAAAATAACTGTTTAAATGTACTTTCGATATTGACTTATCCAGAAATTAAAACTGCACTTTAACCAAAAACCATAATTATGATACGCTCATCATCAAAAGAATAGTTGCATCCAGAAGAAAGTGTCAGATTGCAAAGCTATTGGGAAGGAAGATAAAGGTCACCAGGAACGATAAATAATGATAAACCTAGATTGATATGGGCAATATTTATTGAGCTACACATACAGAAGTAATGTCTTCTGTACTGTCGGTTGATTCCTTCTGGGTGCAACTATTTGTTCAACTATTCTTTGACGATGAATGTATGTGTGCTAAGCGTTTACACCTCTGGAGTTTTGATGACCATATGGTCTGGAAGCATCTGACCACAGCTTGATTAAAGGACAAAGTAGCCAACAGTTTTCCTACTCATAACTTGTGTGCTACCATCTTTAGCCAAGCTTGTAAATTCCAGAGTAGCAGGGAGAAATTATGAGCATATTAAAGTAATGCTGGACTTTATTGCTTTTGTGTTCTCGAGATAGAAGTTCCGATTTTTCATCTTATGAGCAGACAGTTTTATGTGTTCTGTTTTTCCTTGTTCTGAGGTTGATGCTGAGTAGAAGCCTTATAGTTGGTACAGCTAGCTCACCATGCTGGATCAATTGATCATTAAAGGATAACTTGTGTAGGGCAGTGGGTCACCAGAAAAGAGTTCAACCTCTTCAACAGATCTATTTTACCTCAAAAAAGGCTTGTTATGTATATAGTTGGAAATATACTCATCATGAAAAAAATAATTGCACGGATAGCTGCACCCAAAAGGAATCAACCTAAGTGATTATGCTAATACACTTGTCATCAAAAATAGTTTGAATAGTTGCACCCAGAAGGAATCAACTGACAGGAATGAAACTTGGTGGGTAGGTTTGACATCGTGAGACATGCAAATGATTCAAGTTTCACCCTCAGCCGTGCATGTGACGTAAGCAAGGACAGTCCTCATCACTGTACCTGACTGACCCAACAGCCAGAACTGAAAGACATTCAGTGAGCAGTAATGCCCTCCATGAGTCATCCTGTTAGTGGCAATACCATTGGCAAACAACTGCACGACACGCAGGACTACATGCAATGATGACTGCCCTTAATACCACGTCAACGTCGCCAAAGACTGCAAAGGTGTCATGCCAGACTGTCATGGAGTGACTCGGTGGGTCATCTTCCGTGACGGATCACTTTTGTCTTGGTGTAGATGGTCATAATCCGTGTGTGGAGGTACTGTGCTCAGTGCCAGCATGAACGGTTTGTTGTCACGCATCACATATCCAGAAGCCCTGGAGTCACTCCACCTCCACCCCTACCGCACAATCTGCAGGAACTGTGTGAGAATATTCATGCTGCATGGAATGGGTTATAGCAGGACACCATTAGGAACTTCTACAACTCCATACTGAGACGTCTGGCATATTGCACTAGCAAACATGATGGCCTGACGCCTGGACTGAGAGACACTACTTCTGTAAGTGTGCCTCAATAAATATTGCCCATATCAGTCTAAATTTATCATCATGTATTGTTCATGGTAACCTTTATCTTCCTTCCCAATAGCACTGCAATCCAACACTTATTTCTGAAGGCAACTATTTTTGCGATGAGTGTATATAAAGCAGAGGTAGCCCATGGTGCCATTTCAGTCTTTTTTTGATAACTGATGCACCCCATCAGAATGCACTCACCCTTGTCTAGGTTAGCGTCAATGTGCTAATCAGCTGGCCATGCAGATTTTGTACAGTGTACAGTGCATTTCTTGGGAAGTTTGAACATAACATTCTGCACATAAATTTTCGGAATAATTACTTTGTCTAGCTATGAGCTTTGCTTTGTTTGCACTGGGGCCTTTCCTCTGGAGTATTTTGTTGTTTACAGTATAAACAGCTTTGTGTCTTTTTTGCCCTGCTTGAAAAGCAGGCATTAATAATTTCTGGCTACTGAAGACAACAGTTACGTCCACTCCACCCCTCATCCCTCCAATGGTTCATCTAATAAATTGCATTTGAGCTAATACAGTAAGAAAACGGGCCTTAGAATGACACTGGGGAAAGTAGCAAGGATAAGTGCATGAGGGCTTGTTACAGATGGATTTAAAAACAGTGTCAAGATGAAGATTGCAAACTACTGGTTTAGATCCAGAGTGATGATCTTTCTGGGAAGTGACCACCTGAGAGTGTGAGCTGCATACTTTCACATCCAGGGATTTGTGTCATTGTTGTGTTCTATGCTGGTTGTACACAGTTGGTGGGACGTTTGCCTCTGCTGGACACACAGCTTAAAGGCTTACAGAAGGATGACATTTGAAGTCCATGAATATGCATAAAAGTGAGGACAGGGAGGCATAATCATAATCAGTGATATGCTGTGTTTGAAGTTGCTTGGAGATGTTTTCAGGAGAGTGACTTCATTACAACTACTGAATGTTCCTAAGGCTTTAAAGGCCTCTTTCTGCTCTCTGCTTCTCCACATTTAACCCATCCTTTCCTCGACCACACTCCCCCTCTCCATTTCCCCCCTTGTTCCATTTACGTGATTGTATAACAACGCCCACGGAGCCTGTGCACATCCATGAAGCTGCTGTGGAAGCTCATGTGAAGTGGGTGCAGAAGCCCTCATTTCTATGAACGCTGTGAATGGCTGAGCAAATTCTCTGTGAGCAGCTGTAGGATCAGGGGCCAAACTTGGGGCTAAAGATCAGGCAGAAGTGTCAGTTTGAATTAGTCCCTTCATATGCCAATGCCCTCCCCCAGCATGCCTTTTCTTCCACCTCCCCAGTGCATCGTTCTTATCCGCATAGAAGCACCGATCCAGTTTGGGGCCACCAAGCTTCCTTACAATTAGTTATAAAATTACAGTCAAGCTTTCATTCATCAAAAAACATCCTGTAAAACGAGGGTGTGATTTTATAATGATTTAAGCCAGTGGTTCTCAATTCCATTCTGGGGACCCTATAAGCTGCAAATCATTGTTTCTCTGCTCTCGTGCTTGATTGAAAATGATCTAGAACTTAAGAAAATGAGCGTCAGATGAAAGAATGTACATTGCATGGAGTACAACTGGCTGGCTCGGTCGGTTTGATGGGATTTACAATTTTATCTGCTGTTCTTGTTTTTTAGTTTATAAATGTCATCACTGGGATTTGATATCCAAGGTTTAAGAAACTGTCTGGAGTTAAACTAATAACTTTGAATTGAAGTTCTTCAGGATCCTGTTAAAGATGTAGGAGCTGAAGTTGGCTTCCTATTCACCGGCTTGTTTTGCGAGTTTTCCGTTTCACGGAAATGTGGTGTTGCATTTACATTCTGACACCTGTACAGGCTTTAACATTTAAGGTGGAAGCCAACTTCAGACTTGTTTAAAGATGAACATCACCCATGCCTGCTGACAGTTTGGTTCCTTGGAAAGGTCACAAAAGTGCTGACATCTCCTTCACAGCCTGGAACAGTAGATTTCTCCATATGGTTCACTGTTTTCATTGCTGGTGCAATGAATATGAATATTCCGTCTTAAGATTTTGGAATCTGCCTGTTGCACTTTTTGGATTTGTATTTGAAGGAGGAGAGCAACAGTGTTTGAGGTTCATGGTATGTCAGTTCACTGTGTACTTTACTTATTCAACAATGCCAATGTAAATGCAGTTTTCCAATCTATGCCCCCTTTTAAGTTTACACCAAACATGTCTGCTTGACAACTGCATTGGGGTAATTGGGGTGAGATTTTTCACTGAACTATCCCTTTAAGATTCCGTTTCATCTCTGGTACAAACGTTGGAAGAACGGCCTGATGAAATGAAACATGAAGGCCGAAATAGTCCCAACTGCATTATAGCGTATAAGAGGTCTCGTGGGAGAATCATACGAGCCACTGTTTGCAGGCGATGTAGTATGCAGTGCCCTGGTGTACAGCCGCTGTCGTGTGGGGGGCTAAGCTGGCTTTGACAGACAGGCTTTCTGACAGAGAGGCCAGGTCCAGTCTCATCATTTGGAGGCCAGCGAGCAGACTTGGCACCTGATGCACTTTGACATCTGAAGTAGTCAGGAGGGGACAGAATGCTTAGCCAGAGCCACGGGCCTGGGAGTGGCACTCAGAACAGTTGCATAACTGTGCACTACTGCACAGCAAGTTCCTCAGGAACATCTAAAGTACTAGCCACAAATATATACTCTCATCATCAAAAAATAGATATACAAATAGGTTTGATATCATGAGACATGTGAATGATTTAAATTCATGCTCGGCCATGCATGTGACGTAACCAAGTATGGGCCTTATCGCTGTACCTGACCCAACAGCCATGATTCCGGACATTCAGCGCCCAGTGATTTCCTCTATGAGTCATCCTGTTAGTGCCAGCACCATTGGCAGATGGCTGCATGACACAGGACTACATGTACGCAGACCGTTATGACGACTGCCCTTGACACCACGTCAAGATATTTAAAGACTGTCGTGCCAGACTGTCCTGGAGTGACTCAAAATGGCAGCAGGTCATCTTCAGTGATGAGTCCTGCTTTTGTCTTGGTGGAGACGACCAACGAATTTGTGTGTGGATGCACCAAGATGAACAATTTGTTGTCACATGTCACATGTCCAGAAGGCCTGGTGTCGTCAAGATCTGCAGGAACTGTGTGAGAATATTCAAGCTGCATAGGATGAATTATCGCAGGAAACCATTAGGGACCTCTACAACTCCATGCTCAGACATACACATGCTGCGTTAGCAACATGGCGGCCTGAAGCCATACTGAGAGACACTACTTCTGTATGTGTACCTAAGTAAGTATTGCCCATATCAGTCTAAATGTATCATCATTTATTGTTCCTGGTAACCTTTATCTTCCTCCTTAATAGCATTGCAATCTGACACTTCCTTCTGGGTGCACCCATTCTTTTGATGATGAGCGTATCATATTTTATACTGCTGAATGTGTCTTTATTACAGCTTCAGTTTTTCAAAGAAAACTGTTGAGATGCTTTTCTGTGCAGTTATGTGTCTGCAGTAAGACACCGTCCTAGCAGTAACATTAACCATCTGCCTTCTGCATTCAAAAACAGCCCACCCACAAAAAACACCCCAAAGCAGCTTTAGGTTTCAAAAGTTCCTCCCACTTTCAAGACACATCGTCATATGACACATCGTCACTCTACAGCCTCACTCTAGAGACTGTCCTGTGGCACCGCTGTATGATGAGAAGAAGAGTGTTCACAACAGATGGTCGTTTTTTTTTTACTTTGCCTGGAGGGTCCCTGGAACAACTTGGTGTGGCTTGCGGTTTGGATGGTGGTAATTGCTGGTTTTTAAGCTCCCATTACTAATTAACTACATTAGCCTGGTAGCTCTAGCGCTAAACTAAAGAAGGTCTATGGGGGATATTTGAAGTTTACTCCAAACATTTCTTGGCTATCTTTGGGGTATTTTTCCCAAAATTCAGTCTCCTGAGTTAATCCAGGTAATCTCAAACACATTCACTGATATTGAGCTCTGGACTCTGGGTTAGTCAGTCCATGAGAGTTCTGAGAATACCAGCAACAAATTGTCTCCTTTCTTTGTCTCCCTCAGTTACAGCTTTTTGACACATCTTTTCAGACTCACCCCTGTAGCAAGCATATATCAGTCCACTCTATAAGCTCAGCATCCCCCTTCTTGTATGTTGCTACTGGTAGGGACTTGAAGCACCCAGAGATCTGTCCTGCGTGCAAGGTCTAACTTGTTAATCTCCTCAAACAGATTTTGAATGCACAGAGACTTTTATTTTTGAAAATAAGCTAATAATTACTAGGTCTGCTATAAAATGATTTTGTTGAAAATGATGTTGCTGACACAATTTAAAATTATTTACTGAACTAATTTACAAAGAATAAAAAAGATAAAAATCAAGGAAAAATAAGTAAATTGGACTGTGTGGAAAACGAGCAATGAAAAGTGGCATATTGTCTAATAGTCTGTTTAACCAACAATAGGCTGAATTTGATGATTTGCTGTCAAACCTATTACAACAAGGTCTAACTAGTTTTAATCTCCTCAAACATATTTTAAATGTCCCGAGACTTTTATTTTGGAAAGTAAACTAATAATGAGTAGGCTTACTATGGTAAAATGATTTTGTTGAAAATGTTGTTGCTGACTCTATTTAATCACCACTGTGCTGATTTTGCTGATTTGCTCTTAGGGGCCAAACAGTGGCCTACTATGTTGCTGCTTTTGTGGATGTTTTCAGATCTGATGCAGGAGTGTAGCTTGATATTCTCCTCTCTCTCACCAATGAAAGTGCTGTTTATCTAATGGTGGCAGAAGGAAGTGTGGGACTGCAGTGCTGTTGGGAAGGAAGATAATGGTTACCAGGAACAATAGATGATGATACATTTAGACTGATATGGGCAATATTTATTGAGCTACACATACACAGAAGTAGTGTCTCTCAGTATGGTGTCAGGCCACCATGTTTGCTAAAACTATATGCCAGACATCTCGGCATAGAGTTGTAGAGGTTCCTAATGGTGTCCTGCAATAATCCATCCCATGCATCTTGAATATTCTCTGGCACTAACAGGATGACACATGTAGGGCATCACTGCTTGCTGAATGTCTGCGACCGTGGCTCTTGGGTCAGTCAGGTACAGCGATAAGGCCCGTCCTTGCTTACGTCACATACACAGTCGAGCGTGAAACTTGAATCATTCAGATGTCTCACAATGTCAAACCTACCCAGCAACGTTTCATTCTTGTCGATTGATTTTTTCTGGGTGCGAGTATTTGTGCAACTATTCTTTCCTTTGACTGCCTCTTCCTTATGCAAGTGCATGGTCTTTTATCTAATCTCCTTTGCTGAGAAATTAATATCTCTTGTGCATTTTGACTGGAAAGACTTTACCTGAAGGGTAAACTGACTTTTGCAGTCTGGTATCTCACATTTTTACCTTCATCTAGTCCAGGCTGCTCATGTAAGATGACCTGCATGTTTTTCCATAATTTAACAAATGAATGTGGCCTTGCTTATTATGTTAGAGCTGCACAACAGTCTCCTGTCATCCACAGGCACGTGATGCAGATTGTGAATTGTTAGATTGAAGGATGAAATGCAGGATTTTGGTAGCTTTTTCAGTTTATTCAGAGGGATTAGCCTTTTTCATCTCCTCTGTGCTGCTTTGAGTGGCACTTAAAGCATTATATCAGTTAAAAATAGCTGTACTTGCCGGCATTTGTTCTTTCACCATCTGTTTGAACTGAACGCGTCTCCTCTTCACATAAACTGTTGAGACTCCAAGATGTTTCTGGCTGAACCCTTACCGTTACTGTAAGCTCAAAGGGCATTGCTTTAAAAGGGCATTTTTTCAATGACGTTTAATCAGCAAGGGACTCCTAGAAAATGACCACAACTCTATTAAAAAGGTAATCTACCAACAAATTGAGTCCTGCTTTGTGGTAATGACTGGATGCCGCTATTTTCCTTGATGTTTCTATTGATTAATTTGCTGATGTACGTGCGTGTGTTGGGCGGTGTGAGATGTGCATCATGCCAGACGGCAGAGTGTGCCACTTTTAATAGCTCTCGCGGCACATTAAATGAAGGGTGACAAAGTGGGGCTCATTTGTAGCTTGTGCATACTAAAGGGATTTGTGCCCTGGAGAAAAGCTTATCTTCAGATGTAAACCTGCGCTGTATTACAGTGTGTCCTATTAATTATTATCAACAGCTTCAGTAAGCTGGCTCGCAGTACGTCGGCCAAGAAGAGCATATTGTGCTGTCCGTTCTGTGAACTGCGTTGTTGCATCTCGTTGATGTTATGTCATGATTGCACGGGTCACGTACATAGAGGTACCCTTCAGAATTCACTTTGATCTGTACTGTTAATAATAAGTTGGCGCCACAGAACAAAACAATTTGGGTTCCCTGCAGAACCCCTTTAGTGGATGAACCATTTATGTGTATGAACTGTATGAAGAACCCTTTAAAGGGCCATATTATATCCTGGTCCACATAGTCCATACAGCCTGTATATGGAAACTAAGCTGCAAAACATCTCGTTTGGCACTCACTGTTTTTGTGATGTCTCAAAAACCATCACATCTATATACATCTATTGAGCCTACAGAATCTTAGCCCTGCACGTTCACACTAAAGTAATAAGGAAAGTTTCAGTTTGAATTGCTTTTGGAATGGAAGTCAGTACAGACCAATCAGAACAGAACTTATTTACATGCACAGTAGAATCACATTATTATGATCACTTCCTACTTTTGAGAGCAGCTGTGGGTAGCTCATTAAGGAAGTCACATTTTCATGGCATTCTCTGGGCCTACTCATTCATGTGGCAATTTCAACTGACTGGAGGTATGAATCCATCCTTGCAGATCACGTGCACCCGTACATGCTGATTGTCTTACCTGGGGCGGATGGTATTTTCCAGCAAGACATTGCAGCGTGTCACACAGCTGGATATGTCTGTCATTGGTTGGAAGAGCAAGAATTTTATGGGACCACCTTGTTCGTCGTGTTCGCTCTATGGATCCTCCCCCACGTACCCTCCAGCAGCTGTGGGATGTGCTGCAGTCAGCATGGCTCCACATACCTGTAACAACCTACCAGGACCTTACTGAGTCACTCCCAGCCAGTCTATCTGCTATCTAGCACGCTGTGGTTACTCTGGATATTAGCTGGTGGTCATAATAATGTGGTTTGACTGTGTATATCAGCCTTAAAGGCACAGTGTCAACCTATTTGGTTTTAATAAAAGTTGAAAATGGTCTTGTGAATAAAATGTATTATGGCTTGATACATAAAACCACACAAAAGCATGTAGAATATAACATGCATGAAAAATGTTCGATATGGGCCCTTAAACAACTTCCAAGAGATTAATAGGTTTTATGGCAATTCAGTTATTTTTTCCAAGAACTGGTCATTCAAGCCAAGCATCAGTTAGAGACCGTCATTTGAAAGAACGCATACAGTTTATTATGAATTATGAACAGCATAATGAATCTTCAGTGGTGTAGGGAACCACTTAATCCCTATTTGTGCTTCCTACCCAAGCAACCCAAGGCCATATGGCCATCTGACACAATGTGTTTGCCCATAGCTGTGATGTCCTTATCAGTACCCCTGCTGCCGACTGCTGATCACATGTACAGCCCTACGTTAACACTTTATTTCTCTGCCCAAGGCTGACCTGATATTTTCCTTGTCTACTTCACAGAAGACTGAGCTACAGGATGCCTTGCAGGAGAGGAACCGCCTCAACCTTGAGTTGTTCAGCCACAGCCTGAAGGCAGCACAGTATGAGCAGGTAGGAGCTGATTGGCCCTGGTCAGTGGATCAATGGCTGGTTATTAGTCTGCTCTCCCTGAAACATCCAGCTCTATGATTCTCCTCAGCTTCCACCGCATCAATTTATTGCAATCGCACACCACAGCCTGATCAATAACCACCAGGATCCCTGCCTGATTTGAATAGACTTGGCTCAATTATTCTGTGATTGAACTGTAGCTTATATGCATTTGTAATCTTGTAATCTTGGGAAAACAGTGATGGTGGTTGAAGGTGCCAGGAAAGGTTCTTTAGAATGATGCAACGGAAGAACCATTTTGGATCCCTACAGAACGTTTGCTGGATGGTTCTTTGTAAACATAATACTAAATCAGGGCTGCCCGAAGTATGGCCCGCACCTCAAGGTTGCCCTGTTAGGATATAGCATCTTGTATGTTATAAAACCTACCCACTCTCATTATTTGCATATTGTCTTTTTGACCTTTGACCCCTTAACACCATCCCCTAGGATCCCTTGTTCTATACCAGTTAAAGATTTTTTCCTAGGACTATACATTCAAGCCAAGAACCAATACAACCATTAATGTACCATTAATGTACCCCTTGAAGTGCTTCAACTAAGAACTTAATCTAGTCTCAGTCCTCTACCTGCTGTCTGTGGCAAGTTTGGCGACACCCCCGCAGCAGTATCAGCACCATTGCTGTCACTGATCCTTCCCTGGGGTTAAGTGGTGCACTGAGGGAGTGGATATAGTGGATATGATCCTAGCAGAGCACTGCTGAGAACGGTAGACTGGGGCTCCTGTCGCTAATGGTGTCGTTTTCGCTTTTGCCTTTTGCCAAGCGGCCTGGGCACGCTGCTTGGCTGTCTCTCTCTCAGCGTAACACCCAGCCTCCTGCTCCACCACTCGCCTTGCCCAGCAAAAAGGAGCCATCTGTCCCCACCCCCGACGAGCGGCCGAGATAAAAAGCCTTCTGCTTAATCAGGTAGCGGCACCCAGGAGAGGTGCCCGCTCCCGGCCCCTCCACGATCAAAGGCTCGTTTTGCAGCACGTGAGGTGTTAACAAGGCTGGGCAGAGTGGGTAAATATCCCGAAGAGGGACGTCTATGTTTGTCACGCACTTTGACATCAGCCCGGGCACTTTCTCGTCTTCCACGTTCCGATCGATACAAGATGCGAATCAACCCTTCCATTTTGCCGGGCCTGCTCTGATGAAATGTATCCCAATAAATGAGAGGGAGTGCATGCCTGCTCTGAGTGATGCAGTTCCAGAGCCTGGCTGACTACAGGGATTGCAGGGGAAACTTTTGATGGGTGGTCTTAATTAAGGAGGTCACTCATTCCAAGAATTCATATGGTGTAGTCGCATGTAATCTGTTCATAGTGGGGATGGTATAAATAGTGTAACTCAGTCCAGACCCTATATTAAGGCTGAAAGGCCTCTGATGTTTCTTCTGAAATGAGTTTCTGAAGGGTATTATTATTGATTTTGTTTGCCCTTTGCTACAGTTACAGCCTGTAGTCTACCAAGAAGACTTTACACAGGACAATGTAAGGATTTGTTTGCATTCAGCCACAAAAGCATTAATGTATCTACCACTCCCCTTTGTTATTAAGATGTTATTGTAGATCTGGAAAGAAGAAGAATTGGTTACAAGGACAAAGCGGGATGCCGCCCTGGCAGTAGACCAATCAGAACGGAGTGGGTGAACTGACCAATCAGAGCATACTGAGGGAGGAGGGGCATAAATACACAGGAGCTCCAATAGATAATTTCAGACAGAGAATACAGTGAATACAGACGCACAGTATGACAAAAATAATGTGTTTTCTGAAAATCAAACCATGTAAATCGATTCTAGTAGACACAAAAACAAAATTATGCACATTGAAAATGAGCATAATAGGTCTTTAGGGGGAATTTTAGTTTTATTTTTTTGCAATTTGCTAAAATCTCTTACTCACTCATCTTCTAAACTGCTTAATCCTTCTGGGTCATTCTTCTGGAAACATGCTGCAGCTTATCCCAGCATCCAGTGGGTGGAAGGCAGGAAACACCATGGAGAGGCCACCAATCCATTGCAGGGCAGACAGACAGACACACTTACACTTAGGGTGCAAATTAGCATCTCCAGTTAACCTGACTGCATGTCTTTGGACTGTGGGAGGAAACTCATGTGGACACAGGAAGAACATACAAACTCCGCACAGAAAGGACCTGGGCTGGGCATCAAACCCAGGCCCTTCTAGCTGTGAGGTGACGGTGCTACCCACTGCACTACCATGCCACCATCTGCAAAAATCTCCATAATTTAAATGATTAAGATGTAAACAAAGTCATAGTACGAGGGTACAGTGGTGGGCTTCATTCTAGAGAAACCTACAGTCATAGGAATCAATGTATGAGGAAAGTCATGCCTCTGAAAGCTACCCCACAGAAACTAATGTGCTTGCTGATGTACGAGACAATGTTTTGGAATATGCAGATATATGCAGGGCAGTTTAAGGCAAAGTAGTCCCCAGAGAAGTTAGTTCAGATTTACTGCCATTTCACAACCATCAGCATTATGCTGTTGCTGCCCAAAAGAAAACAAGTCTCTTCAAAATGGCAGCTTTACAGGAGAGAGCAAAACATTTAGCTTTAAAGGAAGTCAGTGTAACCAGATTTTTTTCCAAGCAATTTGGGGCCATTTCTATTGGTCCATTCATCATGAAATTCTCACACAGTGTAAACAGCAGCTGCTGTGTTCAAATGATGCATAAAAGTAAAAATCCACAAAAATGGAGATACATGTTTTTCTTTGGACAGTGACAATATATACATTGTGACCCCTGGTTCCTTTCACGGCCGCTGTAAAGACAACAGAAAGGAAGAGCTGACAAGTTTCCCTACAATGCATCCTTTCACATCAAACTGCTTTGAATGATTTTGTTAACCTCCTAATAATAAAATTATGCAGACATTTTGCAGTTTGGAGGAAGCCTCCTTTAATGAAAAGAAGCATGTCAGAAAGATTAATGAGGTTTATTGAAATAATAGTGCTTAGCTTCTGAAATCTGTGCCATGCGTTCTGGTTGTACTGTACGTTTCCATGATTCATGAAAAAAGGGCATCTGAGATGGTGAGTCAGCAGTTTTGTCACCGTTCTTGCTGGTTCTCCCCTGAAGACCAACCTCGGCCACAGAATTTATTCAACCTCCCCTCCAACCAGTTCTCTGGTTCGTCACTAAAATGGTTACATAAGCAAGATCAGTTTCCCGTGCCTCTGAAGAATCCGTAAAAGGACACTGCATTCCGTCTAAAAAGTGTCCTTTAGGAGCGTCTTCATAAAAATATGTAGAAAATTCAATTAATTCCACTTTACTCCCATTTTGTAACTCTCTCTCTCTCTCTCTCTCTCTCTCTCTCTCTCTATCTCTCTTCCTCTCTCCCTCTCTCTTCCACTGTCTGCAAAGGTAAAAGCAGACTATGAGCAGCTCAGAGAGACGTTTGGTTGTGTAAGCCAGGAAAGAGACTTGGCGAGGCAGGAGAAGGCTGAGCTCCAGGACAAACTGGAAAACCTTGAGCAGGTCCTAAAGGTGGGAAACGCCAGTCTTTGCTTTCGCTACTTTGCATGGTTTTCTGGGTGGATGTTGACATGAATTGACAATGTACAGTGTTACTTGGATGGATGAACTGGACCAGGGGTCTTCAACTCCAGCCCAGGAGGGTCTGTGTCTAGAACAGTTTATCTAAACTAGACACTGACTGTGACTATCTAGGTGCAGTATCTGTTCCAGTAAGATTGATCTGTATTCCAAAGGTAAATCTGCTTTTGTCCAGATTTACCTAGAGTTTGTAGAACTGCAGTTATCAGAGATTTATGCTTTTACTAAGGTGTGCTCACGCTCACGTTTCTCTGTCCATAACTCTGCTGAAAAATGGTCTTGTTATTGTTCTTGCTCTTCTCTATTGATTGTTTGTTCACCAGATGTGTCTCATCAAGGCAAAAACGCCTCATAACAAGAAATCGATCTAAGACCTCAAGAATGAAGAAAAGTATTTAGCTTTCCTGTATTGGTCGTTATTGATTATGTAATAAAAGAAATGATGGAAAGAGATTGCTTTGAGGTTAGGAAAGGAGAGGAGTGGAAAGGAAAGAAAAGTAACCAATGAGGTCTTTTAGACTTTCAAGTCAATTATCCTCTCACAAGTCAGCAATCTGTTGTCACAGGATGCTTTCCGTGGTGAACATTTTGCTAATTTAAAGCAACGTTATGCAACAATTTTACCCTAAAATAACAACTTCAGTATCATTTTGATGGTGCACTGACTTGATAGGTAGAATGACGTCTCTTTCATTTTCACTCTGGGCTCGGAAGGCCTGTATAGCGCTATGTAACTTTGGGGGAGCGGGTGCAAGACCACCTGCGAGAACTGTGTAATGCTTTATGGCACCACGTCACACACCAACAACTATGGGTCTTCAGCTAACTATAAGAAGATGCTAGCTCAGTATTCCCTGAATAGACATCATGGCAAAGGACAGGTGTTGTATGAGGAAGTGAAAAAGAGTAAAAGAGAGAGTGACCAAGCAAGAGACCAGACAAGAGTAAATCTCAGACTAGCTTTTACTTGCCAGGAGCGAATGGAAAATGTTAGTTTATTTGGCAATGTTTTCAACTAAATGTCATACATATTGCTCCTTTAAGTAACTTCTAGTTAACTCCTAACATGCTCCTATCAACGCTCTACTATACTTCTCACCATTGATGACCGGTCATAATATTCTCTCGCTCATCTTCTAAACCCCTGGCTTGTAGGCAGGAAACACCCTGTATAGGCCAGCAGTCCATTCCAGGGAAGACACACAGACATACACATTCACTCACACACTCACACCTGGGGGAAGTTTAGCATCTCCAGTTCATCTGACAGCATGTCTTTGGATTGGAAACCCATGCAGACACAGGGAGAACATGCAAACTCCACACAGAAAGGACCCCAGAAGCCCTGGCCAGGAATCAAACCCAGGCCTCTCACTTGTTGTAGGGGAACAGCGATTCCCACTATGCCACTGTGGCACATGTTCATAATATTGGATGGGAACGTGGTTATAAAGGAATGACCCCTATCATTAGCTCACACGCTGTAGCATTATGTGATTATTATGTCATTATGTTTACCATTATCTAAAGCTATATCAAGAAGGATAGTCACACTGTATATTACAGCGGCATTGCATTTTTGATAAATTACGACATGAGTAGAACATGAAAAGACTTAGATTCAGATCATATAAATAATAAAATCTGTCAAACCTGAATGTCTGCTGTAGGCATTTATAAACTGCATCGCAGATAAAAGCTCATTTTGATACTTCTTTCTTTGAAAGAGAGGAAGTTCTTAGCCCCACTAGACCATTTATATTACCCAGCCCTTCTCCTTACAATCTCCTTTCTATATACACTATATAAAAGTATGTGGACATCACATTGTATTCAGCTGGTTCAGCTACACCCATTACTGACAGGTGTTTAAATTGAACCCTGCAAGTTCTGCCCTGATCGACTGATCCTGATTTCTGTTCCAGCATGACAGAGCCCCTGGCCCCTGTGCACAAAACGAGGTTCATAAAGACATGCTTTAGCGAGTGTGGGGTAGAGGAACTCCAGTGGCCTGCACAGAGCACTGACCTCAACCCCACGGAACACCTTTGGGAGGAATAGAAATAGCTAGTCCAACCTCACTGCCTGGCCTTGTGTGCTGTTTTGACTGAATGGCCACAAAATTCCCACTCCAAAATATTGTGGAAACCCTTCCCAGAAGAGTGGAGGCTGTTAACGTGGAAAAGGACACAAGGTTAACTCCATATTAATGGCCCTTGATCAGGAATAGAATGTCCAGGAAACTTATATAAGTCTGATGGCCAGGTGTCCACATACTTTTGGCCACATAGTGTACTATATACTACCAAATATACCCACAGTTTAATACAACAGAGTAGCTTAAGTACTGCACTGAAGTATTGAGTTGATGAAGTTAGTGCAGCTGTTCCAGAACACTGCAGGTCTTCAGTCACCCCTCAGCAGAAGTGCAGCCAAAGCCCCTTTAGTGATTATGCAAACCACTGTGTGTGTGTATGTGTGTGTCCTGGACACCTCCAAGAAATTCAAAGGGGAAAAGAGGCTTTGGTTCTCAGAGAGGGGAAAAAGATGGATAAGTCAGACCCTTTTAAGCCGCTTTATGTATCTAAGCCTTACAACACATTTGATGTACTTAACTCCAACTCCACTTTCCGTCCAATTTAACCCTGTGATGGAAAGAGTGGACGAGATGATCTGATGAAACCCGATGCCAGAGAGACCACCACGGTCGCTCAAATATTCCATTTCTTGTCAGCCGTCTATTTCTGCACGCTCTCGGAATGAAATTCACCGTGCATTCACTCGGTATATGTCAGTGTCGCATCTTGTTATTGTCACAGTTGTGCTGAACGCACAGTGCTTATTATTGGAATCGAATTTTACACAACTTTTTAATCCGCACTTACTCAGAAATCAGCAAGTTATGACAGTGATAAATGCATTTCTGCAACCGTCTTCTCTGCAGAATCAGGAGTTTTTGTGCCTCTGTGCGAAAAATCATCCTGACTCATTCTTCCTTCGTTTCTGTCTCCCATTCTCTGCCTTTCTCTCTCTCTCTGTCTCTCTCTCTGTCTCTTTCATTTTCTCTCCCTCTCTCTCTCTCTCCCTCTCTCAGCATATGCAAGAGGCTGCAGAGCAGAAGCAGCAGCTGGAGGCAGAGCATGAACAGGCCCTGGCTGTCCTCAACTCCAAACAGCAGGAGATCCAGCTTCTGCAAAAGGTAAGAAACATACATGTGCTGCATGAAACAGTTAAGCAGCTAACATCTTACCAAGGCATGTACCACCAACAGGTCTGTGGCATGTTTAAAATTGCTAAGCAGGCCCAGCTGACCACTTTGAAAGAAGGTTCATCATTGGGCACCAGTGGAAAAAGTCGGTTCAGTGACAAAGTCTGTTCAATTGGCTAATGTTTCAATAGAAACAGTGACTAAAGTGGCATCAGCATTTAAACCCATAGTAAACACATCAGTGAATAGGGTTGGGAATTGTGGCTAAAGGAACACATTGAAAGACTATGATGCTTGTGCATTAGTGCCGAAAAGCTTAAGAGCAGCTATGCCTCGGATGACTGAACATGTAAATGCAGGACGTGGTCAGACTGTGTCAGCAAGAACAGTCTGACCACACAACAACTGGTATATCATAGCAGGGCTGCAGTGCATTAGCCCCGCATTACAAAGTTAGTGGTATAAAAATCATATAGATGAGTCACTAGAGGAGTCATCCTTGGCCATATTCTCCACAAGTGGGCGAGTGCACAAGCAGTGTACACACCTTGAGAGCCATACAATGCTTGATTCCTTCAGTCTGGTTGCTCTGTTAAGCTCTGGGGATGGTGGGTTTCTTGACATGCTCCGGGTGCACTTGTCCCATAAGTGGAAAGAGTCCTTGCAAACCAATATAAAGTTTTTCAGAGAGGTCACTTTTATCATATGCTGAAACTTTTCTGTCCTGCTGGAAGTGGTGTCTTCCAGGATGACAGTGACCCCATGCACAGGACTTGCGGGGTCACTGAATGGTTTGATATGTATAAAGTGATGTAAATCACATCCTACGGCCTTTTTCATCATCTACATTTATCATCATTTATTTTTCCTGGTAACCTTTATCTTCCTTCCAAATAGCATTGCAATCCGACCCTGCCTTCTGGGTGCAACTTTTGTTTTGATGATGAGTGTATACTAGATTTCCTTTACATGATGTTAAAAACGTCATATGACGAGCAAATGGAAAGCTCCAAAATGACTTGGAAGGAGTTAAAAAATAGGAAACTGGAGAACACACATCTAGACACACACATACACGTAGGTTAATGCTGTGGCTACTGTTTCAAGATGAACCGCTGATGATGCATCTGCAGCCCTGCACAACAAATGCCGGCTTCTTTTAAGAGCGTGACAGAACTCTATTGTCTTGTGTATGTTAGGCTGATGTAAGTAATATACAGATGCAGTGCAGTTTGGTTAAAGGTAGAAATCACAGCTGTCATAGAAGTGCTGGCTGTAATTTAGGCCTCAGAGACGTGTCGGTTTTCTTTTGTGTCTGTGTGCTCTTCAAAGAGGAGCTGCGACAGGAAAACAAAGCAATTAGAGCAGACAGCCGACACAGCACTACTGCACGTCCCCCGAGAGGCAGTCTCAACAGAGCCGTCACCACACACGCACGCACACGCTTCATACTGACATGCAGAAACACCTGAGCTATAGTGTCTTCTGGTGTTCATGTCCTCTTATGTTACTTGTACTTACTGGACATTTTTCACTTTCAACAAACTGCCTCCGATGTGGCACAAGAGTCAGACCAGTTCAAGGATCTTTGTCCTCTGACTTATAGCTTATTATAACTATTGCTCAGTAGTGTTGCTGATGACCTCACTGACCCTTTATGTGTCTGCTTTTTCGTACGTTTGGAGGTTTACATGCAGAGGCCTAGAATACATTTATTCACATTCAATACATTTATTAATATTGATTACAATACATTCATAGAGAGCTGCTTTAAATAGAAACATAGTAATGCATGTACTATGCTGGGGGTTTTAAACACTGTGTCCACTCACTGTCCACTCTGTAAGACACTCCTACCTTGTTGGTCCATCTTGGAGATGTTGGTCCACCCTGTAAAGTCAGAGATGATAGCTCATCTGCTGCTGCACAGTTTGTGTTGGTCATCCTCTAGTCCTCCATCAGTGGTCACAAGACACTGCCCATAGGATGCTGTTGGCTGCATACTTTTGGTTGGTGGACTATTCTCAGTACTTAGTACTCCAGCAGCACTGCTGTATCTGATACACTCTGTACCACCACGTCAGTGTCACTGCAGTGCTGAGAATGATCCACCACCCACATAATACCTGCTCTGTGGTGGTTCTGTTGGGGTCCTGACCATTAAAGAACAGGGTGAAAGGGGGCTAACAAAGCATGCAGAGTAACAGATGGACTACAGTCTGTAACTGTAGAACTACAAAGTGCACCTACATGGTAAGTGGAGTGTAGATACTAGGAGGTGTACCTAATAAAAGTGGTTCTTCAGTGGCAGCACTGTTTGGTACCTTCATTTTTTACGGTGTGTAATAAAGAGAGGTAAGGTGTCCTGTCTACTGACCGTTGTATCTTGTCTTTAGGCTCAGGTTGAAGCTGATAAAGGGCATGAAGGAACGGTCCATTTGCTAGAGGTAAGAAACCCTTTCCGGTCTCCATCTTCTGCCTGCTCTTATCTCGGAATGTCCGAACATCACAGCTCCTGTCACTAACCTGCTCAATAGAGCTTGTAGGACTAAAAAGAACAAAGAGCACCCATCCAGATCATCTAAAGCCTGCTGAAAGCCTGCAAAGAGACCAGATGGAGTATCTTTAGTGACAGACAGGTTTAACTGGAGCAGGCTAGGTTGGGCTGTCGGAGGTGCTTTCTTTGTATGAGGTTGCCAAATGTTTCTCCTAGTGGCCAAACTGACTTAAAGCCAAAGTGAAGCATTAGTATGACCCTCAAAACACCCTTCCATTTGCATTAAGTTTCTTTGGAGTTTTGACTTGATTTCTAGATATTTCATTTATCTGTCCGACTGAAAAAAGTAATGAATTGAATTTTTGCATTTACATTTCTACATGTAAATATATATGTACATACACTAATTGTCAAATAAATAGTTGCACAAATAGTTGCACCCAGAAGGAATCAACCGATAAGAATTAAATGTTGCTGGGCAGATTTGACATTGTGAGACATGCAAATGATTCAAGTTTAATGCTTAACCACACATGTGACGTTAGCAAGGACGAGCCTTATCACAGTACCTGACTTACCCAACAGCCATGATTGCAAACATTAAGTGAGCAGTGATGCCCTCCATGAGTCATCCTGTTAGTGTCAGCACCACTGGCAAATGACTGCACAATGCAGGACTACATGCACGCAGACCGCTACAATGACTGCCCATTGGTGGAGACGACCAACAAATCCGTGTGTGGAGGCACCGTGGTCAGCACCAAGATGAACAATTTGTTTTTACACGTCACACGCCTAGGAGGCCTCATGTCACTCCACTCCTACCGCAGAATCTGCAGGAACTGTGTGAGAATATTCAAGCTGCATGGGCTGGATTATCACAGGACACCATTAGGAACCTCTACAACTCCATGCTGAGACGTCTGGCATGTTGCATTAGCAAACATGGCGGCCCAGTGCCATACTGAGAGCTACTACTTCTGTATGTGTAGCTCAATAAATATTGATCATATCAGTCTAAATGTATCATCATTTATTGTTCCTGGTATCCTTTATCTTCCTTCCTCATAGCATTGCGATCTGACACTTCCTTCTGGGTGCAACTGTTCTTTTGACGATGAGTGTACATTTCCCCAGCACAGTTGTTTCCATAAATAAGTAAACCCAAAGACTGAAATTATGGTGACACAATACAACATGGTGCAAAGGTCAGCAACAAACTGAAATTACATTGACATACGTTGTGGGACAGCAGTATGTAAATTGATTATGAAGTTACCTCCGGGGACAGCTTTGGAATGCCCACACCTTTATAATTTGTGAAGTGTTATTTTGTAAGTGAGGTTAAACACTAGCCAGTATGCTCATGGCAATGTGACGTGAATTATCCCATGACTTATGGTACATGGAGCTCTTAACAACCATAGAAGTCCTGAGAGGACACAAAAACTGTTAGATCAGTAGTTTTAGGTAAGTAGTACTTAAAGCTTTCATCTTTGAGGGAGAAAATCAAGCTCCACTGTTGCATTAGATCTGAAACATCTCACAGCTTCTTCTGTCTATCCTTTCACTGGAAAAAGACAACTTAATGCTATGGGTCTGAAAGGATGCATAGCTTTCAATCAAACAGCACTGGCCATCCCAGAGTCCAGACCTAAACATCATTGAATAAATGTAGGATTACTTGGACGGTGAGAAGCAGAAAATGCAACCAGCTTTTATGAGCATTGGAAGTGTGTGAAATCCTGGCAGATTTCTTTGGAAAAAAGTGGAAGCACATACCCTGAAAAGAATGTGAACTGTGAGAAGGATCGAAACAATAAATACTAAAAAGTTTTCCATTGTATTTGGTCTCAGTGTGTTAAAAGCATGTTTTTCTATCTATCTATCTATCTATCTATCTATCTATCTATCTATCTATCTATCATCATCTAAATGATGTACATACAGTATTTAAATCAACACTATGCAGGGTTTAAGGATTTGGAGACCTCTCTGGTGGAAATCCGTAATTGCACACAATGTGCATTGGTTGTGCTTCAAAGCCTTGCAAACAGACGAAGCTGACTTTTGCATGCATGTTGAAAGAGTATTCAAAGAGAATGTGAGTGTATTATCTACTATTGCTCTCATACCATCAGCACTATCATGTTGATTTTGAGATCATTTGAGGTCTAAACATACATATGACGTGGTCTGAGAAACTACCGCTAAATTTGTCCTGGTACATCTGCTCACCATATTTTAGTCTTTTCTTTTCCACCTGACTCAATAATGCCACTTCTTTCAGTTTTAACGAGAAATGTGACATAGTGCTGCTTTAAATCAGTACAGTACATTACTTTTTTCAATGTAGATATTTTTTTGTTTGCTTTTATTTTGGAGAATTTTAATTTCTGACCACTGCCATTCTGATTTATGTTTTTTTTTTCCTTTTATGCTTAAACAGAACCATATGGACAGAATGCAGGTATATACCGTTTCATGTAGAGACCCTGAAACATCCTACATCACCATTACATGATTTATTTATTGTAATAAAACTCATCCTTTTATTTGCTGACTCCATCCATACAGCTGACAGTCTTCTTTAAACTACACGCAGGTACTGATATGTGTTGTAAGAGAACTGGTCTGATTAAGTAGCCTGTTGTAAATTGCATTCTCCCTGGTTACAACCTAGCGTCCTCTTACCAGCTTAGAGTATGTTTCTTATCTACATTGTGGTATGGTTAGATAATAGTTTAAACACATATCAGGGGGTTTCATAAGCCTCTTACGCCTGGGCCGCATGTGGCATTGTTACTTAAGAGTACTAATATGCAGCTGTCATTGCCTGCAGTAAAGCAGTTTCCTTGCACAGAGCAGCTTCTTGTGAGGAAATTTGAGGCTCATGAGGGATCACAACCAGTAATTGGCTGTATTTATTGTAGATACAGCTTAAAACCGTATTGTCTTTGCAGAAAATATTAGAATTTGCATACTGAATGGCAAATACTTGCATTATGGTGTACATAATTAATAAATAAGAATTGGTGAAAGTGTGTTACAGTGTTTGTCTGACGTTTAATGTCTTATCTTGTTATCTAATGTCTAATATCTAATTATCTTATGTCTCTTTCCGCTGCTGCTCTGAACCTTGTAGGTCAAAGTTCACGACTTGGAACAGAAATGGCGGTCTCAGAGTGCTAAGTGTAATATTTTGTCTAAAGAGCTGGAGAAAGTTTACCTGGAGTCAGACATTGCTGAATTTACAGCTTCTGACCTTCAGTCTTCGCCACGCAAAGCACTCTCTAACCTTCTGAACGACCTGAACAGCCACGCTGGGAAAGGTAAGCAAAGTACTTTTCGAAGTATTACAGTCTGAAATACTGGACTAAGCTGAACTGGTCTCAGAGTGGTCCCAGTGGCCATTCTGATAATCACCAGACACAGCCACAATGCCACCATATCCAAACCATTCCAAACCTTTCCATTTTTTCTCCCTCCTTTAGTTTGTTATGTGGCTTGCTGTGCCCGTAATCGGTCTGCAGACTTATGAAGCTCATAGCACACACCAGAGGAAGAAACTCTCCCTCAGAAACCACTTTTCTCAGTACTCTTTGGATTTCCAACTCTTTCCTCTGTTACAAGGTGATGTCACCTAGTAACACAATCCTAATTACCCGCCTTCCTGCAAGCTTGGTTTGCCCTCACACTAGTAAAGAAGTAAAAACGTACCACCCTGAGACACCCTGCTCCAGTCTAGCTTGTAAAGATGGACCAGGTTACCAACTTCTGGACCCGATTATACCTGACTTTCAGGATCGGATACCACTGGTAGAATAGACATGGTGTTTTAGGGGCAGAACTTGTAGCAGGATGCCGCTCTGGTGTGGCAGAATCAGAACAGAGTCCCCTTTAAAAATAGGTACAATAATTGCAGGGATTATAAAAAAACAATGTAGAAAAAATTCTACAGATATTTTTGTGGAAGTCATTAAGCCTCCTCTCAAAGCCAAGAATGCCCTGAGGGTTCCCCTCTGCATGAATAAAACATGTTACATCAACACAATTACTATCCTTTAGTTTACTCGCTTCTGACAGTTACACTGTTGATTTTGGTATTATATTTTATTCACGTGTGACTGATGTACATGTTGGAATCAGACAAATCAAAGGAACTTGTTTTTTTAGTGCACCAAGTTTAGGATGTCTATTTCTGTAATTCCAGAACCTGCTCCTGTATTACTGAGCAGATTCAGCTCTCATTTGCTTGGATTATGTCCCATAAAGAGTGTAGAAGTGCTTCGTGTTGTCATTCATTATTTCGTGGTAATTAAAACCTGTCAGAGTAGTGACCTTTTGAGCAAGCCAGCCATGAAGAGACAGCAGTGAAGCATGACAGAGTTAATGTGACGGTCTTATCAACATGAACAGGTCACATTTCAGAGCAACGCATTCGTTCAGGTGACTGGAAGCATACACTGGCTGTGAAAAGTTTGGGGACACCTTAGCAACCTGTCCTCTCCCTCACCAATCAGAAAACGCATGTAAAGGTTTTGTCAAAGAACTCAGATCCTCCTTTCATCTTGTGTTTTATTTACACCTAGGACAAGTACCAAAGCATGTTTACATGACAATTATTCAACCTTTCTTTTTTCCTTGGATTTGAACACAAGGTGTAAAGTACAGGGGGTCAACGGTGGGTACAGGACCCCCAAATTAACTTGACTTCCCCAATTTCCCAAGAGTTTGGTTTCTCAAACCGAAGGTATAAAAGGAGACGTATGTATGGAAGACCTCCCAAACTAGAAAAGAGCATTTCTAGAAGAAAAACTGAACATTTTGTGCATATGCTGGAAATGCTGGGCAAACATGGGACCCCCCCAAATACCAGGGGGCATTTCATCCACTGATGAAACAGAACGCTTTGGTTGCTGTCCCTTTCAGGACTAAAGTAAATGATTCTTCTGATTGGCTGCCTTCTATTGCTTCATTCCAGAATTGCATAAATTCATTCCAGTGTGAAATAATGGGGCTATATTTAAATGTATTGGTGTTTGTGACATCACAAAAAACATTCCAAGAACTGCCTTGTATTGCTTCATTCCAGAATTGTATAGCTTCATTCCAGTGTGAATATATGGGGCTATATTTAAAACTATTGGTGTTTGTGACATCACAAAAAACATTCAAAAAACAAGCAGTTTTTTGCTGCTTCGGTTCCATATTTCGAAATTAACTAATAGTGCTTACATACTATATCAGACTGTTTTCTTTGAAAGAAAAGTAAAAAAAAAATTCATTCATTCATTTTCCATGATATTAGCCCTTTAACATTAAAAGCTACTTCACAATGATTTTCATAAGTATGCTTTGTGTGGTTTGAAGTATAGGGTCCGTGATGATCTTGTTTTTCAAACTACTGTTGAAAGCTTATGAGAATATTTTACATATTTTAGCATTTTGCCCAAAAAGTGGTTGCTGGGGAATAGCACGCTTTCAAAGCACTACTGTCAGAAACGTTGTCATTAATAAGCTCAACGGACAAAAAATTAGTCACCCGTGAAACATACCTAATAGTGTGTGATACCTCCATGAGCACAGCTGTGATTTGATTTGGTATGGACTGGACAAGTTTTTGGATGTAGGCGACATCAGTGTTCAGACACTCTTGCATCAGTGTACTGCAGAGTTGGGCCAGATTTGGTGGATGCCTTCCCTGGCACAATTCTGAGGTGAATTCCCTGTAGACTGGGATTTTTTGGATTTATGACACTTCCATATACCTGCAGATTCAGCTACTGCCTTCACACTATGGTCTTTGGCACGTGCAAATGCAATCACTCCTTTTTGCCAATCATAAACATCTGCTTTGGACCCATTTTCCAGACATGGAACGAGACATTCACTGCACTGTATCCACTCTTCTCAATCTATGAATCCCGTTACCCACACCCCACAGGTATTTATAGCCCCATCATTCTCGTGCAACACCATCTGCATAAGCCTGAAGTTACTGCCACCTTAAACACAGTGAATAATTAAACAGGCGAATAATTGTTTGTCTGTTGAGCTTATTTGTTCCTCAAGATAAGTCTGGTTTGGTTTGTGACCATTAGCAGTTGAGAGATGTTACTTTCGTTTTGCTGTATCAGTTAAATATAATTACTTATTTAATTTCATAGCAAACTATACTTTTATGTTTAATGTATAGCCTCTGTATAATTTACACCATGCTTTTGTTATAACCATATTAAGTTATTGCAAAGCACACCACACATCATGTTCGATTTTGAAAACTAGGTGTCCCCAAACTTTCGACACGCTCTGTTAAGCCAATCAAAAGAGACCCAAACTGTCATGAGATTGAAATGAATGCAAGAGGCACAGTCGGAGCTGCAGCACGCTCACAATAGTAAGTTGACTCCAGTCTGCATGATTTATGACCCTCTCTAAATGAATGAAATTAGTTTCAGTGCATTTCCTCTTTGTGTGAGTGATGTGGCTGAGGGAAACATTATCTCTTCCATTACTCTAACTCGCAACGGCTTTCCGGGAGCGATACGCAGGTACTTTAGGGCTCTTGCGAACCATCTCCTTAACCAGGAATGACTGTGCCACAGTGGGCAGGCAGTGATTGACAGGTGCTGGCGTTTGGGTGTGTAACTCTATGTTGTGCAGGTGATGAGAGATCTGCAGGCTCTCCGCTAATCTCTGAGCTCCTCCAGCCACTGCAGGTCAGCAGAGACAGGCCCGAGCCGCTGGTCGCCAAACCCGCCGTTCACACCCTGAGCCTATCCAGGAGCCCCCTGCCAACAAGCCCCTCAGAGGTGCGTCCATCTGATCATCTGATCAAGGTGAACAACTGAGGGTTAACCTGGCATCTGCCCTCTGATTGACTATTCTCTTTTAAGGGGCCTGTATCATGGAAAAGTTGAACTGATGTAAAAGAGTTTGATGTAGTATGTAAACATTTGCCGCTAAATGTGCCATTCAGTCCCGAGGTTATTTAGTACATACAGTATATGAAAATTAAGATGCTAAAGCAGCCTGTTTTAAATTTGTTGTTTTTATGATGTCACAAAAACTAAAACACATACATACAGTAAGAAGATAGTAAGAAGATTACATACATAGAATGCCTTCCTTCATTTGCTTAATGTTTTGCTTTAGAATAAAAGTGAAGACATCAAACTATAAAATAGCACTCATGGAATTATCCAGTCCACCTTAAACACCTCCAAAACCTCACAGGAGGATAAAACAGCTTTCTTAACCTGCTATGGAGGCTGATATATTATTTTTTTCTAAGCAATTTTGGACCAATTCTATTGATATGTCCATCATGAATATTCACTAAATTGAAAGAGTAACTGTATGTATTGTTTCAGACTCTCATCAGTTGGAGCTGCTGTAAATCTGTAGAGTCTTTAAGATCACCAATAACATCCATTTAGTTGTGTGTGTCTAAACCTTTTACTGGTACTGTATATCCACCTATTCAGATGACTGTAGTTTAGCTCCACCCATTTATGCAGAATGTTTGAACCTGACTGATGTTTGAATGAGGGCAATACAGGATGGGCTACAGAGTAGCAAACAGCCAACAGGACAAAGATAAATAGAAACTGTGCATTATAATTTGAAGAAAATTACATACAAGTTTTTTCCTGTAGTTTGTTATATTTTCACTATGGCAAAGGTGAGGGCCAGGGGTGAACCAAGGGGTGAACCAAGGGGTGAACCAAGGGGTGAACCAAGGGTGAACCAAGGGTAACCAAAGGGTAACCCAAGGGGTGAACCAAGGGTGAGCTAAGGGTGAACCAAGGGTAACCCAAGGGGTGAACCAAGGGTGAACTAAAGGTGAACCAAGAGTAAACCAAGGGGTGAACTAAGGGGTGAGCATGGGTGCTAGATGCTTCTTGCAATTAGTGATAGAAAATGCAGCACCTGTACAATCCTCCATTTCCACACGCTGTTACATTTCACTGTGGCCAACATGGACATATGTGCTTTATAACTATAGGAACTATACAGAGTAGTGGGTTAAAGTGGACAAATTCAACTCTGAACGTATCTTGGATTATGTATGTGGTAACCCAGGAATGAATAAGTACACTGAAGTATGCTTGCTTTAAGTATACTTAGTTTGCTTCTTTGCACTCAAGATTAATGTACTGAAAGTGCTATTTTTGACATACTAAGTGCTATTTTTGACATATAAAAATATACTTAATAGAACTAACTGTACTTACCTGTACTGTTTTGAGATGCCACAAAGATTTACTTAGATATACTTAAAAATATATTAAGTACATATTAATGTACACTTCTAGTACATCAAAATATACTTACCTGGTAGTGTAAATTAGTACACTTATATGTACTACTGATGTAAAATGTAGCTGTCATAATTACATTTCAAGTACATTAAAATACAGTATTTTTTTACCTGGGAAGACAGTCTTAATTTTCTCTTTATGCTTAGAATTGAAAATGGTTTTAGCTGTGATCCTCTTGGGAAACAGAATTATTATAGGAAGAGTGAGAGATAAGGCAGGAAGTGGAGCGGATACTGTATTCCGCTTAATTCAAACAGTTCCCATCCTCGTTTTATTGTTATCTGTTTACAGTACAAAAATAATGCTTTTACCTTACGCTGCTGTAATTTCCTTCCATCTCCCCAATTAGATTCGATTGAGTAACCACACATCAAATGTTCAGTTATCAAGCATGGGATAATCTGCTTGGAATCGCAAGTCAACAACAGAATGTACCGAAGTCACGCTACCCACTAAATGCCTGACGACTTGAAAGTGATTTTATGAGTGACGTTTTTATGAACAGTTAATAATTATGCATCACTGTGCATGAGATCATACATGATCCAAAGCTACATATAAAACTACGTACGGTACATGATGTCCATATTTATAGAAATAATAGTATGCTATTTTAAGTTTCCTCAAAAATGACCTGGTTAAAATATGGAAATATGAGGGAATGTGAGGAAAACACATCACCCAACACAATCTGTTTTGCCTGTAGATGGATGATGAGGTGAATCCAGCTCCCAGGTCCAAGGCTCGGTACACGGGACAAGTCCGTCTGTGCACTGCCCGCTACAGGTAAGAGTGGAGTTTTTCAGCTTTTTGTTTTTCAGCTTCAGTAATCTTCTGTTGTAAATGGCTGCCACTTATTAATCACATAAGCATCTGCATCTCATCATCCCGTAGTATATATAAACATATATCGTCACTGTCCAAAGAAAAACAAGTATCTCCAAAATGGCAACTTTACATGAGAGGCCAAAACCCTACGTTAATTCTAATGTAAGTCAATGGAACCAGATTTTCTTCCAAGTGATTTTGGGCCATTTCTGTTCCTCCGTTCATCATGAAATCTTCACACAGTGTAAACAGTAGCTGCTGTGATCAAACTATGCATAAAAGTAAAAATCAACAAAAATGGAGATGCATGTTTTTCATTGGACAGCGACGATATACACTCAACCTCATAAAATTAGTTGCACAAATAGTTGCGTCCAGAAGGAGTCAACCGACAGGAATGAAACTCGGTGGGTAGGTTTGACATTGTGAGACATTAGAATGACTCCAGTTTCACGCTCGGCTGTGCATGTGACATAAGCAAGGATGGGCCTTATCACTGTTCCTTTACTGACGATTGTGGACATGCAGTGAGCAGTGATGCCCTCCATGAATCATCCTGTTAGTGCCAGCACCACTGGCCGACGGCTACATGACTCAGGACTACACGTATGCAGACCATTACAACGACTGCCCTTAACCCCACGTCAACGTCACCAAAGACAGCAATGGTGTTGTGCCAGACTGTCATGGAGTGACTCCGAATGGCAGCAGGTCTGCTTCAGTGACGAGTCCCACTTTTGTCTTGGTGGAGACAATCAACGAATCCATGTGTGGAGGCACCGTGGTCAGCACCAAGATGAACAATTTGTTTTTACACGTGATGACGCATGTGGAGACACCATGGACAGCATCAAGATGAACGGTTTGTTGTCACGTGTCACACGTTCAGAAGGCCTGGTGTCACTCCACCTCCACCCCTACCCCAAGATATGCAGGAATATTCAAGCTGCATATGATGGATTATCACAGGACACCATTAGGAACCATTACAACTCTGCAACTTTGCGTTTGCAAACATGGCAGCCTGACAGCATACTGAGAGACACTACTTCTGTATGAGTAGCTCAATAAATATTGGCCATCAGTCTAAATGTGTCATCTTTCATTGTTCCTGGTAACCTTTATCTTCCTTCCCAATAACATTGCAATCCTAAACTTCCTTCTGGGTGCAACTATTCTTTTGACGATGAGTGTATATACACATACAGTACTTTTATTTAAGTAGGGATTCTCAGTACTCTAGCCACCCCCGGCTAATCCACAGGTTCCACCCACAGTTTAAGACTCTTGCACAGCCATCCTGAGTGTTTCCTCTGATAACATCTTGTTGTTCCCACAATACTTTGATCAAATCATTTTACAGTATTTTAGTCTACACAATGTGTTCTTGTTTGTAAAATAACATATACATAAACAGCTGTGAAGTGGCTGCATTCTTGGCCAAAATTTTCAATAATGGTTGTATATTCACTGTTACGTAGTCGCTCTTTTACTCTGCTCTAATGTTGTTCTTCCTCCTCCATTTTTCACCCCTTCTCTGCTCAGTTATAATCCCTATGATGGACCCAACGAGCATCCAGAGGCTGAGCTCCCTCTTGTTGCTGGGAAGTATCTCTATGTGTATGGAGACATGGATGATGATGGATTCTATGAAGGTAAAGCACATTTTTAATCGTATCAGACTATTGTCGCATATTTGTGATTAGGTAAGGGATACTCGGATTATGCCAGTAGCATGAATTCTGAAATTTAATGAAGAGGACATTTTTTTTAAGATGCTTGTTTTTAAATGCTGTTTAATATTTAAGGCTCTTGGTTATGTCTTATATTCATAAAGAGGTGAAGTCATTTTTCAGCATGCATCTGATTTTAAAGAAGCGGCTCTCCCAAATGAATCACTAGCAGATTATGTTGCAGATTGGCAGGGTTGCTAATTTGTCACTTGCCCTGCGGCTAGATGAGCGAGTGAAAAAACACTCTGGAAAGTGCACTTTCACTGAGTCACTTGGGCTGTTGTTTTTAATGGTTTCCTTTGTACTAATTATATGCTCTATTTTTGGCGGTTAACATTTGCAGCAGGCATGGTTTAGAGCTGGAGCTGCAAATTGTTTCATCCTTATTAGTGTCAGCACTGGGCGCTGCAGCGGTCTGTTCAGGATAGACATCTGTGAGAATAGCACGCGGATATTTGTTGACTTATATATCATATTAACTGTAGCGCGCGCTCAGATGAAATACCATTTACGTAACATGATCTATGGCGTTTGGAGTGAGTCATCTGCTGTGAGTCAGAGCTTTTCTCCTCTTTTTGCCGCAGGAGAGCTGCTGGATGGCCAGCGTGGCCTGGTCCCTTCCAATTTTGTGGAATTTGTCCAGGACAAGGAGAAGCTGTCTGTGGATGGGGCAGAAGAACTGGGCCAGCTGGAACATGGCTGTCTGAGCCTGACCACCATAGATGGTGGCGTTTCCCTGGACAGCCTGAGCACAGACCCTCTTGGCCCCTGCAGCAACGGAACTGGGGCTCTAGATGCTGAGGAGCTGAGCGATGACATCGTGCCTTACCCAAGGAAGATCAACTTAATCAAACAGCTGGCCAGGAGTGTCATACTGGCCTGGGAGTCTCCTCTCGTCCCACTGGGCTGGGGGAACATTAACGGGTACAATGTTCTAGTCGATGGTGAAGTTCGTTCCACTGTGCCCTTTGGGGCCCGGACCAAACTGCTCCTGGAGAAGCTGGACCTTGCTGCCTGCACCTATCGTGTGTCAGTGCAGAGCGTGACAGACCGAGGGCTGTCAGATGAGTTGCGCTGCACTATGCTTGTAGGCAGAAACGTTGCCGTGGCCCCCACAGGCCTCCGCCTGGACGATATTATGCGCGACTCAGCGGAGCTCTCGTGGCTTCCCAGCAACAGCAACTATTCCCACACGGTGTTCTTAGATGGAGTGGAACATGCAGTGGTCAAACCGTGCTGTTATAGACTGCGCTTTACCAACCTGAAGGCCACCACAGTCTACAAAGTCAGAGTGGTGGCCAAACCTCATCAAGTACCCTGGCACATGCCTCTGGAGCAGCGAGAGAAGAAAGAGGCTGGGGTGGAGTTCTGTACCCAGGCTGCAGGTAAGGAATAACAAGTCATAATCTCTGGCCCAACAGTGGTCCAGTCATTTCACAGCATGTCCCAAAGCACTATGATTAAAGGGGCATTCCATCCTAAAACTCCAAACCCAGAAAAGTTGGACAATGTGTGAAATGCCTGTAAAAACAGAAATCACAAATGTTGTTTGTCCTTAAAACTACATTTTGTTTGTACAAAAACACAAGGTTTGATGCCTGCACAGATATACTTACTCCATGGCCCAATCCCATTTCTTATTTTTACCCCTAACCCTTGTTTTTGAGTGTAACCCTCCCCCTTGAAACTTCGAGTTCGAAGGGGTAGTGGTTGAAATCTTCCCCCTATGAAATGGGACAATCCTTCAAGAACCGGATACATCATCAGTTGTCGTCAGCGGCTTTTATGTAAACAGACGAAAAGCACAGGCGCTTGCAATTCATTCACAACTTCAGGTTTACACATCAATCTATGTAACAAGTCACAGAACAAACAAGAGCACAAACAAAAAACTACATTACTTCATTAACCGGCTACTAGCGGTGCTCTGTAGGCGACCCTGCCAGTCTGCAGTGATAGCAGAGGAGGGTTCAGCTCCTCACTGCTTAAATACATTTAGGGCATCATGTGCCTTCAAAGAGGGGGATGACAGTCATTTTTTATCGCAACCAAGAATTCTTCTTAGCCAAACTTAGCTTTTTAATCACCAGCTTCATAATCGAATTTTGCTGTTCCACCTTAAATGGTGCAGCAACCTCAGGTACCAGATCGTAACTGCCATTTAAGGTGGAACGGGAAATTTCGCTAGGTAGCGACCGAGACATCAGCGCATTACTAGCGATTTTTACGTGTGTTATGAAGAAAATGACCATAAAAAAAAAAATTAACAGAGAAAATACATTAATGGTTCTCTGTGGTCGCTTGTGCAGCCACCTTGCCAATGATTCGCAAGGCATTCTGGGAATTTGCTCATAACACTCCGTTTGGAGTGTGCCTCTGCAAAATCTCCGTTTGAAGGGCCATATAGCCCTAACACTTCACCCCTTCCCCTCCATCTCAACAGCAATCGGGACAACCCTACCCCTAGACGTGAACGTGCAAAACGGAGGGGTAGGGCTAAGTGTTAGGGGCAAGGGGTGAAATGGGTTTGGGCCCATATATGGTGCTTGCAACACGTCCCAAAAATGTTGGGACAATGGCATGTTTGCCACTGTGCTAAATTACGCGGAGTTTTTTGTATTTTGTGCCACACGTTTTTTTTCAATAGGATTGGGGCAGGCCAGGCAGGCTGATTGCACAGCCTTGCAGTTGTAACACGTGCAGAATGTGGCTTGGCATTGTGATGTTATTGACGTTCCTGAAAAAGACAGCATCTAAAAGGCTGATGTTACTTACTAGCACATCCTTATACCATGACAGACTCTGACTTTAGAACTTTATGCTGGTAAAAATCTGGATGGTCCTTTACTTTTTTGGCCCAGATATGTTCCCTGAATCACCGGAGAGGAACACAGTTCTTAAAGAGGTGGACTGGTTGCCAATCGTAAAGCGGGGATTGAGGCAGGTTGCAAGTGCAGAGTGGATTTATTAAGCGTTGTCCAAGAATCATAGTGAGAACAGGCAGGGGTCGAAACACAGGCAGGCAACACCAAAGACAAAGATCAGAGCAAACAAAGCGGTAGAAATGGAGGCCCAATGAGTTCTTGGTCAGCTGCAGGTGTGCAAGAGTGGGTGGAGCCAGAAAAAAAGCCATGTGCTATACAGCACAGGTACAGGAGGGGGCGATATGTTACACTGAAGCAATTTTTGGCAAGTTGATAACATTATATACCTTTTCTTCATGCTGTTTTGATCAGTGTGGATCTACAGAACACTGCTTTCTTTTTGGAATTGGGTTTATAATATTTAATATGTTATTTGTCATGCTGTGTAATGTTCTACAGTGCAGCGTTGCATCTTCAGTTTGACAGAATTCATGACACTGCAATACCCAACAAAGTTCAGCTTCCCGGCTGTAATGTTGGCTTTCTTCTGTATTAGCCACATATCTGACCGTTAGTATTCATCCCAAAGCCCCTGTCATTCTTCAGAAGTTCCTCTCAGCTTCAAAATACACAGCACATACACAGACTAGCCACTTCATTAGGTACACCGCCTTGTATCTACTCTCTTTGTCCATTTTATCAGCCCCCCTTATCTTATAGGACCACTTTGTAGTTCTACAGTTACAGTCTGTAGTCTGTCTGTTTCTCTGTATACTTTATTACCCTGTTCTTCAATGGTCAGGACCCCCACAGGACCACCACAGAGCAGGTATTATGAGGGTGGTGGTTCATTCTCAGCACTGCAGTGACACTGACATGGTGGTGATGTGTTAGTGAGTGTTGTGCTGGTGTGAGTGGATCAGACACAGCAGTGCTGGACTACAACAGATGGACTACAGTCTGTAATTGTAGAACTACGAAGTGCTCCTATATGGTCCGTGGAGCTGATAAACTGGACAGTGAGTGCAGAAACAAGGAGGTGTACCTATAGAAGTGGCTGGACGGTGTACGTAAGTGTAATAATTGAGCTTAGTAAGACCATGCAAATGAAAAAAATAGATTGCACTAAAATGTGTAATGTGTTCCAACCGTGGACCATTTTTTATTTGAATTGCCTTAATTATTCAGTGGCCTGAATGTTATTCATTCTTTAACAGCAGGAGCATATTAACAGATGTCTGTTGAGCGAGACTCATTACTGCTGTATTTCACTGATTTCCTGAATTAGTTAATTCATTGTTTCCTCAGGCTCAGCCTCCGAAATGTAGATGGAGCTGAGTCTGGCTTCTTCTTTGCCAGCTTCTTATTCATTTTTTTGTTCCACCTTAAATGGTGCAGGAGTTACATTCTGGCTGGTGCTTCAGAGTCCACTGATCTCCAAGGCGCAACCCTGATCTGTAGATTAGCTTTTCTTTTCTTTCCAAACCCCCCTAAAACACTTGTATATTGTGAAGCACTTCGCACCCAAGCACAGTCTGTCAGCCGTAAAGATTTTCTTGTTCCATCTGAATGTCCATGTTGTTGCATGCTTGAATTCAGATATCTCCCCTCTGCCTGGTGCATGCACTGAACCAAGAAGAACACTCTGTTCCAAACCCCACTGATTCATTTGGGCTCAATGTGCAACTGACTGTGTTATCTGTCCCCTCCAGGGCCCCCTCTTCCACCCCACGAGGTGCAAGTCCAGTGTGGTCAGGCCCCAGGGATTCTCCAGGTCCGCTGGAAGCCCCCTCCGTTAACACCCATGGGGACTTCCAATGGTGCTAACGTCATTGGCTACGCAGTATGCACCAAGGGCCAGAGGGTGAGGGCATGAATCACTGCACAATAGTCATTCCCAGCCATGTTTACGTAATACATCCACACTGCACATCAACAGTCCAGAGGACCAAAAACAATGGTTTGCTGAAAAGTCCTTTCTGAAAATTTCTACTCATTTAGATCATGCTGCTGCCCTCAGCTGGAGAAGACGGGTCATTACAACTGTTCAGCTTGCAGCTGTACATTTTTAGTGACAGTCGTGTTTTTAACTGAACAGTACTATTTATACTACCTGTAAAAGCCACCCCCCCCCAGTCAAATCACATTTCTTTGATTTTAAGTGAACACATCTTCTACAGAGATCCAGAGATCACACTTCTACACAATTTAATATATAGCTTCAGTGTATTTCATTAGGACCTAATTTTCCGCAATTTGAGGAAAAAACATAACATGTAGCCTGTGCCAAAATTGCAGCATATTTATATTTTGTATTTTTTCCAACATGTTAATCTGGATATGTTCAAGCTTTTGCTTATGCATGTAAGTTTATTAAATTAATTCACACATTAAATAAGATGTTCATCCACACTTTGAATTTTGGACACACACTTTAAAAAAAGGTGGCACAAAACAGTTCTTATATACCATAAAAGTATGAAAAAGAATTCTTTATGTTATACTAAGAGCTAGATTTGGTTTCCTTAAATAACTGACTGTATAATTGTACAACTGTATAATCTGATTCAGCAATCTTTAAACAAAAACAAAATCAGTTCTTCTCATATAAGAGCCATTTTGGTTCTCCAAGAACACTTTTTTGAAATCAAGTTGGAAAATCGTTTTACAGGTTTAAAGAGCCTGTGTAGAATGGTGAAGGTTCTTTAAAGGTTTGTTTAACATTACAGATGATACAGTTATATGGTTATACACCAAATCCTGTTCTTGGTATGACATAATGGAACATTTTTTATACTATTACAGTATTATTCAGTTATTAGCCTTTCAAAACCAAGACTTATATCAACAGCTTTGAGTCAGCACTTTTACCTGTTTTTTTATGTCAAGCAATGAAAAAACATGTCAAATATCCCATGAATATTTTTCTTACCCAAAAACTAAATAGAGAGCTCATATCAGGCCTGGTTTAATAGAACGGCACTGGCTAGCTAGGATCCAGTAGAATGGATTTTAAGGTTCTGCTGCTAGTTTTTAATGCTCTAAATAGTCTAGCAGCTGATTAAAAAATCTAGCACTTAGCTTCTCTAGCTTCTCTGTTTATGTTCCAGCTTGTGATCTTAGATCTGCAGATACTGGCCTTCTGCAAACACCTTCTGTAAGGAACTTAATTCCAGCTTGTATTACACAGTGGAGCTCAGTGCTCACTTGTAATACACATTTAATAATGTATATCTTTAATTCAGTGTTCAAAACTACATCTTTGTGATATTTATACTTTTTTACATATTTATACAAATAAAATAATAATAATAATAATCATGATTGTGATGACTGAAGTTCTCTGCAAGCACTACCTACTGTATGTCATGCTACGTGAGGTAGTTATGATACATAATAAATATTTAAGACTGAATAGAATGAAACTCTGAACTAGATGACTGTGATGATAGTCTGATATTCAGTCTGACTTCCTGTTTCTTTTAGATCGCTGAGGTGTTGTACCCGCTGGCAGACTTTGCAACAGTGGAGCTGAATCGTCTCCAGTGTTTAGAGGCCCGTGAGGTGGTGGTCAGGACTTTATCAGCACAAGGGGAATCGCAGGACTCCCATGTCGCCGTCATTCCTAACAACCTGCTTGTGCCTCTTCCCCAAGCCCTCCCTCCACCTCACCACATCCAATCGCCTCTTCCGCATCAGCCGCCCCAGCCCCTGCCTCCCCGCCCTGCACTCCCACCCTCGATTCAGCCTCTTCCCCCTCATGCTTGCCCACCTCCACCACATGCCCACCTCCAACCCCTCCCCGTTCACCCAAACCAGCCATCCCCTCATCTACAGCCTCATCCCATGCCACATCCCACTCAGCCATCTCCTCCACACCTCCAGCCTCTTCCCCCTCACCCCTTTCCCCAACCCCAGCCCACCATTCCGATCCCACAGCCAACCATTCCAATGCCCCAACCCCATATCCCCCAGCTAGCCCTTCCTCAGCCCCAGAGACCACTAAGTGCCAGAGAGCTGGAAACCAAAGAGCAGGGGCCAGGCATGCTTCATCCTACTGGGGGTCCACCCCAGCCATGGGAGCCCGTCTGTTCTCCGTCTGGCTTGCCTCCGGCCCTGCCGCATGGACACACACTGGAGGCCCCGCCCTGCCCCAACCGCCGCTCGCCATCTCCTCAGAGAATCCTCCCACAGCCCAGAGGCACACTCATCCCCGACAACATGGCAAAGGCCATCGCCAGGGAGGCTGCCCAACGAGTGGCAGCAGAGAGTGGACGAGTGAGTGTCCTCTGAGTAACTTCCAGCTGTTTGATGCTTAGCTTCCCATATGCTGCCTTTCAGAGCTTGGAATGTTTTCAGTATAAATCCTGTTTTAGATGTTTCCATAATGACGAGGCAGATAGTTTGGCAGAAAATGATTCTAAATAGATAAATACATTATATCATTTATCACCTACTGACTACTCTTTAGTCCTAAAACATTTAAATTAATGAATAAATGTCTAGGAAACTTTCTGTGAGTGCTATCTGGAGAGACTTTATGTAGTGACACGCTACAAGCGAGCTGGTGGTTATTGAAGTCTCTGAAAGTATTTTGCCGTATCTAGATGGAGAGGAGAAGTCAGGGCTTTCACTCTCAGAACTCAGATGAGGAGGAAGATGAGGAAAGCTATCAGTCCCGCAGAAGAGGAGCATCTGTGGATGACTTCCTCAGGGGCTCAGAGCTGGGCAGGCAGGTACGGGAGCTGTGGGGTGGCACTGATAAATATGATTTAGCTAGAGACTACTGCCAATGTCAGAACTGAATCCTCGGGTTTGGTGTGATTGGTTTTGTGCCGTGTTCTGAAGGTCTGTACTTTTGCCTCAGTCCCACTACAGTCACAGTGAAGAGTACCAGACAGAAAGCAGTCGGGGTTCGGACTTGTCTGACATCATGGAGGAAGATGAGGAGGAGCTGTATTCAGAGATGCAGCTAGAAGAAGGACGACGACGCAACTCGCACAATGCTCTTAAGGTGGGTTTAAGTATATTTCAGGTGACACGACCATCATAAGTATAGGTGAAAAAGTCATCACGGCTGAACATTTACTATAAGCCAGACCTTTTCTTGAATTGTATTACTAATATATTGCAATCCTTGAACAGAATTTAGATCAGATATCAGAGAGAAAAAAAATCTATCCAATCCATATCCTTAACAAATAGCACTTATACATTGTGTCACATCATGTTCCCAGCTGTGTATTTCTTCCTGTAGAGCACTAAGGTAGTTTGGCCAGTATTTTAGTCTATACGTGCATGCTCCTTAATACAACTAGCTCATTTAAAGCTTATATGTGTTTAGTGAAAATTTGACCGATTTCTATATTGGCTGTCAGGAAGGTGTCAAGCTGCTAGTACTCTAAAACATATGAGCGACCACCTGAGAATCCAGACCTCAGGATCACTGAATGTGTTTGGGGTTATTTAGTTAGTGACATAAAGCAAATGCAGTCAACTTTTAACACTGAACTATGGTGATCCATGCAGTAAATTGGGAAATGTCCCCCTTAGGAATGGAAGCTTCTGTTAAATTTATGCTTTTTGCTTTTTCCTCATACTGCAAAATCAATAACCCTTTGGCTGGAAATTAAATACAATTTCAATAAATGAAAGGTGACTTTTGCACTGTACTGTAGAGTCTGTGGCTGCATGTGAAATTGCATGCCTCTGCTCTAATTAGTAGGGAAAAATAGTACTCCATAACGAGAGCATATCGTTGTTGTCCAATTAAAAACATGAATCTTCTTTTAGTTGCTGTTTACTTTTATGCATCATTTGAACACAGCAGCTGTCCTTTACATTGTGTGAAAATTACACGACCAACAAAAATGTCCTAAAATTACTTGGTAAAAAGTCTGATTCCATTTACTTACATTAAAACTGCAGGGGGCTGGGGTTTTACCCCCTCCTGTAAAAGTTACCATTTTGGAGATTCTTTTTTTTTCTTTGGACAGTGGCGATATAAACCATCCTATTCATTAAATTGCACTCAAATAGTACCTAAATGTTTTGCTACCTCTGGTTAAAACCTGATGCTTATAAAAACTCAACAGTCAATCAATCCTGTAACTCCAGAATTACTTTTCAGAAACTGGGAGAGGATGAGGTGAGAATTCTTAATAGTCTGTTTAATAGTCTACAATAGTCTATGTTTGCTTTGTCTGTTGTGGTTTAAGGTTGGAGGGAACACATCGTCTTCAGGGCGGCTGGATCGTGACGCAGCCCGGAGGCCAGCTCACGGAGGTCCTCAGCCCCAGAGAAGACCTCTTATGGTGCCCTCCATTGGTCAGTGGACTCCCAGTCCAAACATTGAGCAGATGTTCTTTGTGCCCCCCTAAATGTCCTGCTCAACATTTCATCGTAGATGTTAGGATGTGAGAACCTCTGTGAGCTCCTCAGTGAATGCTGATCACCCTTGTGTCTGAACCATGTTCATGTTCTGTCAGTCCTTTAATGAGCTTCACATGATACAATTCCTGTGGGTCTGAAATCAAAGTCTGTCTTCTCCAGGCTAAAGGCAATGTAACAGAGCTTTTATGCTTTATTTAGCACTACTTGAAAGTTCCCTAAATTAGCACCTTATTTCTTCATATCTGGGGCACCTGCATAGTTCTCCAAGACCTGCAAGACTGAGGTGACTGATAAGGCCAATGCAGCGGAGGGTTGTGTAGCTTGTGCATGGTAACAGCTCTTTGATTGGTGTTTCCCTCAGAGATAACCACTGAGAGTAACAGTGAGGGGAACCTCTCTCCGGTCATGGAGGATGTTTACTATGGCAGTGTAGCGCGGCACAGGACATGGTCCTCGCGGAGGCACAGGGGCCACAGGCCTCCCTATGGTACGTGTTGCAGCTCCTCGCCCTACCAAAGCACGCTCGGTGCAAGCCGAGAAAGAGGAGGGAGAAAGAAGTGGTCTGGGACAAAAATGCCATTAAGAGCCTTGATTTGAAACGCATGAGCCACTGGACTGCACCGAGATGGAGGCTTGTGCTGAGGCGCACTGATCCACACTAGCTGTAAGATGGTTGTCCACCACGGCAGAGTGTTTGCTTACTGCTCAGAGAATGTTCCTACCCCCCTTTGCACTGACCTGCCATGAGTTGCCTGCTGAACCCTTCTCCTTTTCAACTTCAACACACCCATAATTTTTACTTTGACTGTGCATGATTGGGTGGTAAAAGTTAAGGGTGGTGCCTTATGCCGAATGCAGATTACTAGCTAATCCATGAGTAGAATTTGCCTTTCACGAACAAACTGCAATAACATATTCAAATTCAGCGTTTTCTTTGCGTCAGCTGTAGATTCACCATTCCAGAATGCACACTGGGCATGTTTGCCCATTCCTCTTTGGCAGTAAATGCTGTAAGACTGAGGAAAAAAAAACAGGTGCAACTTTATCCCTGACTAATCATGCCCGTCTGATTGGTCTCCCTCAGGTCCAGCTTACTGCATGGTTACAGTAGCCCAGACTGTGTGTTTATTCTTTTCTCTGTCTTTGTCTGTTTTGTCTGTCGGGCTCTCGGCGAAGCACTTTGGCTTGCTGCTCGTGTGTAATGTGTTGCCATATGGGTGCACTACCCCCACACTCCATACCCATTTCATTACAGCGTCTTTGGTTTGTCTGTTAATGTTTTCAGAAAGCAAATAGTGACAGTAATGGATTGAGCACATTGCAGGTATGTTTGGAAAAGTGTAAGGCACTAACACTCGGTCCACTGATCTGAATTACTGCATGGTCATTTGAACAAATGCAAATGACTTCACCTTAAACAATGATATGTGAGTCTGTAGAGGTTGTATAAGAACATGCATATGTCAGTACTCTGTGAAATGGATGATTCCTGACCGAGATATTTGGCAACACTACTTAGGAGCCTTATAACACATACATAATCATTGAACAACATGTTGAAAAACCAATAGCTGACTGACTTGTGCAAGACTTTTGTTCCATTTGTAACACTATTATGAGGCATTGCTGCATTGAGGCATTGCTGTCAAGCACAATTAAATAATACTAATAATAATAACTCTTCACCATCTCATTTTTCTGAGACAATATGTTATAAAACATATTCAAACTGAGCGTAATAATTGGATTAATTCAATCAACTGCACCACTAAATCAAAAAGAGCTTTTAGCCTGTTTGCTAAGTATTATGACCTTAACTTGTTGACATCTGGTAATAATATTTTATAATGAGATATTTTCTCATAACTATGACACAATGTCATTTTTGCTACATATTTTCTCGTAATAAGGAATTATGGTCAGGACACCCACAGGACCACCACAGAGTGACACTGAAGTGGTGGTGGACTGTTAGTATGTGCTGTGCTGGTGTGAGTGGATCAGACACAGCAGTGCTGCTGGAGTTTTTAAACACCTCAGTGTCGCTGCTGGACTGAGACTAGTCCACCAAACAAAACTATCCAGCCTGCAGTGTCCTGTGGGCAGCGTCCTGTGACCACTGATGAAGGACTACAGAATGACTAACACAAACTGTGCAGCAGCAGATGAGCTACAGTCTCTGACTTTACATCTACATAGTGGACCAGCAAGGTAGAGTGGACAGTGAGTGGACACAGTGTTTAAACACTCCAGCAGCACTGCTGTGTCTGATGCACTCACATCAGCACAACACACACTAACACATCACCAACCCTGTCACTGCAGTGTTGAGAATGATCCACCACCCACATAATACCTGCACTGTGGTGGTCCTGCAGGGGTCCTGACTATTAAAGAACAGGTTAAAAGTGGAATAACAACGTATACAGAGAATCAGATGAACTGCAGTCTGTAATTGTAGAACTATAAAGTGCTCCTGTATAGTAAGTGAAGCTGCCAAAATGGACAGTGAGTGTAAATACAAAGAGGTGGTTTATGTTATGGTTGATGGGTATATGTTTAATCTACAACATGTTTTCCCAAAATAATGAGATATTATTTATAATTATGACCTCATACGTCACTTTTAGTGTGTATTTTCTTGTTATGACAAGATATTTCCCCCATAATACAATATATTATATACATTATATACAAGTGTTGCGTACCGCCTTTTCTTATTTTAATCATATCATTAAATGGGATAGATACATTTGTTTCTCAAGCTATAATGGGGTTGTTTGTTTGTTTACAAAGTGAATCATATCTGGCGTTCCCTATTCCTAACATCCCCTTCCATCTGTCCCTGCCAAATATTAAGCCAAACGTATGCCCATAGATTTTTACATGTTATTCAGTGATTATGTGTGACTCATGAAGGCGTGAAGGAAGTCATCACCATATCAATATAAATGTTTAAGTTGTCAGTCTTCCATCCACCCTGTTCTAGATGGTTATAGGGATCGTGGCCGACGTTCTCCTCCATGCTACGATGAATCTGAGCCTGAAGACCCATTCCGGATCTTCGTAGCATTGTTTGACTATGACCCCCTCTCCATGTCCCCAAATCCGGATGCAGCTGACGAGGAGCTTCCTTTTAAAGAAGGGCAGATTATCAAGGTAAGGTGGCTCCGGGTCAGGAGCCATACGGCCGTTTCTTGTTGCGGATGATATTATTTTCATCTGGTGGGACTGAGGATTTGCATGAACGGATTTAAACTGATAATGTTTGACTGTCAGGCCAGGCCGGTATTATGACTGCTGTGCACTCTGTTCGACCTCTCTGTCTCAGGTGTACGGGGACAAGGACACCGACGGGTTTTATAGAGGGGAGATTCGCGGCCGGTCTGGCCTCCTTCCATGTAACATGGTGTCAGAGATTCGAGCTGAGGATGAGGAGACTATGGAGCAGCTGATGAAGCAAGGGTTTCTCCCACTAAACACTCCTGTGGATAGAATAGGTATTGCATCGTTCTAAGATCTGGCAGCCCAAAGGATACAAAACATACATAAATATCTCCATATCTCTCTTTCATGCTCCTTATTGTTGTGTTTTAAGCAGGTCTTTTAGCAGAAATGGGTTTTTACAGCCTTTATAATAAGCTACAGATACAAAATACACTCATCATCAAAAGAATAGTTGCACCCAGAAGTGTCAGACTGCAGTGCTATTCAGAAGGAAGATAAATGTTACCAGGAACAATAAATGATGATAAATTGATTGATTTGGGCAATATTTATCAAGCTACACATACAGAAGTAGTATCTCTTAGTAAGGCATCAGGCCGCCGTGTTTGCTAACGCAACATGCCAGACGGATTGGTTGGTCGTCACTATCAAGACAAAAGTGGGACTCATCACTGAAGATGACCTGCTGCCATTCTGAGTCACTACATGACAGTCTTGCACAACACCATTGCAGTTTAAAGGCAGTGGTCATAACCGCCTGTGTGCATGTAGTCCTGCGTCGTGCAGCCGTCTGCCAATGGTGCTGGCACTAACAGGATGACTCATGGAGGGCATCACTGCTCACCGAATGTCCACGGTCGTGGCCGTTGGGTCAGTCGGGTACAGCAATAAGGCCCATCCTTGCTTATGTCACATGCGCGGCTGAGCGTGAAACTTGAATCATTTGCACGTGTCATTCCAAGTGTCATTCCTGTTGGTTGATTCCTTCTGGGTGCAACTGTTTGTGCAACTGTTCTTTTGAGGACAAGTGTATATTTATCCAAAAATTAAATTAAAACATAAAAATATAATAACATACATGAGCGATAAATGATTCAAAAAATGGAAATATTTGCAGGTACGTAATATCCTATGATTATAATAATTCACATTCCCTTGAGGTCTTATTATACTTCTTGCGAATACAGTATTCGTAATGCTTCAGTGTACAATATGACATAATTGCGGAGAAAATGAACAACCGCAGATTGTACAAAAGCTTTGCTTGCACATGGCAACTCCATGGATGAAAACACTACACGGCTGTGATCAGTCAGTACAAAAGAGGAGTGCTATGGAATAAAGATGGACGACTTCAATAAATACCAATATTTCACCATTAAATGCACATGTATTAAATAGACAATGAGTTTTTTCATTAAGTGTGACATTAAATGTGTAATTCAGTAGTAGTAACTACTATTCTGCACTAAAACATATAAGTTCTCTTATATTTACGTTCACAAAAGGACGAGGCTCAAGTTTGCTTCCTGTTCGCCAGCTACTTGTAGCTAGAACTGTGATTGAATTGGTTTCCAGTAGTCAGGGATCTCATCATAAGATATCATCATAAGTATGCTAATCTTTCTGTTAGCTGTAGTGTTACGTGAAATCACATTTGATGTTATTTGTAATAAGATACTGTTTATTCCTTATTTTACTGTCGCCTGTAAGTATTTTTAACACAGAATTCCCAGCAGGCTGTCTGTAACTGGTCTACACTCTATTTTCTCTCAAAGTTAAATATGTTTTGCTCTCATTAGAACAGACTGAACAGTTAGCAGCGTAACAGACTCCCCCAGTAATATTTAGGATTCTCTGCAAAACTACAATCACTACTACTACTACAACTGTTACTAGTTTCAGATATTCTGTGTTTAAGCTAGAATTTGAAACAAATGCCATAAAATGTCAGCATACACCACTACTAACTTGGCTGTAACGTAACATAGTGGTGTTATGCTGAAAGAAGGCTATATATAAGCAATTAGTGAGGCTACTGCATTAAACATTGCTATGTAATGAAGTGCCTGGCTGGCATAGCCATGATTTTATGACCAACGTTCTATGTGTAAACAAGTATACAAACGAAACACAGAGCAGCTAGGAAGAAGACATGTCAGCAAGTAGATCTAAATACCCTAACCAGCATGTCTTCTCATTTAATTCATTAAAAATACATATTTTATCTTTATTTCTTGGGGCCCATAGGAGGTAAACCAAATTATAGTGGTTCTTAAATTTTCTAGTTGTTGCTGTAGTCTGTAATGGTGTGTTCATGAGGAAGATATGATTCTCTCTTTCCTGAGGTGAACTTTAGATCTGAATAATTCCTCCTTCCTTTCACAGAGCAGAACAGAAAAGGCCGTCACCCTGTGGCTACTAGAAGAATGGTTGCCCTTTACGACTATGACCCCAGAGAGAGCTCCCCGAATGTGGACGTAGAGGTGCTCACACACACTCACACAGGAGAACACTCTGAGTGTTCCAGATTACTGACTGATCATGTCTAGGCTAACTAACTATATCCTCTCTGATACAGGCAGAGCTGACGTTCTGTGCTGGAGACATCATTAATGTGTTTGGGGAAATAGACGAGGATGGATTTTACTGTGTAAGTGATTCCGCTGAGCTGGTTGTTGTTACCATCTTGTCTTAAAATGCACATATCATGAAAATCATGTAATGTATCATGTAAATGTCACTTTGAATTGGGCAGTGTAAACAGTTTCAAAATATACCATGCATGCTATACATGCTATATAGTCCATATATACACTGCAAAAATGGTATCTTGGCAAGATTGTTATGACTATATTATAAGAGCATTTCACTTATTTGTTTTTTTGTTATTTTTATTTTTATTTTTGAGTGATTTTATCAAGTTAAATTATCTCACTGTATTGTCAGAGTTGTATGAAATAAGCTTGAAATGAAAAGTAAGCTCACTGGACAGAAAACGAGTCACCTTGCGTGTTTAAGGTGGTAGTAACTTCAGGCTCCTGCAGATGGCGCACAGGGATGATATAAATACCTGCAGGGTGTGAGTGACGGGATTCATAGATAGAGAAGAGGTGTTACAGTGCAGTGAGTGTCTCATTCCATGTGTGGAAAATGGGTCGCAAAGTAGATGTTAATGACCGGCTAAAAGGAGTGTTTGCATTTGCAGTCATAGTTTGAAGGAAGTAGCTGAATTTGCAGGTGTATGGAAGCGTACGGTCATACGGGTCTACCAGCAGTGGCAGAAATCCCAGTCTACAGGAAACTCTTCTCAGAATTGTGCCAGGGAAAGCATCCACCAAATCTGGCCCAGCTGCACAATTCTGTTATTTGTGCTTGTGGAGGCATTACACGCTATTAGGTACATTTCAGTCACAGGTGACTCATTTTTTGTCTGGTTGGGTAACACAGATCAATCTTAATGGCACGAGCAAAAACAACTTATGTTAAGGAATTTAAAATGTAGAATATGTCTATGTAACAATCATTTATGACTGTTTTGGTAAAGGGACATGAAATAAAAAATCAAATATAAAATATGGGTCTTTTTCAATTTAGCACACCAGTTTGAGTGTACCATTCGATGAGACCGTTCCTTTACAACGATCTTAACCATCCTTCACCGCAAAGAGATGCTCTGTTAAGGTTAGCTCATAGGATTTAGATTGTGATTGCAATGTCCTGTTTTTCCTTTTGCAGGGAGAGATTAACGGACACCGGGGCTTGGTTCCCTCCAATTTCCTAGAAGAAGTGCCTGATGACGTGGAGGTCTATCTGACAGACACTCCAACTCGCTACGAGCCGGAAGAGCCAGCGCCGGTGCCGCGCCCGGAGGCCAAACGGGTACACCATCGCCGCTCTCAGCGCTAGGCCCTGTGTCCATCCATCCTCCGTTTGAGTTCCGTCCGCTCGCCGTCTCTCTGTGTTTTCTCGTGCTTGTTTGTTTTGTGTGGTGGTGCAAGTGCATAGTGGTTTCCAGTCCAACCTTTCTTGCGTTTGGAAAGGGAGAAGCAAAGCCCATTGTGAACTGAAAGATCAGTGCACAGACAGACAGACAGAAGTAATGCTGCAGTGCGGGGGGATGTTGATAGAGCATCCTCAGAGGACATTGGGACAAAACACAAAAATCTCATTCCTGCAGTGGAAAGCGAACGAGACTCTAAAATGTCTTTGCACTGAAACGTGACAACCTACACAAAAACGACATTGGCTAAAGTGCTTTACGAACATGTCCAAAGGGTCCGTGACTCATGATTTGTAACCCTTTGAAATGACTAATGTAGGTGGCCCTTCATTAGATAAGCATGCCTTTTTCAAAATGAACTTCATACCTTTTATATAAGAGTAGCGTACATTGGCCTTTGTGTTGTGTTCCTTTAAGGAGGCTTTGTTTCTTTTTTTTTGTATACTGCACAACCTTCGAAATTCTATTTTTCAGACCCTAAGAGCTTTGAGAACATGCAAATATCATTCATCCGCTCTCTTACAGAGAGAACAAACTGATGACACCTTTACTGTAATGATAAAATCAAAGAAATAAACCAGAAGCTGAAGCGAATTCTCTTGATGACCTATCAGTGGGCCATCCGTGTTCATTTGTGTATTGGTGTTTTGTTTTTTCTTCTTTTCTTTAACTTTTCCTCATGTTTGATGTGTGGATGTTACTGAAATGATGTTGCTGCATTCTGATTTCCTTTTTTCCCCACCCGCTTGGCTAAGAAAAAAAAAAAACAGCAGAGGAAGATCGTTCATTTTCCATTCTAGCAGGCTCTGTTTCTACTGTGTAAGTGAGCAACTGGGGATACCAGTTACTGGTCTCATGCAGAGGGAAAGTCCACCAAGGCCCAATAACTGAAATTACACAAAGACTATAAACAGGCCAGAACAGTTTAGTTCATGAAGTTTAGTTCTTTGAGGGGAGATAAAGCTTATAATCCCCTCTGCAAACACAACTTGTAGACTGAGGGGTTCCAGTATTGATTTCCCTAGTTTCCATAGTTTTCCTCTTGCTTTACAGTATAAACACTTGACAAGTTTACTTTTTGACTTTCACACGTGTTAACCCATTAATGTCCGTATGTAAAATTTCTTTGGCCTGCATGGAGGGTATAGCGTGTGTGATTGATGTGATATTATATGATGGTTCCTTACAATACAGCAAAAATAAGGATTGTCTAAACATGTGCTGTGTGTTCCTAACGTTTGCACCATGTGCACAGTTGCCATGCATGCACACTAGCAGTGTAGCGCTGCACACATGTTCAGCTTCAATACAGTTTTTTTCTTTCTTGATGATAATAAGGTCACCAGACAAAAAATGAGCACGAATGACAGTTGGCATGAAAGCGACATCAACGTTCAGACACTCTTGCAGTATTGTACTGTTGGGCCAGATTTGGTGGATGCCTTCCCTGGCACAGTTCTGAGGAGAATTTCCAGTAGACTGCGACTTCTGCCAATGCTGGTAGACCCGTATGACCGTATGCTTCCATGCACCTGCAAATTCAGCTGCTTCCTTCACACTATAGCCTTTGGCATGCCCAAATACAAACACTCCTTTTAGCCAATCATTAACATCTGCTTTGTGACCCATTTTCCACACATGGAACAAGATATTCACTGCACTGTACCACCTCTTCTCAATCTCTGGATCCCGTCACTCACACCCCACAGTATTGTATTTATAGCCCGATCATCCTCATGCAACGCCATCTGCAGGAGCCTGAAGTTACTACCACCTTAAACACACAAGGTGACTCATTTTTTGTCTGGGGAGCTTATTAACTTTAAGGCTTTAATATTAGCTTAACTGACTGATTTGGCTCAGATAAAAAAAAAAAAAGATAAAAGAAACGTTTACCAGCAGAAACCACTAGAACCTCTAGAATTGATCATTGATTAGCCAGTCTTTTAAGCATGGCACATGCATAGCTTTAAGCCCCTCCCTGCCCACTGTACTCTGATAGGCTGTACCCAGACGTTTTCTGTGAATTATGGTAATGGAGACACCCTTGAAAGAGAGCAAGAGGCATATACTATTCCCATAGCGGTTCCCATAGACTTCAGCCTCGTCATGACCACAGACGAAGTTTCACAAGCTGTTTTTGCTGGCATCAGTTTCTTGCATTTTCCCCCTCATGAACATAAACTTTTGGTGCTCCATAAAAGCTCCTTGTGGTTTCTTGGTTAGACTGATTCTGAGCAACCATAAACGGCTCAAACCACAGGTACTTCGCAAGTTTGTGATAGTGCTCACTTTGTAAAAAATCACTTCCTGCCCTCCATCTACAGTTTGCACTGCAGCAGAGCAGTGACGTAATGTCGTTTGCAAACATCCTGGAATTCAGCTATTGCACATGAATGGGTTAATATGGAAAGCTGAGGAAAACTGTTTTCTAGTAAAGCACATATACCTTCCTATCTGGCACACCAATGCATCAGACAATAATATGGTATCTGCAGTTGGTTCCTGGTGTGTGGTTTGTTAATGTGTCTGTTCTGGTGCTGACAGCAACACCCTGTTCTCCTGACTATCCCACACCTTGCTTCTCTTTAACAGCAAAGCCACAGCATGTCAAATACCAGTTCTTATCAGTAAGGTTATTCAGTTGATTTGATTAAAGCTATCCGGCTGGGGAACAGCAATGCAACTTTTAAACCAATAGAGGCGGTTGACTTCATTTTCTACAAGTCCTCTATGCAGGAACTGTTCAAATCAGAGCATTGTAATTCATAGTGTAGACCCTATTCAGCTCTCCGCCTCCTGATTTGCGCTCCTGCTCTCCTGGGTTTCTCGCCTACTTTTACACCCAGTCTATACAGACTCTGCTGAGTCACTGCAGAAATGACTCACTGTGGCATCTTTAGAACGGTTTGAAAAGCTTTTCAGGGCAATAGACAGTGTGTGAAGGTCCAAAATAAGCAGCTAAAAGCTGCAGTGAAGCCCCAGAAATAGGCATTCCTTTGTTGTTCAAGCTAGAGCAGGCACGTGAGGTGAAGTCACACTTGCTGTTTAACACCCTGCACTGTCCTCCCCCTCCTGATGGATCTCTCATTAGGTGCCTGTGGAAAACACAGTTCCAGCTCCGGCCCCTGGAAGACCAGCGTCCCCCACTGTGCGCCCCCTGCTCCCTGTGGGGCCCATCAGGCCCCTGAGCCCTGCCAGGGGCCCCCGAGACCTGGCCTCCAAAAAGAAAAAAGGACTGCTCTCCAAAGGGAAGAAACTGCTGAAAAAGTTCTCAAAGTGAAGGCTGTTTGCTTCAAAACATACTGTAGACCTCCATACGCAAAGCTTAATCAAAAAGGGCATCAAAATGGGCTCAAGTCAACAGTGCAGCGTTAAACCTTTCAAACAATTCCACAATAGTATTCATACTTACTTGCCACGCACACATACTAGAATACGTGCTCGTTTGGGTGACAAGTGTTGACGTGTGACAAACCGTGTGTCCTCTATTCTCATTCAAATGAAATCAAATGGTTTTGGAATGATAGAAACCTGGGGCCGGATTCTCAAAGCTTCAAGAAAGTTACTAATGACAGCCATCGTAACGGCCTTATGACCCTCTTAACCTTGGACCACTCTGTGACTGGCTAATAACCTTGCCCATACCTCATTCTTAAAGGTACAGCAGGGTGTCCTAAGGTAGTGGTGGCAACGGACTACACTCCTGGGCTAAACCTTAAAGGGAAAATGGCATGTCAGCTGTTTTGCTCTCTACCAGTGCCAGACAAAAGATCAATATGTACTCAGCCAATAGGATGAAGCCCATGTGCTACATTATTGCCCTCTGACTATTGCACACACTGGCATAACCAATGGGCTAATTAACCTCTCGGAACCCCTGAATGTCTTGATATCACAATTCTTGGGGGGCTCCCTGACAAATTAAACGTGTTTTCAAGTTTATAAAGCAAATTGGAATTGTTAAACCAAAAATAGTTATTGAAATCGTAATTGAAGATTTGTTTAACCAAAATTTGGTTCCACTGAAGCTAGCATATCAGTGCTGCTATGTTGAGTGAGTAATCAGCCAGCCAACACTGGAGTATGCAGCCAAAATGCGACCCCCACCCAAAAAACAGAGGGTATTTCACCCCCTGGGAAGAACCATTCATTGTTGCTCTCATTTATTGTTGCCGTATCTCCAGAATAGCTATTTTACAGAAGTAAAAATGGAACAAAAATTTACCCAGAGGTGTTTTCAAACATTCTATTGGTCCATCTGTCATGAAACATTGATACATTTACAGCATGTAGCTGACGCTCCTATCCAGAGTGACTTACAAGGTTAATCATATTACAGGTAGGCCAATGTAGTGTTAGGAGTCTTGCCCAAGGACTCTTATTGGTGTAGCACAGCATAGTCACCCAGACTGGGATTCGAACCCCAGTCTCCCACATGTGGTGGTGGTTCCCTGGTGGGTAGTGGTGTTACCTGCTGAGCTACACCAACCACATATGGTGCAGTTGACACTTTCAGCTGAGGTCAAAACAACACAGAAATGCATAATTAAAGACCTAAACTGGCGAGAACTTGTACAGTTAAATCGTGATGATCACCCAGTCGTAATAAGCAAGCTTAATATCGTTGTTTATTTTGCAACGTTATTTTAATCAAGTCCTTCTAACCATGTTGTTAAAGGAGAATGGCACCAAGTTTTCTAAAAATGTCTGCATAATTAAATAATTCAGATGTAAACAAAGTTATTCAGAGCGGTTGGTTGTGAAATGCCCCATTCTGGAGGACCTTACCGATTGTTCAGAGTGATGAGAACCAGACATCTACCTCTAACATGTCTCTCACAGCTACCTTTTACTGGTTATCATATCATAGCAGCCTGCTACTGGCTTGTTTAGCCACAGAACGTTGGAGGTGTGGCAGTGTGGAAGGGCAAGTTCGAAGCACTATGGGTAGTGCCGAGGCAGCAGTACCAGAGACAAATACTTTGAACTTGAAGATGTGTAAATGTGTTGCTTATGCGATTCTGTAATGGGTAGAGGGGCTGTTCAGTGGGGTAGTGGTGCAGAGTCGGTGCCTACTGTCAGGGAGAGTTGTGCACCTATTGATGATCCTGGCTGTTCAGTAGTGCTGGGTCGCAGTCTCCACTGTTGCCATGTTCAAGTACAAGAGCAGCACTATTGTAGCATAGATTTGATTGTTCTTTAGGAGTTTTGATGACTTTTCAGTTTCAGCGTTCAGTTTTCCAATGTGCGGTTTTAAAATGGGAGTGTTCTCCTCATGACTGGTTGTTGAAAGATCATAAATAGTTTCAGGTTATATTCTCCTAGGACTTCTCTGAGGTGGTCCGAAGTTTGAATACAGCCACGCCCACAGATAAAACCAGTCACATGACACCGTAGGACCTTAATTGTCTTAAGAACTGATGGAGCAGCCAGTTATGAGCAGCTCTGTAAAGGATACAATGGTCCTAATAGGTTATGGCGATCCTAAATGCTTTGAGAATCGGCCCCTGAGTCATTACCTTTGTATACCAATACCTGGGGGCATGAATGATATGATAGGATCACATAAGGTTGACAAATGATCTTGGTTTTGTCAACCCTGAAAACATTCAAAGCCAAGTTAGTGCACTGGCAAAGACCATGCTCCATAAAGGCTAGAAAGCCACCATTCCCAACCATTTTAAGATGGTAGGCTAGGTGCTAAGAGAAAGACCTTTTAAATAATGCAGTGGCCTTCATCAAAACTCAATAAGCATAATTAATTACCAACGTCTGCAGCCAGTTTCCTGTACAAGGATTCGTTTTGGACTGAAGTGCAGTGCCAATGGTGGGTGATCATTGAAAATCCAGGTTATGTCCAGGTTTAGGCCTAACCTAGGTCTGTGAAACTGGCTCCTGACGTTTTAATACACCAGTCTTTGCCAAGAAGCCGTTTCTCTCTCAGTCACACGTTTCTAAAGGTCATATGTCCTACGCCATATGGACTTTGGAAGGTTCATGTCCTGGTGTTAAAACCTGCCTCCTGTGTTTGCCTTCGAAATGCACAAAAAAGTGTGATTTGTGTGGTGAGTGACACAACAGCCCGGTACCGTGTGTGTGTGTATGTGTGAGTGAGCCGACCGTGTCCTGTTGACATACATGTTTGTGCATCCCTTAAACTGACAAAGCGAAAATGTAGATATGTGATTAAGTGCTGTGCTGCTAAACTACACAGTGTTTCATTTTTCTGTATTCTGACAGTATGGGTGGTGTCGTCCTCTGCAGAAGAAAAAAATAATAATCAAAGACGTCTTGATGTTTCAAATTCTGCACCTGCCTGTTTACATGCACTTGTGTTGTGGGTTGGTGGGATGGTTGAACATGGGCCGAGGCCTGAATAACTTCTCTTAATTACTGCTCAAGCTTTCAAGGGTTGCTTTTCCTGAGCGCTTCACTACTTTACGCAAGCTCTCAATAACAATGAACCTAATATGGTGAGGTATTACTGTGTAACCTACTAGCAGACTTGCAAGAGTGTACAGTGCACTGCATAAATGATGATCTTAACAAGTGAAAGCATCTTAAATACAAATAAAGAAATATTTCTTTATTATAATGAGCTCAAACCTGCTTCTGGAGGCTTTAGTAGTAAACCTTCTGGTGAAACTCTCTATATATACTATTAGGTTGAAGTTTTGGGCCACTCTGACCAAAATGAAAAAGTCCACCATTGCTACAAACATGCCTACTGGCCTCTTGGGCAGTGGTGACGTCCTTTAGATCTACCTCCCAGTGGAATCTACTTCCAGCCACAATCCTCCACACCTGCTTCAGCTAATTGACTTCTTCAGAAGTTCTTGATTGGTCAGATCAACTGTTTAAACTCACTTCTGATGATGCATATTGAAGGTGGAAGTGCCTCTAGTTATATGGGCAGATGTCTGAAATACTGATTGAAGACAGACACAACGCTGCACTACAGAAGACTACATACCATGACAAAGAGCACATTAAATGCTTTTTATAGACTGGAATGCCCCTTTAAGGTTGGGTTTAAGGTTAAGGTCACATTTAGGGAGAGATTTCATGGACATCTGTTACAATCAACATGAAGTTCAGTTGAATAGATCTATCTAAATGTTAGTTACAAGGTGACCATCGACAAAACATCTTCAGTAGCCTTGCAAAAAAGGTAAATTGATGCAAATCATTGAAATATTTTTTTTTGTGATTTTTACCCAATTTTCTCCAAATGTAGTCATCCTCCTAGATAGGTCTTCCCCAGTCACATGATGCTACTAAACTAGAGCAATGGCTAGCACATACTTCATCATGTAAGGCCAGCGCATCTTTTCGAACTGCTGCTAAAGCAACATCATGGGACAGCTCAACACGCTTGGAGGAGAACACTAACTGCAAACTCTGCCATGTTAGCTACTAGACTCCTGCAGTGATAAGCAAATGAGGTGGGAGAGGGTGGACCATCCTACCCACTCAGAGAGAGACAGACCTATTATGCTCCCCTGAAGTCCTGACCTCAGATGGCAGTGGCCTCACTTGAAATCTAGCCATTTTCTGAACTCTTTTTAGTTATTTAGATCATTTTGGTGATCATTTTCCCTTGAAAGTACTAAAAAGATAATTTCGCTTGATATTATGATATTATGTTATACGTCCATATTCAGGATGCTTTCACTAGCATAGACCACATTTAGTACAGTGTGTATGCTAGCAGAATACCACCCATGATAGCTTTGATCAAACACGCCCATTCCTCTCCTGCTGGACGCTATGGAAGGTGGAATCTCCTGGTGCAGTACAGAGTTCTGTTCTAGACATGTTCTCTTTGCAAATGGAAATGCAAAGTTGCCAAACCAGCGTCTGACTGCACCTTCCTGCAGCTCACGCTGGTTTAGATTGCACTCCTGCTTGGTTTTATCCAGGGTATATATTATATGTGTGAAGCTTGTATTTGTGTCAAATCGACTAGATGTTCTAAATCCAATCAGTTCAAGTGTTTTGACTGATATAAAGATTTTTATGGAACAAGTAGGTTTTTTTTAATTTGATGTTGGAAATAAAAAGAGAAGAGCTATAAAAAGACACAACGTTTGACTGCCAAAAAGGAATGTACAAAATGTTAAGCTGTCTGTACAGCATACGTCATCATTTTGCCAAAATAAAAAAACAGAGAGAGAGAGAGAGAGATAGAAAGAGAGAGAGAGAGAGAGAGAGAGATAGAAAGAGAGAGAGAGAGGGAGAGAGAGGGAGAGAGAGAGAGAGAGAAGGAAAATCAAGCATATTTTTATTTTAACCACAGAATTAATCATAAATATATAACTATAATTATAACTACGACTATAACAACAATTACAACTATGGATCCCAAGCTTTCATTTGTGGTTAGATGTGGTGTCTCTACTGTTTGGGTCACTGTTACTCTTTTTGTACTCTTTTTTCTCCATTTGTAGATAATTTATAAATGTTTATACTTGATTTTCAGACTGCCTTTTTAGTGCATTGAGATTTAATATTCGACAGTGCAAGCATTATTCATGGTGTCCTCGAGAAACGACGTAAAGGAAGTCTGCAGTTGTGTGCTCGCTCAGTGGATTAAAGGAAAAAGAGAAATCGTTGGCCTATATTTATGACTACAGTGTGACTGTGCATGTGTAATGTACACATTTTTTTCTAAGGGAAATAAATTTGATATTTTTCAAATGAAGGCTTCGCTGTACTTTTGTGATCCATTGTCGTCTGTCAAACTGCAGTTCCACACATGTCCACAGGATGGCAGTAGTGATCTGATTATAACAGGAGTGGGTCTCAGTCTCGTTGTCTGTTTCAGTACAGCCCTCATCCGCTTGGGCTCAATAGTTCCCCTCGGGGGAATCCCCTACACCCCAGGTCTTCAGTTTCCGGACCTGGATTTTGTTCTCGCTGGAGGTTAAGAGAACAGTTAATGTAATTGATTGGCCACATACTGTCATACCTACCAAGGACTACGAAGTCCAGGACTGGAAACTGGATTCAAGGTCCAAATTTGAAGACCCCTGTTCTATGCCATATATAGGGCCTGTATTAACACAAGTGCAGTTTATTGGATGAGGAGATCAAGTGAACACAAGTTACAAATCATTACGCTCCAATGCTTTTCCCTCCCAACCCAGATTTTAAATGCTTAGTAAAACCATAACATTTGATTTGCTATGCACTTGCGTTGGGGGTTGGTGGGATGGTGGAACTTGGGCCAAGGCCTGAATAACTTCTCTTAATTACTGCCCAAGCTTTCAAGGTTTGCTTTTCCTGAACGGCTCACTACTTTATGCAAGCTCTCAATAACAATGAACCTATTATGGTGAGGTATTACCGTGTAACCCACTGGCAGACTAGCAAGAGTGGACAGATTTGAAAACCCCTGTCCTATGCCATCTTAAAGGCTTTTCCGTTTATTGTATTAGCACAAGTGAACTTTGTAAGATGAGGCCTCAGAGGGGCAAGGGAATCAAGTGAACACAAGCTACAAATGATTACACTCCAAAGCTTTTCCCAACCCAGATTTGAAATGCTTAGTATTGCAAACCATAACATTTGATTTGCTATGATGAGAACCGTTTTTACTCCAGCTGCTATGTAGTTAGCAAGCTAAAGAAATGCAGTACACCACGATTCTAATGTGACTTCCTACCAAAGCAGTATGTGTGTTACATTCAGACATCACAAAAAAGGTTTTGCTTTATAAAGTTTGCATGGTTATCGTCAGCTCAATGTGGCACTATGGCTCACTGCTGCTGTCCACTCCTTCCTTGATGCAAGGCACGATGCATGCAGCCCTCCGCCATGAACACATTAAAATAATCAATTTAAATAGATTTTAAGCCAAAATGTACTAACTTTCTTGCAGTATCTTTCTGAGAGGGAGATTTCAGAGGCATTAAGAAGAACGTCTAGAATGGAACATTTTACACCAAACCACTCTGAAAGACTTTGTTTACAGCTCAAGCATTTTATTATGCAGATTTTGTTCCCATTTAAAAAGTGCTTCCTGCTTCTTTTAAGCATGGTGTGCTTTGTGTTTAAAAAGTTGCCGTCTGAACGCCCCCTAATGTGAGGGCATGCTAAGAAGGTACTAAAGACCTTGGCGCAGTGCATTCTAACAGGCCATTTTGACTGGGAAACAGCTCGCTAGCTAGCTTATTAGTTTAATTAAGTGTGCTGGGAGCAGGAAACACTAAGATGTGCAGGGAGTGGGTGCCTTCTAAACCAGGACTCAGAACCATAGCTGTATCTGTCTTTTGACCATGAGAGGTACAGGGGGGTGAAACTGATGTTTCTTGAGCTAAACGCTTCTCATACAAACTCACTGGCCACTTTAGTCTACACATTAATTGTCCATTTGTTCATTCAGTGATAGTAAAGACCCCCGCAAGACCACCATAGAGCAGGTATTATGTGGGTGGTAGATCATTCTCAGCCCTGCACTGACACTGATGTGGTGGTGTGCTAGTGTGTGTTGTGCTGGTGTGAGTGGATCAGACACTGCAGTGCTGCTGGAATGTTTAATCAACTCAGTGTCACTGTTGGACTGAGAATAGTCCGCCAACCAAAACTATCCAACCAACAGCGTCCTGTGGCCACTGATGAAGGACTAGAGGTTGATTAATAGAAGGTGACTGACATCTCTGCAAGGAGTTGTAGATTCCAAATAATCCATCCCATGCAGCTTGAATATTCTCACACACTTCCTGCAGATTTTGTGGTAGAGGTGGAGGTGGAGTGACACCAGGTCTTCTGGACGTGTGATGCATGACAACAAACCGCTCATCTTAGCGCTGACCACAGTGCCTCCACATGTGGATTCATTGGTCGTCTCCACCAAGACAAAAGCAGGACTCTGCCATTCTGAGTCACTCCATGAAAGTCTGTCACGACAGCATTGCAGTCTTTGGCAACGTTGACGTGATGTTTAGGGCAGTCATCATAACGGTCTGGATGCATGTAGTCCTGCGTCGTGCAGCTATCTGCCCATGGTGCTGGCACTAACAGGATGACTGAAGGAGGAGATCACTGCTCGCTGAATGTCCACAATCATGGCTGTTGGTTCAGTCAGGTGCAGCGATAAGGCCCATCCTAGCTTATGTCTTATGAGCAGCTGAGCATTAAACTTGAATCATTTGCAAGTCTCATGATGTCAAACCTACCCACATTCCTGTCAGTTGATTCCTTCTGAGTGCAACTATTTGTGAACTGTTCTCTTGGTGATGAGTGTATAATAAAGAAAATAAATATATTGTTGCTGAAAAACTGTAAATTGTAACTTTACAGGGGAGGGGAAAAAAAACGATTTACTTTCAATGTAAGTTAATATAAAGAAATTTTATTCCAAGCAATTATGAGGCATTTCTATTGGTCCAATCATCATAAAATTTGTATACAATGTAAAGCGCTGCTGCCGGGCTCAAACAATAATACTTAACAGAACGTCACACAGAGGACTCAAAAACTAAATCTGGGGGTATTTTAATCATGCGGAAATGGTTCAGGTGACAGTAAATTGGAACCACAGTGCCTATACTGAGCTGCTGGACAGCCAGGCTTTGCCTTTTGCTCATCATCTTACCAAGGAACATGACGTTCCTATCCCTGCATTTCAAGATGACAATTCAGGAGCATTCACACATCTGGACTGACCTGCAAAATGCTTAGATTTGAATCCTCTTTGCGGATTTGACTACCTGGAACAACAAGTAAAACATTTGGCCCAACTGACCAATTCTTGGATGCATGAGTGGCTGAACATTGATGTGGCCTACAACCAGAAACTTGTCCAGTCCATGCCAAATCCAATCACAGTTGTCATTTAAGCATGTGGGGTTATTACACTCTGTTAGGTATGTTTCAGTCACAGGTGACTATTTTTTTTTGTCCAGTGAGATTATAATATCATGTTTTTCAGTATTTAGAGTGTCCAACCTTTACTTTATTGGAGCATCCATTCTTTACGAGAGACTTGCTTTCAGTTTTTTTTAATTACTTAATTCAATTAATTTTTCCAGACCTCAGTCTTAGAAGTTGCTTGCATTTCCTGGTTTCATTTTCTCTATATCTGCTGAACATTTAAAAAAACACAGATGAATCTGACTGTAAAAGAAATGAATATTCAGCGTGTGGAGTGATCCAATCATTATTACATTAATATGCTCTGAAAGCTGTGTCTGTACCATCCCGCATAAAAGGCCAGTGCCATTCACTGCACTATGGAGATTGTAGTGTTGAATATTTGGCTAAGCGGACAGAGCATAACTCCCCAGAGTGGCAACTATTGTGCTGAGCTACTGTTGAAATGCAAGACGAGACTGAGCAGTGGGATAGCCCTTCTCTATGAGAGAGAGAGAGAGAGAGAGAGAGAGAGAGAGGGAGAGAGAGAGATGATTATGCTCGTATATCACTGGGTTTCTCTGGCTCTAAGCCCCGCTCTCCTACCAGTCAAGAGTGAGCTGTAATGATCCCATGGGGCTGTTGGCCAATGGATGTTTAAAATTCTCCCCGGCTTTGACCTCTCGATCAACGCCTACTTTTAACAGGGGCCCCGAGCGAGGACACGGGAACTCGTTCATCTTCCTGCTTTTTCGTGAATATTTCAGAGGTGCTGAAACAGCCTTGCGCAAAGACTGCTGTCTTCCTGACCCTGGAGTGACAGAGGCGTGTTCAATAGCAGCACATTCATGAGCAGGGTCAGAACCGGACACAATAGGCCACATTTTTCACCATCATCATGAATACACCTCTAATATCCATTTCTTTGATAAACTCCCTGGCTTCTTTCAACATTAGCTTTCTCCAGGACACTCGTCTTCTAAAGGCGCTCAGGAACACTCCAAAGAAGCATTACACACAGATACAGACCTTAAAGGGCCTATATGCAACATTGTTATTTGCATTTTTTCCTCCATCATGTATTTAACTAGCAGACAAAGCAGTCTAAAAATGTTCAGTACCCGGAAAAAACAACGTTAGACAGAAGCCTCAACAACTAAATAGATGATACAATTCTTCAGTATTTAGTTTATCCTTTCCTTCATTACGGTTTTCATTCATTTCACGTGACTTGCTAGAAGCGTTTTAGAACAATCTGCTGTGATATTTTTCCACAGTCTTAGAATTTGGTTGCATTTTGTGCTTCTTATGATACAAATAACCCCAAATCATTCAGTGATGTTGAGGTCTGGACTCTGGGGTGGTTAGTACATTGTTCTGAGAATTCCTTGAATACTTTTTAACCTCAGTTTTGGAAATTAATTTTAATTTCCATTTTTTTCCCTATTTACATTTCATTAAAGGCTATTTGACTGGAAATATATAAAAAAAAGAAAGGTGGTCTCTGATTTTTGCATAGTGCAGCACCAAAACCAGTCATAATGCCTTTTTAATGGAAACATTTCCCGACCTCAACTTAAAGGAGCAATGTGTAAGATGACGCAACCTGTCAATTCATACTCCAAACAGCAAGGGACCACATATTTAAAAGTACAGTTCTGTAGTAAGAACAGAACAGAACAGAACAGTCCCTTCTCCTCCATGTTGGCATTAGCGGCTTTTTACTTACCAGTAGAGAAGAGGTTTTGATGCTGAAAGCGTGTGGTGGTGGTGATAATGGTTGCTTGCCAAGAGTTCATTTCATTGGCTACCTGTCCTTAAATAACCTGGAACAGGACCTTCATCATTGTTGACAAGACGTTAGAATATGCCATTGGTGCAGTGCTACTTCTTCATCCTCTCACGTTAGACTGATGAGACACGATGCGACAGTGACATGAACATGATGCAACTGCTAGGTACAAAGTGGTATGAAATAAAAAGTGATAAATGTGTTGGGGTTAACTGGTTAGGATGCCTATAACATGTTACCTATAACATGTTACATGGAAGTCTTTGATGTACCATCAAAACAATTATTTCCTCACATTCTGTTGAAAGTTTTAGGTTATTTTGGAATTTCTCGCCACTTCAGGACATTTATCAATCCAGGGTGCCATAAGGAGGGCCCACAAGATCATCATCCTCAACACAACCTCTTCACACTTCTCCCATCTGGCAGATGCTACAGGAGCGTGAAATCAAGGACCACCAGATTACGGAAAAGTTTCTACCAGGCCCCAGGCCCTTAGGGCACTGAATACCTCACTTCCTCCAACCACCTTTCCACCTCATGCTCCTCTGACATAAGCGTTTGACCAGTAATGTCCTAAGAGATTACCCAAATAACATTACAGACTGCTTAATAGCACGGATTGCACATTTTGCACATACACTGGTGATTGTATGTATCACTTCTATAAGAACCAGTAATATTATTTATATACTGTGTTATGTACACTATGTGTATAATACAGGTATACTTGAGACACTTGGACACTTGAGTCTATATTGGGATGCTATTGCACATTACTGTCATTTGCACTAATATTGCATACTGTACATATGTTCTGCTCCATGCCTTTCAAACTTGGATTAGATACAGATGCACACGGACTGTATAGTACATAGCATTTATATTATATATAACATATTATACATTTTCCTTATATATCTTTGCTTAGTACTTTAGTATTTATATTTTAATTGTTAGTACTTGTAGTCCGGGAGCTTGTCCAGAGTAAGAATTTCAATGTACAGTGCAACTGCTTGGTCCTCTGTACATATGACAATAAACTCTTGAATGTTGAATTTTGAATCTTGAATGCTTTAAACTAAAAGTCTTACTTATTGCTCCTTTAACCCCAGATATTAAGTGGGCTGTTTCTTGCCATGCATACATTCAAAAAGAGCTTCCCTATGTTTGGAGTGGACTGTATGGACTGATGAGTGAATAGTATGACTTTAGGAACTTTAACATCTTGCATCAAACTTTTTATTTAGGAAAACAAAGCTGCTTTTCCATGAAACATTTAAAAAGAACATATTCTTTGAAGCAGTGCCGTAGAAAAGTGACTACTGGCTTCCTAATAAACATTTCAGTGGGTGGCTCTTTAAAGAAATCAGTTGAAAGGATCAAAAAACTTTCTTTCTTTTTGGGACCTTCTTTATGGTGCAGTGTCTAAGAATTAGTGGCATCTAGTGGTGAGATTGCAGATTGCCACCAGCTGAATGTCCACCTACCCACCACCAAGTAGTAGAACCATCAATGGCCATTGGGTTTTTACCCTCCATTGCTGTTTCTTGTCCTAGTTGAAAGTATGATCTTAAATTTGGCAAAATATGAGTGGGACCTGTGAATTAGCTAGCACTGGCAGCAGCAACCACAGATTGTATAGTGCCACTAAATTCAAGCTGCCACTTCAATGCAAAAACATGAAAGCCACTCGAAAGGCACTAGAACCAGTGATCGGTTTGGCCCGCTCCCTATGTAGACTTGAAGAGCTCATTCTATACAATAAATCATACAGGTGAATATACACTAATGAAAACATGGCATTGTATACAATATTTTATTTCTGCCAATATACCCCCCCTAAATATTACACACTGCACCTTTAAAAAGGCTGACAACAGCGCAACAGGCATCAAGGCTTTGTTTGGAGTTACCCCCCCGTTTCTAAACTCCTTAAGGGTATTCGAGCTTTGCAAGCTGCTTTCTGTGGTCTGGACATTGAAGTGAGGTTAGAAACATGAAGAATTTCTTCTAGACATGTAGCACGCTAGTCTGAGTGAAGCCAGAGCAGAGTTTTTGACCTCCCTTAGCCTTTTCTTCTTGCTGAGGGAAGATGGAGGTGAGGCGACACTGCAGCTTAGATTTAACTTATCTTCTTATCCTGTGGGGACCAGAGTGATATACATCCACAACACGCTGAGAGCTGCATTCATTCATCATCTGCTGAGAAATGCAGCTCACACTGAGAGCGAGCCCAGCACTGGCCAACCTGCTCCATACATCAATGTCACTGAGACTTTGACTGAGCCGTCCAGCTCTTTCATACACTCTCCTCTTAGTTTAGCTTCCCGCCGGTCAGACTGGCTGCCAAACAATCTATTAACTTACTTAATAGACACATTTATTGTTATGTAACAACAGATTAGTCATCCTTAAATAAAGTTAGTGTGTGTGCTTGTTAGGATTATGGAGTTGTTAAAACAAAGCATTACCTAATGATAATGTGGAAGAGTAATCCTTAATAAATGGCTTGGTGTAGTGGACTATATTAAACTCAACTATAGTCATTCATCTTTATGTGCCAACAAATGGTGTAATATAGGTTCAGTATATTCTCTTGTTATGTGATTTATCCATAATAAGATTGTGGAGTTTGATTTATATGCATATGTAGGTTGGTCTAATCATTTGATTACAGTCACGATGAGGTTTGGAAGATGTAATGGTGCCTCTGTAATGGAGTTAGTGTAATGTGTCATTGTGCATTAGTGTGGCAACCATCATAATATGAAGATCACCTTGAAGAACACAAGCGAATAGATGTAGCAGAAAGAAATGTTGTGCAAATCATGTAAATCTGTATTTAATAGAAATAGTGCTGGGTGATATGACCTCAAATCAATATCAGGATTAATTAAATTTTTTACCTCGATTACCTTGATTGTTTTTGCCCTCATAGTTCACTGGCAAAATCTGTACTGTAAATATGCTCTATATAAAGCTGGGATATTTATTAATAATTTCATTATTAACATTTTTTCTTAATAACTAATTCATTCATTCACTATTTATGTTTATGTCTATTTAAATAAAGTTGTTTTGATATGCCAGCTGAAGTTGGGGGTTGTGGTTGTGAGGGGGGTTGTTGGAGGCGGGTGGTGGATGTTGGATTGGTCTTGGGGTTTGGAGGGTGTTTGGGGGTTTATGTGGTGTGGCAAGGGTGTTGGGTAGATGTTGGGGTGTGTAGAGGGGTGTTGGAGCGTGTTGGGCTATGTGGGGTGTTGGGGTGGTGTGGGTGGTATTGGGATATGTTGGGGTGTTTTGAGGGGTGTGGAGGGTATTGTGTTGGGTGCTGGGAGTTTGTTGGGTGGGGGTGTGACAGGGGTGTTGGGGGTGTGTTGGGGATGTTGGAGGGTGTGAAGTAAATGTGAAGTCCAGGTGTGAAAGGTAGAAAATAATGGAATCTCTTGTGAACAAATGTTAAAATAATAAATAAGTTTGAGCAGCTAGATTAAAATTCAGTTTATTCCACACGGAATGTTCCTGTCCACCTTAAATGCTACAGCTTGTACAGGTGCTGGAATGCAAGTGTGGCTCGATTTAAGGTGAAACAGACAACTCGCAAATGAAACTGTTGAACAGAAGGCCAACTTCAGCTGCTACTTCTCCAACAACATCATAAACTACTTTAATACAAAGGTGTTAGTTTGCTCTGCACATTTCACTCTGGACAGTTTCTCAAACCTTGGACAATATCGACTTGGCTCAGTGTTTGACACTGAAGAGACTGAAGAGAGGAGCAGTTCCACCTTTAGTAGCATCACAACCCCAACAGCAGCCTGTAAGTATCAAATTATTCATGGGCTCACCAAAGAAACTGAACACAGCTTGTTTCATCCTAGGGCTAAATCATACAGGTGTAAATAAAGGTGTGTAGAACCACATCTGGGCATTCTTCTCCCCAAACAAAGTCACATACCTTCTATGTAGACATCAGAGGACAAGTTAAAATACTGTTAAAATACTGAATGATGGCATTCTATGACCTTTAAAGAAAGTAACATACTACAGACCACTTTTTAGATAGTAAACTTCAGCTCCTTGTAGGCATATAGCTCAGCTCATGATTAGGCACATGTATCAAGCAGGTGCTAATGGTCAATGACATTATGTGCAGATTGAGCTCACTGATGAAGTCAGTAGAGGGGATAAAACTGAGTGAGGGACAATACTAAAATGGCAACCTTGTGGTAGATGTGGCAGTTCAACTTTCAAATATTACTCTATAGCAAGAGTGAGGAGAGCAACAAGACCAAACATAGTCATCCAGCAAGATCACTTTCAAGCAAATATTTCGCAGAAGACATCTGTGCTCTCCTGCAGAAGAACAAAACCCGGGCTAGATGGACTAGAAACACATTGACCAGCCATGGAGCGCAGAAGATGTACATTCAGCTTCTCTTCAAAATCAGAAGATATCCAGCACCAGAAGATCTCAACTCAGAACTGGCTACGGAGACCTTGGTACTCCCATCTATAGTACAGAGAAATCATATCAGAAGTGGTCTCCATGGAAGAGTTGAGACAAAAAAGTTATATCTCCAAGAAAGAAACAAATCCAAGTGACTCACCTACACACAAAAACACAAGGACAGCAATGAACCAGTGTCTGCATTCAACAGTGAAGCATGGTGGAGGTTCCCTGCTGGTTTGGGGCTGCATTTCTGCAAACACAGTGAGTGATTTGTTCAAAATGAATGCCCCCCTCACTGCTGGGAAGTACAGGCAGATTCCTATCCATCATGCAACACTATCAGGGAGGCACCTGATCTGTCCTGCATTCATTCTCCAGTATGACAATGATCCCGACCACACAGCCAAAGCCATAAAGAACTATCCTCAAATAAAAAAGAGGAGTCCCACAACAGATATGCCCCCCACAGAGCCCTGAACTCACCATCAGGAGTCAGGGTGAGATTTCATGAAGAGACAGAAGCAACTGACACAGCCAAAGACTTCTAAACAACTGTGCCGGGTTCTTCAATAGATTTGAAACAGTCTACAAAACAAGTATCTTAACTATACGTCAGTGTACTCAAAAGGACTGGTTCTGTTTTAAAGACCCAGGGAACCTAAAAGTTTTCTCTTAGATACCCTGGGAAACCTTACATCTTACAACATCTTGCCAAAGCCTAGTAAATATCTGCTGTATTTCACCATATTTCTCTCCTCTCCATGTAAACTGGGCAGTCCTAATCTTGGGTAATGCTTTTGTAAGCATTTCCTAACCAATCACAAGGCTGACATCTCTTGCCCCGCCCACACAAAACCATTTCAGAGTTAGGGAAACCTAGCGAGCTAAAGCTAACCAGCATAACCCAAAGCTAGCAATGTAGACCACCTGTCTGTAGATGCCTGGCATCTGTTCACTCGTTTATTTCTATACCAGCATTGTTTGTTTGTCCGTTCCTTTGTTTGCTTCATTTGTCCATCTGTCTGCATGTCTGTTCCTTTGCGCATTGCTTTGTCCATCTGTTTTTTTTCATCCATCCGTGTGTCTGCACGCCTGTTCCTTCATGACTTATGTGGTCCAGTGGTTTTAGCTCTGTATGAGTGGTGGAGCTTTCTAGGAGTTTCGGACAGACAGCCGTCATTCAAGACACTCATTAGCCACACCCACACAGCTCTCAGATATAGTTCTGATCAGCTTTTTTTTTAAAGCGATGCTTTATAAGATTTGTATCTCAGACTTTTCATTCAGGCTTTGCTGGATGTTTAATATGATACTCAAGTTCAGCATCATGTAAGCACTCTTAATATTTTGCTCTGTTTTCCCTGAGACTTCAGAGGCAAAGCTTGGTCACACTAAACTGCATTTTCTACCAAGTTTATTGTTAAATAAAAACTATACCCATTATAATTTTAATAGGGATCCTCACTGTACCCAATTTTGCCTATATAGTGCCTACATAAATTGCAGCTGCTGGAGCATATCCCAGTGCTCACTGGGCAGAGGGCAGGAAACACTCTGGACAGGCTGCCAGTCCATCACAGGGCAGATCCACAAACAGTCACACACACCCACATACCTAGGGGCAATATACTGATTCCATGTCTCTGAAGAGTGGGAGGAAACCCGGAGCAAACCAGAAACCGGAGAAGCGGCAAAGGGGGTATATGGGGGTGAACTCCACCTTGTCTACAAAGTATAGTATGAACTATTAGCATACTTTAGTATATGCATATTATACTATTAGACTATTTAATTGCACTCAAATACAAAATATTTCATATTAAATATGCAACTTGAATACTGTATGTAGCTCACTTCGGTACCAAAATGGGTCCAAATTACAACAAGGTCACTTAATAAACATCAACTAGGCTTACGTAACCTAAGCTACTAACTTAGTGAGTATTACTATAGTTTATGTCTATGGTCTGAGTGACGGTGCCAGCGTTGGACCCTTTCCCAGACACGACTAATATGATGCTGTCGATTTGCAAATTGGACTATCAGAGCCCTAATGAGTGGTGCCAGCTAAATCCCAAACAAACAGCACAAATTAATTCCCTCCGTTTCAGCATGCAGATTCATTTGTCTCCAGCAGAGGCCTTTAATGTTAAAAAAAGCCCCTGCACATCAGGAGACAGAGCGAAATCACAAGAGCTCCCCCTGTGGTTCTTTTCACTTTCAACTGATTGGCGTCATTTTCTTCAAACTTATTTACTTCTACCAAGCTTTTCTGCTAGCATAAGAAGAACGTATTCATTCTGACCCACAGGCACAGCGAGAGGTATTCTTTTCATTTGCAAATGAGCTTTTTTTTTTATAAGCCTTTACCCTGGCAGCGAGGGGCATCCGCATTTAAAAGCTGCGTTGTTTAAAACCGGGCTTGGCACTGGCGGCAGCGGGAGGCAGCCCTGTCTGATTTATTCTGAACATTAACGGCCAGTGCCACGCGTGTCCTTGCAGAGGAATATGTGGCACTTATCAAACAGCAGGACATTAAGCCATGCTTTGTCATGCATAGCGCAGACAGCAGTGATGTCAGGCAGGGCCAGAGAGACAAGGGGACGGGCCTTACCGTGTCTTCTGGCTGACGGCTGATTGATGAGCCATTGTTCAGTGAGTTGGCTGCGGTCAGAATTCATCAAGTGTTTCCTGATTCATAGTGACCTTGATCCCTTGATCTATAAATGCAATGATGAGGCATATTTTTAGGGACCATTCTGCCTCAAAACCAAAGAATTAAAAATGTGTTCGGCATACTTTAATGAGACTGAACAAGCATAGCGAACTGACTCAGTTGCAAAATAATGCAAAGATAGTAGCTGCACTGAATCACTCCTGAATTATTTGTGTACCAAAGCCAACAATTCCACCGATTCAATGACATACATGTAAACTAACTTGTCATTCAAAGTGGTCTGATGTGAAATGGTGCATCATAGAGAAATATATTGGGTTAGTTTAGAGTGGTGGTGATGGGAACCAAGATTCTATCCATTTATTTACCTTCCAAAACAACCAGTCAATCTACATGTGTTTTCTGATATATTACATGTAATGCTGCTAATGGTGAAGTAAAGATTAAAAAGGGTTTCTTATTGTTTTGTAAGATGAAATAAGAAGGCAGCTCCAGTTTCATCTCTTATGACCCTCATACTGTTGTACTGTAATACCATTCACTAAAGGCCGACGGGGATATGTTTTCTGCAAAAGATTCAGTAGTTGTACAGGCCCATAATTTATAATCATATTCAATATTTTGACAGAGAAAAGAGACCTGTGGCCACCCGTGGTTATAGCCCAATAGCTAGACCCTACACACACCCCTGGACTAGCTCCAGCTCTAGAGAGACAGACATGGTTGCTATCAACATATGTTGTTTGTCATACGTGGATGGCTGAAAAAGTGTCACAATGTATGGAAGGATGCACTATTTGTAGATGGCATGAAGCTGCATTCAAGTAGATTGCATGACAATACAAATCAGATACCTACCATCACCTGGAAGTACAATTCAGGGCTGTCTGGTCACCCAACTATTTCACCCTACTATTTTGCCTATTTTTCCTTCAACATCCTAAATTTTTAAGTGCATTTTAGGAACATAAAACATTGTTTCAAGCATCATTTCATAACCAGATTCAAAAGCTTATTATGTAATAACTTTTGGTGAGGTAGGTTTTAGAGCCACTGTGAAGAATCCTGACTTGGTAGGCTGTGGTTTCTCTAGAACAGAGCATTTCACATCAAACCACTCCGAATGACTTTGTTTACAACATAACCATTTTATTAGGCAGTTTGATAAATTGCTGGCATTCCCCTTTAAAGCCTTGTGTGTTCAGCCTTGTGGTCCAGCTGCACAGTACTGTTTCATGTTTTTATCCATTAGCTAATGATCCAGTCCTCCTTCTTGGAGTATAGGTGGTTTTCAGGTGGAAACACTTGGTCTAGGCAGTGTGTTTCAGCTCTGGTCCTGGAGGCCAGATTTGTTTACCCTGTTCCCAACACACCTGATCCAACTAACTAACACAGCTGAGTTAAAGTGGCTGTGTTACAGCAGGAAAAGCCCTAAAACACGCAGGGCAGTGGCCCCCAGGACCAGGGTTGAGCTTTACGACCATGCTCAACAGGGGGCGCTGGCATACTTCTGCATAATAACTCCAGACGAATTCCAGCTGTGTCAACTGTGCCAGCACCGGCCTGTTCTTCTTTAAACAGCCGAAGTTACTGGCTGAGTCCCAAATGGCTCTCTGTTGGACATATGCTGTACTATTTGGGTGTAGGAGGCACACATTAATGACCTGTGGAGCGCAGTATAGAGGCAGATACAGTGAGATTCAGCCATTAATTGAAATGCGTTATTGTCCTTAGCTACCTCTTTCATGGCAATTAGTCTTCATATTAATAGTTAGCATACTAACTGCAGGCTTTATGAACGTCCTTACCTGCAACAGCGTCTACAACCAGAGACCACTGGCCACTGTCTCCACATACGTGTTTGTGAGTCGTACTGCCAGCCAATCACAGCCCAGAAGGCGGGGCTTGACGGAATACAGGTGGGGTGGGGGGGACTTTTCTTATGCGCCCGCTTAGAGATGCTCGCTCTTCTATTGGTTGGTGGTCACGTGACAGAGGAGACGCGCTCAACCTGAACATCTGTTGTGTTTTTCTCCGAACTCTTGAGTTTACACAGGCTCCACAAAGGCGAGGACTGACCGAAACTGGGCAGATAACTAACTCTGTTTGACCTTTTCTCTGTATGTAGATGACCGTATGCTGTTTTCATTAGCCTCTACTGAATGAGCGCGCTGCTTGCTGACAGGCTTTAGTGCTGAGGAGGAGGTTTTGGGATGGTAACAGACCATCAGTAGGTGTTAGCTGAGACCTCGTCTTTGGAGTTTGCAGTTAAAGGTAAACACGCAGACTGACACCCAGGAAAATGCTGCTGCTGGCCCTGTGTCTCGCTTCAATAACACGAGGTAAGATTTTCCTTCAGAAGTAGATAATTAATTAATTCAGCAGTAATTCAATAAAGTGAAACAGCTGAAACAACTGTGAACTGTTCATGTTGTTGTTTGGAAGTAGTCTCTCCTAACTGATGAAGTTGTTCTGGTATGGACAGCTGTGGTGACCTCAGCACTCAGCACAGAGCTGTACAATATATCATGTATTAAATGGTTATCACAGTGTTAGTCTTCTTTGTGGCCCCTGATATCGCAGAAAGGTGATGCAAGCTGCAACCCCCCAGCTTCAGATGTTCCTGCTGAGCGACATAGGACTGTTTTGATGAATCACGGCATTCTCATCATGAGCAAAAATTCTGTTAAATTTAACATTTTACTGGTTGTAATGAATTTTATACTTACTTCTCTAACTCATTAATAATCCCCAAATTAACAAATAAAATAGAAAACAAATAAATGATTATTAACAGTAATAGGTACACATCTAATTTGTATTCATTTAATTTTTATTTATTATTTTATTTTTAATCTTAATATAATGTAAAGTGCATGTATAATGTAAATATATATGTAATTTAATTGTCCTTTTTATCAGTGCTGTATTTTATCATGGCATTATTACTTATTTTTGTGATAAAAATATATTTTATATTAATACTGTATTTTAGATATTAAACCATTTACTAATTGTGCCACCTGACTTAATTTTAAATCTGTTTAGATGCCTGTGGACACATTTGCTATTGAACTTGAGTTTATGTCTACATTTCTTGAAATAAATATACATTATTATAATGATTACAAATTTTCTTGGTTTTCATGTTGAGGTCGTACCACCTGACATGGTACCCTGAACAGTTCTAACCAAAATGACTCAGTTTTGTGAAAGTGCTATGTCCTTGGCACTGCACCATAAAAGTCACTTGAGCTTTTCTTAAGACAGTCAAAGTACTTTGTTTTTGGTTGTGCCACCTGACATTTAAAGAAGTAAGAACTTGCAGAATTTTTTTTCAGTGAATTGAGTACTGTTACTAAATGGCCTTTCTTGCAACATAGTTGTTGTTTGGAAGATTTATGTAAAATGGTTTATAAATAAATTGAACTTAATAAAAAATTGAACAAGCTTTTTGGCCCAAGTGTGTTCACACGCAGGGAATTTGTTTTTGGTTACAGTAGCTCACAGTACAAACACACATTCCTAACACACACACATACCGTACCTTACATACCTGTACACCTTACATTGTGTGCAGTATGTTTATATGAAAGTGCTGAGAGCTGCAGTCCAGATGTAGAAATTAAGGCTTATAAAAGTGGAGTACAAGAAGAAGCACTAGTCTGAGACATTAAATACAGAGGATGGGGTGTCCTGTGATACTGTCACCAAGATAAAAAGAAGTACAATACAGGAAGAACATGTAAGTGAGGAAAATGTCCTGAAAACAGATTGTATGTCTTTATGTAATTCAAGATAAATAAGAGGAGTGTAGATCGTAATGTGGATTGTTGCATCACCTGACATTTGTAAACTTGAAGGCAATAAAAGGGATTATTGAATAATTTTATGTTTATTTTTTTTGGTCAAGTAACAAAATAATGGACACAAAAATACATGTCACGACAATGACATTGTAAATGCAGATTCTAAAACGCATAAATAAATAATTCATAACCAGAAACCAATGGGAAAAAATATGCTTAGCTAACATAGCTAACTTAGGGAGATCCTCCCTAATGCTGTGTTTCATTTGGAAATCCATCATGATGTGGGGAAAACTTCCAGGTCGTACTGATATTGTGTTTCTGATATTGTGTGGCCAATCACTTATATCTTTCTAATGTTACAACACCCATGGCAATATGTCACAATATGGTTATTTCATCCATCCATTTATACAACGGTATGGTTATTTTGTCCATATTGTGCAGCTCTAGCACACAATATGAAAGCAATAGTCCTGAAATAGTACTGAATAAATGTATTGGGTTGTGATGGACTTTGAATGAAGTCAGTTGAAAACGATGCTCCACTTCCACTCAGTGTAAGACATGCTGTCATCATGACTGACTACATTCATGAGGCTGGAGTCGAAACAATACATGAAACAGCGGCCATCTGGTAACATGGTTCTGGCTCTGTGGAGTGTTGTTGGTAAATTAGGTTTTAACTTTGATACAGACATGCAAGATACAGTGATAGATCATAGTGGCTTATGTGCGGCTGGAGCTCACTCATGTTTGGCCTAATGTGCTTGGACACCACTGTGTACACTAGTTCATTACTCCCCTGCAGCTGTAGCCATTAACCTACTTTGAGTTGTTGCCTTTTTTTGCATGGGATTTCCAGAGTAGTTTGAGATGGGATTTGTTTATTAGGCTCATAGTTTATACGGGCTTTCGAGTCGATATGATGCCAGTAGGAAGGTTCATCAAACGGATTAGTGGACTGTGAGTGAGGCGGACTGCTGTGTTGTTTAGAGATAACCTGTATAATGGAGAGGAAAGTCAAGCTGTCTGTCCAGAACTGATAAAGACTTGATGATGTTTTTTTTTTCCCCCCTCCGCCTCTGTCCAAAGGAGCGTTTTGGCTCTTTGTAGTCACCATAGATTCAATATGTGCGCTAGATAACATCAGTCTAGTAGGGAGCTTGTGACTTTAGTGCTTACTGTGAAAACCTCATTAAAATGTGTCCCTTTTAAATTGGTGCACTGGTGGGAATCCATAGGTGCTGCTGAAATGGAATGGGTTGTGCTCGGGGCCTACAGGAACATGGCAAACAAACAATACTGCCACAAAAAGTAAGGTATATGAAGGCTGTTCAGGTTCGTAAGGATATGCATGAGTTAGCATACATTTTCACCTCTGTTCCTGTTTGTAATGCAGTTGCAAATGCATTCATGAATCAGTATGACACGGAATGCCTTTTGACAAACTACTTCAAAAGATGCACAACGTGTCAAGATCAACCTTCAATTTCCAGCGCTGCTCTTTGGCAATCAGAGGCAGGAGGCAGCACGAGCCCTGAAGCCTGTCGGAAGGGAAAGGTTAAGTGTCTCCTCCGGACGAAGGATTTGACAAGTTGCTTGTCTGGACACGCTGAACACCTGATGAGAGCGTTTGGGACTATTTTCCTGTCTCTGTTTGCTGAGCTGCATGCTAAGAAATGTGCTTGCACAGTTACGGAGTGAGACACTTGTGGGAGAGTCTGGTGTTAAGGGAGCCCGACTTTTATTCTTCTCAAATCTGCAGAACTTTTTTAGTGAAAACTGTTGAATAGCATGCCATGAGGAGGCTGTCAAAAGCAAAACTTTTGAGGCAATCATCAATGTTGAGAAGAAGAGGCAGTATCCTGCGGTCGTGGAAAAGATGCTACTGCGTATCAGAAGGTGTCAAATTATTGTAATGCATCAAACAAAGAAAACAATTATGGAGAGGCTAAAATGACTGGAATTGGGTTAAGAACTCTCCAGCTTGTTGTTAACACCTGGAAGGACAGTGGAAAACCATTAAATTTGTGGAAAAATGTGCCTAGGAAAAATCTTGAACGACCGTGATTGGAGGTCAATTAAACTTTTGGTGAAGTCGAATAGTAGAACATGGACAATGGAACTCACAGCTAGGTATAAGAGTATTTCCACTATCACAGTGGGGTGAGAACTCAGGAATGGGACTCAGCGTGTGCATAGTGTGAACTGCACATGCTTCTGGGGGCAATGCTCTGATCTGGGGGTTGCTTCAGTTGATCAAGTCAGGACTTAGCAATGCAATAAAGACCTTGAAAGACCTTGTTAACTCATCAATGGATTTTTTTCTCAGTCATATTCCAGGATGAAAATGCAGAGATTCGATTTTATTGTGAAGAGTGGTTCTGAGAGCATGAGGAATCACATTCACACGTAACCTGGCCACCACAGAGTCCTGATCTTAACACCGCTGAAGTTTTTGGGACGTACTGGAGAAGACTCTACAGAGTGATTCGACACTTCCGTCATCACCAAAATTTCCTCGACCAAAAATGAATGCAACGCTGGACGGAAATAATTGCTGTGATGTTGCATAAGGCCGTTGAAACATAAGGCAGTCCAACATAATATTAGAGTGTGTGACTGTTTGTTGGCCAGGCAGTGTATGCAGTAATGCAATAACCAAAAATGTGTTAATGTGGAATTCCAGTGATTTCTGAATGATTAAATAATTAATATATAAACAAAGTCATTCTGTGAGGGGTTTGTAATGAAATGTGCCTTTCAAGAGTCACAGTGGTGGTGAAAGGAACTAGATGTCTGAGGAGTTGAATGCCTCTAGAAGAGAATTGAAGAAAACTGTGACATGAAATGGTTACGAATACATCGCCTGATGCCTGAGGCATTGTTTTATGATAACTTTGAGATAAGGTTTTCCATTCATTGTGGAGTGGAACATGCCAGTGGTGGTTTTACCATTGTTTCTTCTGTTATCAACATACATATAAAAACTCTGAAGACACATGTAGCTTCAGTGGTCATTTTGAATGGCAAATAAAACGGATGTGGTCCCCCTTTTTCGAATCACTGCCACTGTAAGCCATCAAACCCAACCACTCGATGTTTCACATCAAACCGCTCGAAATTTTGTTTACCTCTTAATGACTGAATTATGCATACATTAAAAAAAAAAAACAGTGGGAAGTTGAATTTCCCTTTAAACAAATCAAAATCCTGGATTTTAGTCTCCCTGTGCCTTTTTCCTTGCACACTCTTGATCATTCTATCAAGCAGCCTTTTAAGGAGCCACCTGGGAAGCTTTTCCAACAGGCTTGAAGAAGTTCTCATGTATGCCGAGCACTTGTAGGCTGCTGAAACTACATGTTGAAGGGAAATTACCATATTTTTACATGTAGAATTTGTTCTGGGAATAGTTTAGGTTTGGCTTCATGATTTATGTTGTCCTTAGAAACCAATTTCAAAGCCTAGCATTTTGTCATTTGAAAACACCACCTGTCCATTACATTGTGTGAACAGTTTCTCGTGATGTTAACACCTCAGGGATATAGACTAGGGCTGCACAATATATTGTTTCTGCAGTGTATTGTTTGGATCGCCGCAATGGGCAAATGCGCAATACTCACATCGCAGGATGCGGAATGTCTAGTAAGACAAATTAAATGGAGCATGTCATGCTATAACTGTTTTTGCTGCTTGATACAAAACAAAAACATGCACAGTTCCTTGACACTGGATTAAGGCTTCTTGGATACACAGAGAAGAGTAGTCACAGTGCTCACCTGCTTTTGTGTTTGGTGCACTGAAACCAGTTATAGAGCATTGAAGTTCACAAGAGTGTTAAAGTTATTAATCAGCTTTTCACCCCAGTCGTTTTACAGTGAATAATGTGTTTAAATAATACTGTTCACAAGTCACCTGGTGAAAATTCCTGAATATGTTTTCATGTTGCAATATACAATCATCATCAAAATAGTTGCGCTCAGAAGGATGTGTTGGATTGCAGTGCTATTGGGAAGGAAGATAAAGGTTACCAGGAACAATAAATGATGATAAATTTAGACTGATATGGGCAATATTTACTGAGCTACACATACAGATGTAGTGTCACACAGTATGGCGTTGGGCCGCCATGTTTACTAACATAACATGCTAGACATGTTGGCATGAAGTTGTAGAGGTTCCTAATAGTGTCCTGCAATAATCCATCCCATGCAGCTTGAATATTCTCACACAGTTCCTGCAGATTTTGCAGTAGAGGTGGAGGTGGAAGGACACCAGGTGTTCTGGGCGTTTGACGTGTGACAACAAACCGTTCATCTTGGCACAGACCACGCTGGTCATCTCCACTAAGACAAAAGCGGAACTCGTTTGAGATTCCTTCTGGGCGCAATTATTCTTTTGATGATGAGTGTAGTTAGGTAATAAGCTGAGCTATGTGCTAAACCCATCCAAATATCATGTGTTGTGTAACCCCTTCCCAATACTACACTGTGTTTACTGAATCATACACAGCATATAAAACTTCCATATTCCTCTGTAGGTGTAAACACTGAGAAGGTATCAGATGATCCAAGGACCCTTCCCCCAGCTCCTCTTCTTCCAGAACTGACATATCAGATCCTGAATGCTGACCATCTCTTCCTGAGAGATGCCAGTCAGGTTACGAAGGGAATCCTTAGTCAACGGTTGCAGAAACAAGCCTTCGTCATCACTGGGCACACTGAGCAGCCGGCCATCAACGTCAGCTATGGGCCCATGTCTGTGGAGCAGTCCATCCCGCCGGAGCTGGTAAACGTTGGCCCCAGGGTCCAAGCCTTCATCTTGGCCCGCCAAGTGCGCTCTTCGGCACCCGTGATACGGCTGCTGTTCTATGCCACCAGCAAGACAGATCTTCTAAAGGATGTGTCAGATCAAGTCAGGCCGGGGCAGAGTGAAGCTGGCTACATCTGTGTTACAGCTCATGCATTCTGGGCACTGCTGGAGATTCGAGGAACCTGCTCTATCCCTGCAAATGGAGGCTTCTGCTTGGCTCACTTGAAGCCGGAGCCAGCATGGTTCAGCCCAAACATCGCCAGGTCCAGCCGAGAGCAGAGGGGCGATTCGCGAGGGACAGTTGTGGAACTTTACTACCAGACCAGGCCCAGTCCCACCAGCCAGTGTGTTGCCCAGGATAGTAATCAGTGGACGGGTGCAAACCAGGCCTTCGGTCCCAACATGAAGAAAATTGGCAATGTCAGTCTTCTCCGGTCACCTCCAGGAAACCCCACGTTCATGCGCTTGCGTCTGGGTGGGACTGTGATCGTGCAGACTTCTTCAAAACCTCTGAAGAATGCAGACACAGCAACCTTCTACATCTTCTTGTCCAGTACATCCCCTGTAGAACACTTTATACTCAGGTGAGTGCTTTAAACTCAGTAGTCTTTTCTTGCTTCACTTTTTCCTACTCTCAAAGTTGTCACAATAGTTGCTGATTAAAATGGACCTTTTTGATGACCTTTATATATTTTAAAGGGGGAAGTCCATCAATATTTGATTATTATTCTGTGTAATTCAATAGAAGAGAATATAATATGATGTTATCCTTTTCGTCATTACACTCATACAAAATGAAGGTCATGGCATCTCTCTATAATAACTGATTCAGAATGGTTTGATGTGAAATGGTTTATTCTAATGAAACTGACTGACACTAATTCTTGATACCTGATAGTAACCAAGTTGCAAGGCCTGTGACGCAAATACAGCAATTTTTTTTACTTTCCAAAACAAGCAGTGAACAAGGAAGCATCCCAGGAGAAAGAAAAACTCAGGAGTAATGTACTGAAACTGTGCTTTTTTTGATGTACTAATTATGTAAAGTGTGAATAACTGTACTTAACTGTACTATGTATAGACACCACTAAGATTCACATAGATATATTTAAGTACATATTAAAGTACATTTCTAGTACATTAAGATATGCAAGTATACTTATATACTGATATACTGTACTTAGTATAATTATATTAAGTACACTTAAGTAGTACTACTGAGGTTATCTTGTGAGTGTTTATATGTGATGTTGTTGATGGTAAAGAAGTTTTCTTTGGGGTATACAGTGTGCTGTCTTACAATGCCCTGTATTTGCCTCTTCACCGTTAGTGCATTAAAACCAAAACCTTCACAAAACATAAAACAACGTCTCAGGCATCAGGGCATGTGTTCATAACCATTCTGAGTGATAGCTTTCCCTCTTTAAGTTCTCTTTAAGTTCCTTTAGTATTAGTACACATCAAACTAGTAGGAATGTCTTGCATCTGAAACTTTTTTAATCTGTGGAATTTCCTTTCAAATTCTGCTGGTCTCTCTTATTGTACAGAACAGTTTTATATTTCAGCTAATGATAAACCTCTTTATTATTATACAGCTTATATAGTTTATCTTTGCCCTGTAATGTATAAGAAAAGTGCATTTTTTGTTGTTTATCTTCTTTTTAAAAATTCTTATTATTTGTTTAATTATAGAAAATAATGGGTAGATTGCTGCTTTGCAAGTGTTATGTGTGTTGATAGTGACAGCTCTATTTGCTATGCATGCATACGGTCAGGTAAACAAAATAGCTGAAGCAGATTGCCCAGTGCATTCATGTATTATTACATTGATCTGATGTTACGTGGTGGTCTGAATCCATTATTAATAAACTGTTTAGAAATAGGATTAATCTTGTTTAGGATTATCAGATTTTCTCTGAAGACAGTACAATCACCAGCTGTTTTTATTCCCGGAAAGGGTATTTTAGGTCCGGCCAAAATAGGATCATTGTGTAGGAGGTGCAGGTGGGATCGAGACAGCAGCGTCCCGTAATAACGTGTATATATACCTGAAAATATCCCCAAGGGTGGGTCCCCACAGACGTTCCAGTTTATAACTGGGAGAATTTTGTGTTTTCACCCTGTACACAGATTACAGCATCATAATAACCTAACACCAACTCAATTCATTGTTTTAACCAAAGGAGTTTCAAAGCCACTCTTCCATAAATAGGGAAATAATGGGGAAATTATTTGGCAGCATTCATTTCGTACCATTGCGTTATTTGTGTGTGTGTGTGTGTGTGTGTGTGTGTGTGTGTGTGTGCGTGCGTGTGTGTATGTGTGTGTGGGTTTCTCCCCATAAATAATGCATCGGCTTAATGGAGCAGGAAAGCAAATACCTAATAACTACTTGACTCCTTTGGGCAGAGATGAACTTATTACAGAAGAAGCTCTGCCATGCAAAAGCACACAGTGCAATCTGCTGAATCCCAACCCACAGCTGCAGAGGCGGAACACAACGCGGTGAAATCGGTTTTATTTGCATGGGCTAAAGTACTGTTTATTGTCCTTTTACTTTTTGCATGTCTGAAGTTTGTTGTTTTGTTCATTCAGAAAATAGCACATGGACACATGACCTCGTAAACTATAACCTGACCCACTTCCTGTTGTTGTCCCAGTCATCTTAATCCCAAAGTATTGTTGAGCTAACATGGCATTTAAACAGTGGTTGGGAGAGATGTTGCTGGCAATCACTGAAGATTATCATCATAAGACTGAATCTGACCCTCAGGCCGAAAACGTACAGGACTAATCTCAGTCCACTCTATCTTAAAACGTCTCACAGGTCTGAGATGCTGGGTTGTGCTGAGGGTTTTATGAAGTTGTGAAGCACTATTTTTGATCTCGTCTGTCCCTCCACCCACCTCCACCCAGAGCTTTGCTCTGCCAGCAGAAGCTGCCTCAGTATCCTCTGCCCTCTCAAATGGACATTCCTTTCAGAGAGGGGTTAAGCCGAAGTGGAGCCCAGTTTCGCAGAGAGATTGATTTTATCCTGGGAAAACTCTCTGCCCCACTTCACTCCTCTCTCCAAGATTGAGTCCAGACCCCCGGGGTTATGACGGGTAATCCGAGCACTGATTGAAAATTAGTGGAGTTATTAACTCTTTGCAGACCGATCTATTCTGGGACTGCCGCTGCGTTTGCTGGGCATCCATTGAAGCAGCTGACTGCAAGTAATAGACTATTAGATTTGTAACCTTTTGGGGAAAAAAGAGAATGACAATGTAGCAGATACTTATAGGGCACATATCCTACTATTTTTTGCATTTTAGGTTTTTTTTTTTTTTTTTAGCAATTTTTGTGGTTTGTGAACTTTCACATGACCATTTTCCCACCATGCCTTCAGACTGAGATATGGAAATGTTTTAGCTTTAGTGGGCAGCATTAGACTGCTGTAGGCTGAATAGGCTGCTTTATGTGAACATGTTGATTTTTGTGACATCACGAAAAAAGAAAGATGTTTTTATTATTTAGCTAAGGGAGTGAACCGCACATTTTCTAGAAAAAAAGTTTGGTATTGATCAATATGGCCGATAATTCAAACCTTTATTTGACAAAGAAAAGTCACCTTTTGTGTTTAAGGTGGTAGTAACTTCAGGCTCCTGCAGATGGTGCTGCATGAGGACAATGGGGCTATAAATGCATGTGGGGTGAGTGATGGGATTCATAGATTGAGGAGAGGTGGTACAGTGCAGTGAATGTCTTGCTCGCTATGTGGAAAATGGGTAGATGTTAATGATTGGCTAAAAGGAGTGATTGCATTTGTATGTGCTAAAGGCCATAGTGTGAAGAAAGGAGCTGAGTTAGCCAGGGAGGGCATCCATGAAATCTGGCCAAATTCTTTGATCCTAGAGTGGCTGATCCAGAACCTTGTCCAGTCCATACCAAATTGAATCGCAGCTGTTATTCATGCATATGGAGGTATTACATGCTATTAGATAGGTGACTAATTTTTTGTCCTGTTAGTTTATTTTGGAAAAGCAGAATGTTTAGATTGAGTTGGGATACTGCAAATTACTACATTACAAGTAGCCATGTGTGTTGTAATCTGCATTCCAAGTGCTAGGCTGCAGTCCAGGTAGGCTGCTTTCTAGGCTGCTGTTCCAAACACGAGGATACTTTGAATACAGCCGAGAAATGCAGCCCACATTCTGGCAGTTTTCGAGGATGCTACTGAAGTGTCCCTCATCTGCCGAGCATAATCCTTTGTACAGGCGTCTGAGCAAAGAAAGTTCAAGAGAAATGGCAGCAGATGAAACAAACTGCTACACATAGGCTGCTAAAATAGGATAGTAAAATATACAATACACTGTTTCATTATCTGTTCAGTAGGGTGTAAACTTAATACAAGGAAATGTGCCATCACTCAGTGAGCTGTACAGCCTTTAGCCTGCAGAATTTATGAAGTTAGTTTATTTTGGAAAAGCAGAATGTTTAGATTGAGTTGGGATACTGCAAATTACTACATTACAAGTAGCAGTAGTAAAACATTGGTAAGATAAAAACACTGTATTTTTAAATCTAAAAAACAGTATGTTGATGGAATGGTGCAAAAATGATAGCCACAATACCTTTAGGCATTTGCTATCCTAAAAAAATATCATTTTAATCTGGATTTTAGAAAAAAGCTTGCTTTGCTAATATTTTCTGGAATGCTATTCTAGAGTTTAAGAGCTATAATCTTTCACCAACCTGGCTGTAAGAGATCCTCTGAGGTGGTCGGGGCAGACTGTAGAGATTTAACAGATTCATAAGAAATGCTGGAGCTAGGTCGAGAAGAGCTTTAAATGCCATTAGCAAGAGCTTATAGTCAATTAAATGAATGGTACACTCTGCTGAAATGCTAATCACAGATTTAGTTCCATTTTGTCATGATTTATAATGCCATATTTATCTGCTTCGACTTCGGCATCATTGTAAAGTATTAGATATTAGCGTCAAGCCATCGTTCCCAAATTAATGCATAGTGGTGGTTGACAAATAATGTTATGGGTAGTTTGAGTTCTAATATCTGATTGGTTGAGCCACGTTGCAAAATAATCATTATACACAAACAACGTATTTTCGGTAGCTGTATTTAGTTCATGTGAACACAGGTTTCACTTAAACCTGAACATGACAACCATGTGATTTTAGGCACCATAGTTTGTTATCAGCATAGTCTGCCAACAGACCTGAAGGTGTCACTTTAAAAGCCATTTTTAAATGGTTAACAGCTTTATTAATAAGATGCCATTTTTTGTTACTGTGTCATAGTAAAACTTCCAGTACTTCCAATACTATACTAAATAGTGTTTCTTCTTTGATAAAATCACCATAACCCACACTTTCTCAAGGCTTATTACTGTATTAAGATCATAATAAGCAAAATATCAAACTACCAACAGATGGACCAGAGGACTCTTTCTATTCTATTCTATTCTATTCTATTCTATTCTATTCTATTCTGTGCTTGCATCTGCAGGGAGTTCCACATCAGTTGCTAGTGGTCGTTGAATTGTGTCAGTGATTTATTCCATCAAGATCCTCATTACGGATTCTGCTGAAGCGTTTCTTTAGTTATGCATACAACGGCTGTTCTCTAGGCATGCTGAAAATAGGCCACACGTACAGATGCGCTCCCTCTCGCACCCCTCCACCCCCTCGCTTCGTCTCTCACCCCTGCTCTCCTTCACTCTATTCCTGTCTCTCCCTCTCGTCTCTCTGAAAGAGCAACTTCCCGGTGTTACTGAAACCAGTCCTAGAAGTGAATGTGTCTGCACTATCCTGACAGTGGACACCTGTTGATTACATGTGGCTCTGGCAGGATCTGAGCGTCTAGATGATGTAATAATTACAGGCAGTACTTCTGAAGTGCGACTGTAATCCCGATTTATTATCACTCCCTCTGTCTCCCACCCTGTCTGTGAACAGTAGATAGGTCCATCTGAAAGGGTATGTTGGCCTGGACTGATTCAGGCTGAGATCATGAATTACAGCTGATTACTCTCCTAATCTCGTTTCTGCTCTAATACCAAATAAACAACTGATCGTGTGTGTTTACTACTGATGGTTTCTGGTACATACTAATAATGATAATGCAATGTTGGCTGCTGTGAGGTTTCCTGAATCGTACCTCCTTTCCCAGAAAGGTTAGGAGCATGTTTACTGCTGTGTTACATCACCTTTTCTTTTAACAGCACTTATTAATCTTATGGATGCTGAAGACACAAACTGATCTGGTCTAGAAAGTGCCTCTCTTTTTTTTTTGCTGTTTTTCTGTTATACAAGTTTTCGGCTGTGCTATCGTACAGAGCCTCTGTTGTCATATTTTGACCTTAATAAGATGCTAGTTTTTTAATGGGAGACAGTTGTGGACTGCAGACGGGTCAGTCTAGCACTTGCACTGTCTGATTACATAGCTGTGCTGTTTTAACATGTCCAGAATGTACCTTGGTGTTGCCATATTGAAATAATCATATGACAACACCAAGTCAAAGTAGATGTATTAATTACTGTGTTCTGTTTTTGCATTTTACTGTTTGTCCCAAATTTCTTAGAACTGGGTTTGTATAAATTGTGCACTAAAATTAGCCGAAAATGCTCCATATCAACTTGTTTCCTATAATGGATGTGTTCACAACCTGGTAAACCACTAAAACTGCCACCTTTGGACCAACTTCAACTTCATAAAAGAAAAGATTTTAAAAACAAGTTGCTGGTGTTCTCAGAACAATGGACTGACCACCCCAAGAGTCCAGACCTCGACATCACTGAATGTGTTTGGGATTCTTTAAGTTGTGAGAAGCAGAAAATGCAACCGACTTCTAAGACTAAGATGTTGATCAGGATTGTGTATTTATCTGGGAAATAAAAGAGGATTGCTCCGGCAGTAACTGTTGAGTGGTGTGAATGCAGATAGACACAGGAGAAAGGCAAGATGGATGAAAGCTTGCCACGGTGCTGTCAAACGTAGTCATTCCTCATTCCTTTGCGTCACTAGACCGGTCCATCTCAGCACAGAACACAGTGAAGTGGACTCATACAGACAGATATCATAAATTACAACTGATTACTCTACTAATCTCATTTATGCTGTAATACCCAATAAAAGACCTACTCCATATGTGCTTAGTAAATATCTCATAAATATTCCTCATGCACTCTTAAAAATAAAGTGCCTAATGGAGCCAAAAGGGTTTTTTGGAGCAGTGCCATAGAACTCTCGTTCTCAATCCTGGTCCTGGAGTCCCACTGCCATGTGTGTTGTAATCTGCATTCCAAGTGCTAGGCTGCAGTCCAGGTAGGCTGCTTTCTAGGCTGCTGTTCCAAACACGAGGATACTTTGAATACAGCCGAGAAATGCAGCCCACATTCTGGCAGTTTTCGAGGATGCTACTGAAGTGTCCCTCATCTGCCGAGCATAATCCTTTGTACAGGCGTCTGAGCAAAGAAAGTTCAAGAGAAATGGCGGCAGATGAAACAAACTGCTACACATAGGCTGCTAAAATAGGATAGTAAAATATACAATACACTGTTTCATTATCTGTTCAGTAGGGTGTAAACTTAATACAGGGAAGTTTACCATCCCTCAGTGAGCTGTACAGCCTTTAGCCTGCAGAATTTAAATTAGCACAAATTAAAGTTTTGTCAAATCAGTTACATCAAAATGATTATTATATCCATCTCATTTTGAAGGGAATGCAGTGATATAATGATTGGGGGTCAGTGTTGATATCAGATATTTTTCATATGCGTATCTGCTGACAAAGATGCCAATACATGAACATCTGTAAAGCGTAGCAATTGCAACTAGATCCACCTGAATTAGCATTACAGTGAAATGTCACACAGTAGAATGTTCATGGAGATCCAGATACTGTAGTTTCCTCACACTGTACTTTTGTCTTCATCCTCTCCCTGAAACACTTGGTTAGAGCTCCTGTGTTTTTAAGCCCCGCCTCCCAATGAGTTAAGTTGGCCTATAAGTTACAGAGTACACCCCCACACTGCCAGGACTGTTCTTACTATGGAGTTGGTTCTGTTGCATCAGTTTGAGCCAGAGTCCGATCCTGAAAGTCAGGTAGAGCAAATTGGTAGAGTCGATTCACCATCCCAAGCTAGACTGGAGCCGGATGTTTTGGAGTGGTCAGTTTTTACATTTTTAGCAGTCTTGTGTGAGTGTGAGGGTGTGCCAAGCTTTCAGGTGGGCAGGCAATTAAAGATTGTGTTACAAGATGATGTCACCTTGTAACAGAGAAAAGGGCTGGAATTCCAACGAGGAGGTTCAAGCAGCTGGAAAAAGTGGTTTCTGTGGGAGAGCTTTTCTCTCTGTGCCGTGTACTTTGGGCTTTATAGCTTTGCAGACCATTGACATGCACAGTAAGCTACAAACACACTAAAGCAAAGGGCAAAATGGAAAAGCATAATAGACCCACTTCAAGAAATACTATCAGCCATCGTTGTAAAGACATTTGAGTCTGTAAGTTTCTATAGAAATAAGCTTTAGACATCAAACCAGTTTGATTGACACCTCCTGTGGTTGTTCTGAACGTTGTTCTTCTATGGCATCGCTCCTAAAAACCCCATTTGGTACATTTACTATTATGATTATACCATTTCTGGATTTGTGAAATACAGTGGAACTGAGGACTTTTTACACGAGTCCAGTAATAGTCCAGTAATAACTCGTATTCCAAACTGATATGTATTCTACTAGGGCACACTTAGGAGCTTTACTGTCTAATTTATGGGATTTTCCTCATTCATATTATTGTTGCATATAAATGATGCTGAAGAATGTGAGTTACATCAACAGCATGGAGAAGAATTGCTCTGGCAGTGTTCATGAAACAGTGTGAATGCAGATAGAGACCAGGGAACAAAAGATGGATGAGGGGACAGAGATAATACAGCTTGTCACAATGCTCTCGGCCGCTTCACTGTCCGCTCCTCTGTCGCACTCCATAAGTTCCAGGGAGTTGGACGGTGCTCAAGTCCTTCCCACGTCTCTGGCTGGCACGTGGCTTGCTTCCATTCTGTGTAAGCCTCGGCAGTGGACAGGAGGGACAGGCGAAGCGTCTGTCTGCTGGATAAAGCTAAAAAAAATTGCATTTGGCTGCCTCATAAGAGTTGGAGAGTGGTCTCCGACTCTGAGCGACAGTAAGATTAATGTTCCTCAGAGTTACACAGTACTCAGCCCTGAGTTTAGAGTCACCACTAGCGAACAACGTTCATGAGTAAAACGTTGTGTGAGCACAATCTCATTTCTTTCACTACCACACACTGAGACAGAAAAGTGAACACATCTGTAGTGGACAGTGGAGAGACCTGGTAAAACTGACCAGCCAGAGCTTTGAGAGAACAGTAGTGGGGCTAGGATCTGACTGGTATGTCAGGAAAGCCTTTTGGTGTGGCCTGTAAATGTTGATTTCAGAGCCTCAGTGGACAAAGCATCTGGCAGGTTAAATGAATAAAGGTAAAGCACTGGTTTGGTTTTCTGTCAGTCAGAGGTGGGTGTAGCATCTAACACCTCAGCCTTATTGCTCTTAAAGCACACATGCACATATGGATTAAATAAACCTATTTGCATGTATTAAAATGACCACATTAAATGAATACTAATATCTCCATCTCACATGTTTGTAGCATACAAGCAGACAGCAGACAGTAATTTCAATATGTTTCCCAGGACTTGGAAAATAACTGCTAAGCCAATGTTGATTCAGTACCTGGCTTCTATTAAACGTATGTTTTGAATATCAGGTTGTCTTCTCTTTTACCAAATACAGGGAAATGCATCACATTTGCTCATGGTAATTGATCATTTGCTACAGTGCAGACAGTCCCTTTAAACTCAGGCCAGTATTCTTCCAATGCAGTTCTTCCAATGCAGGTAAAATAGCTGATCTTACAGTTTTTATTCTGAAAATTTAAGACCATATGTACATACACAGTACTAGGTCTGCACACTATTGGAAAAAACTGACAATGCAAGTGTTTTCCATGCGATATATAGTCATTGTCAAAAAATAGTTGCACCCAGAAGGAAGTCTCAGATTGCAGTGCTATCAGGAAGGAAGATAAAGGTTACCAGGAACAATAAATGTTGATAAATTTAGACTGATATGGGCAATATTTATTGAGCTACACATACAGAAGTAGTGTCTCTCAGTATGGCGTCAGGCTGCCATGTTTGCTAATGCAACATGCCAAATGTCTCTGCATGGAGTTGTAGAGGTTCCTAATGGTGTCCTGTGATAATCCGTCCCATGCAGCTTGAATATTCTCACACAGTTCCTGCAGTAGGGATGAAGCTGGAGTGATTACCAGGCCTTCTGGATACGTGGCATGTGACAACAAACTGTTCACCTGGCTGCTGACCACACAGATTCGTAGGTCGTCTCCACCAAGACAAGACTCCATGACAGTGTGGCACGACACCATTGCAGTCTCTGGTGACGTTGACGTGATGTTAAGGGTGCATGTATTCCTGTGTCGTGCAGTCATCTGCCAATGGCGCTGGCACTAACAGGATGACTCATGAAGGGCATCACTGCTCGCTGAATTACCGAAGTTGTGGCTGTTGGGTCAGTCAGGTTCAGTGAGAAGGCCTGTCCTTGCTTACGTCGCTTGTGCAGCTGAGTGTGAAACTTGAATCATTTGAATGTCTCACATTGTCAAACCAACCCACCAAGTTACATTCCTGTCGGCTGATTCCTTCTGGGTGCAACTTTATGTGCAACTGTTCCTTTAATGATGAGTGTGTCTGTCAGCAAAAGCCACATGTGTTTAATTGTCTGATGTAGGCACTGAATGCAGTGCTATAGATACAGCATTCCTGCTGCATACATCACAATCGCAGGGCCTTTAGCCTATTTTTCACAAAATTGTATCTTGCATGTCCTTATGTGTGACAGAGCCACAGTGCGGAGAGGGATGTCCTTCAGCACAGCCAGACCCAGTGACCCTCAGCTGTGGGACATCGCCCTGGATCCGGGGAAAGGGAGCAACCCTCAAACTATCTCTGTCATCTGCCAGAGGAAGAATGCTTTTACTGGGAAAAGGCAAGCCTTGAGCTTAACCTCATCCATTACTGTGCTGTTGATATGCGGGTGTTTTTACTTTCATGTGGAATTCATTGAAGTATCACAAGGCCATATGAGCACTGTTCTCCTTCGTAAATGAAGAGAATTAAGCAACCGATTGTAAAGCGGAGTGAAAAACACCCCTCTTTTCTGTTTGTCTGGTTGCTCTTATTGGAACAGCTGCTCAGACAACCTGCTCCCTCTTACAGGTTGGTGTTTTGAATGAAGATAAAGTGCTGTGTTTTACAGACAATAAGTCAACCATGTCTATTCAGAACAAACACCAGATATGTCTGTTGCAGGTTTGTAAAATAATCTGCATTGCCACAAATAAGCAAAAAACATAACGCCTTAATTATTTAATGACTAACATTGGTTAGACGTGGTCTGCGTATTTTGGTACCACCATCCCCTGAAGAAACGATACAAGCAAAAACAGCATGTCTTTTGGGGACAAAGCTATTATGGACCCTCTTAACATGTTCCCATTTGTATGTGGGCTTCCCATTTATTATTAGCAAGGTTAGTGTTTTTAGGACAGATTTTGCCTCAAGCTACTTGTTGCTTCTAAAAACAACTCCAGTGTTAGTCGCCTCTTAAAACAGTGAGAAGAGGATCAGTAAAAATTTACTTCACAGCAGGAGGAGGATCAGCCTTGTCATTTGAACAGATGGAATTTGAAGAGTTTAATCCATCTTTAAAACTACAAATGTCTTGTTAAACATATCCTTTATTTGAACATCAGGCTCAGACATATTGAGGCTTCAGGGCTTTATATATACGGTTTGGTGTCTACAGGGATATGCAGCCATTATTGATGTAAATCAATATCAGTGAGTTATTTGGGCCATTAGTCTGTAGGGAAAATATGCCTGGAGAATCCTTGTGACGTTCGCAGTGCATAAATATTTCAGGACTGCAGCTAATACTGTAATCAGGGCTGTTTAACCTTTTTGAAATGACAACCCATGCAGAGATATATTAAAATCGCTGGGTCGTGCCCGACTATTTGCATTTGTTAATTAATTAATCAGCAGTAAGCCTTCAAGGCCAGGTGATGGTCGTTGCTTTACTGCACTGTTACTGCACATACGGTATATTGAATATTTTCTGTTATCCGAAGCCCATAATATCACAGATAGAAGTGCAGCTCCTTTAAAATGGTACTTTTTAACAGGGGAATTGCACAGATTGTTCACAGTGTCTTTATAATAAATTGGTCATTGAGATGTAGCAAAGTAATAACCAAACTAGATATTTATTGGCCAATTTTTGATGAGTTTCTATAAGACAAGGATACATTATAAATAACATTATTTTCTCTTTAGATGTCCAATTTGTAAGATGTTTAGTTTAGAAATGACCTAAAATTATCAACAGGATGCGAAGAAATAACCATTTAGATGGTAAGACGTCTGTATATCATGTTGTGACGATATCTACTGAAGTCAGCATGCTAAATAGCTAACCCCCCCGGCCCGGTCTGTCTTGTAATGCCACTTTGTGCCTCGAGAGGTGATAGTGATTCAGTGTATTGCTGAGTCAGTAATCAGTCCAGCATGAGAGGACAAAGAAGTAGCACTGCCCCGATGGCGTGTTCTAACCTCATTCGTCATGTTGAAGGCACCGCCAGAGATGTTATACATGAGGGGAATGATCACTGGTTGAAATATGAATAGGAAAGCTCGTAAATCTAAACATGGCATCCGATTACAGAGGAAGTCCCATCCTTAAAGAGAAAATAGTTTATAATATAATAATTTTTTGTGCATTATTGAGCAAAGAAGCTATTTATGAGGTGCTGGAGACATCTTTGACGAGTAAAAGGATGAAGTTTGATGCTGAACTCGCAACATTTCTTCTAGTCTGGTAAGTAAACAGCTATCAATGCTAACATGAGAAGGGGGAACTGTGCTTTTCCTTGTTTCTTATGACAGGGGTGAACACCACAAGTTCCTGGTGATACTGTATGTTGCCCCCTATTCATTTTGAGTATGATTTTGACAAGTAACTCCTTCAATGATCAAAACATTTAGCAGTTTAAATGTTTCGATTACTCAAATAACATGAATCAAATAACGTGCAAGGAAGTGGCAACTTGCTATTTAGCTCAATGACTCATGCATAATTATACTTGCCTACTTCACTCTATTTACGTCATACCGCACAGAACAGCAAAAAATAAAAATAGTTAGCTGATAGCCAAAATTTCAAACAAAAATCTGCTGATTCCTCAAACCAGGTCCTTCAGCACTGTTCATGAAAAAAGGAACTTTTTTTTCTTTACACTGGTGGTGATAGGAAACAGCAACGCGACTCTAGCCATTTTATTTATTGTCCAAAACCACCAGTGAACCTACATGTGTCTTTTGAGTTTTATATGCTATTAAACCTTCAGATGTCTGGCTCCTATCATCACCACTGTAAGCAATTCAGATTCTGTAGTAGAATTCTGTAGAATAATGCATTAAACCAATCTGGAAGGGTTGATTGTGCAGAAATTTTAAATTCAGAACTTTGTACAGAACTTTAAATTCCCCTTTAAAGTAATAGTTTGGCAAAAAAGTAGTATAGTGGTAAAAGATGTGAACAAACAACCAGAAGGTTGCAGGTTGAACTCAGAGGATTAACTGGGTGGATTACCTGGTTGTGCCCTTGGGCAAGGCACTTGACCCTCCCTGCCCCAGGTGTGACTGCTCTGCTGGCAAAGCCGTGCTGCTCCCAGACTGGTAGTATTGTATAGTAGTATTCTATAGCAGTAATAAAGTAGTAAAGTAGTAATATTTTAATTACACATTTCCGTTGTAGGACCATGAAAGTACACGACATAAAGTAAGACATTCTTGGCGTTCAAAATGTCCTTCTTTAGTTTTGCACTAGAGCTGCTAGGCTAATGTAGCTTACGAGTAACAAGTGTATACCCCACCAATTAGTACAGTGAAAACTGTGTGCATAAGTTATCACACTCTTGTTTCAAACCAGATTCTGAAATAGACTTGCGTCAGTTGTTTCTGACACCGTATGAATAATGGACAAAGTGTGGACAAAAATTTGATTCACAAGACTGCTGTTGACTCAAAATCAGATTTTTCTGCGTGATATAATTTTGTCTGTTATTACACATAACAGTACATCTTATAGTATCACTATATAAGCCATATTAGCAGGTCTGTTTGAGATGGCTGTTTAATAGCCAAGTGTGATTGGCCATGATTTACATTACTTGTTAGCTAAATTAGTCTCATAACTCCTGTACAAAACTAAACAAACAAACTTCACACACTGAGCATGTCATGCCTGATCGACTACATCTGGGATGAAGGGAAATGTTGATTTTTCACTCGTCTATTCCATCGGAGAGCATTAGTGAATCAGTTTATCACATATTCCAGCCTTCTGAATATCTGGACCCTAAACTGTCCAGACCCTAGCAACAGAAAACAGCTCCAACTTCCACAAAGCACACTGCCCCTGCCCCTCCCCACCGCCCCCTCGGCCTCCCACTGGTCGACCCACTTATCTGTAATCATCCCTGATACATCTGCGCGTCATCCAGGCTTAAAGACCCGTGCGTTCAGAGCAAGATTAGAGCAGAGATCCCACGTCTTAGCCCCAGTATTAACCAGCGAAGAGCCAAACAGAGAGGATCCCCCTCTGCACTAAGAAAGCCATGATACACACCAGGGATGATGGGATGGAAGTGGACCATTTGCCCTTCCAACCTTAAAGCCTTGATTCACCAGTGAAAAGCTTTTTTGGTTCTGTGGTACAGCAAAAGACTCTGTTTGCTCCACTTAGTCAAGTATGATTTATCTGACTGTTTGCAGTCAAACACGTAATGATGATTGTACTAATGCCAACTTAAACCCCATACTGTGCTCTCACCCACTCATATACCCTGTAATAAAAGTTATCCAGATATGGTATATATAGACTTCACGCACATATCTGCGGCACAGAAAATAACAAGAGATTCATATAACTGAGTACATATCGCTACTGTCAGAGCAAAACCGCTTATCTTAATTTTTGTTGTTTTTATGTATGTATGTATGTATGTATGTATGTATGTATGTATTTATTTACATTGTGTGCAAATATCATGATGAATGAACCAAGAACAAGTTCTAGTTTCATTGACGTATTTTGAGAGTTAAGCTTTTTTGCTTTTGCCTTGTGCTCTTGTAAAGTTACCATATTGGAGATGCAAGGTTCTGTCTCCCAATAGCAACAATTTATTTGTTTGCTCCATTTAGCTGAGCATTGTTTTTCTGACCGTTTGCAGTCAGACGTGATATAAGGTTTTAATATTTATAATTCAACACCAATATTGTTCTCACTGTAACCCTTTGGCCACATAAATAACTTACAGCATTATAAAATGTATATACAGCACCTAGAAAAACAGAAGTTTTGGCTGTCCCAGCACACTGTAACTACACTTTACCTTGAAATATAGCCATCAAAATACTGTATGTGTGAATCCATTTAACACCTCATTCCTGAAAGATCATTTTTTTTCATGTTCCTAGCAATCACTAGCATGAACATTTTGACCTCTATGACATATGTACAATATTCCACATCCATGTGACATATTCAACAGGAATTTGCTTTACATTAACTGATGAAAAAATACTTCCTGGGAAAAAGAAAGTACATTTTCTGTTCTACAGTAGTACATTCTTTTTTGAATAATGTGTATTCTGATATTAACTGTTGAGGTCACTTTGTTCAACCAATTAAAATGAAAAGAATGTAATTTATTAATTAAAGGTTAGTAAATCATTAAAATGTGCTGTATGTTCTCATGGCATTAGCATGGATGCTGGTTAACCACATTTTGTGTATTTTTTTGCTGATTCTATGCTATAAAGCTCAACCCTGTTACTTTTAGTCCTGCCACTCATTTAAGTCATTCTCAGCAAAGAAACCTTGTAAAAATTGAAACGTTGTTCCTAAAATGAAACTCATTTTCAAATGGTTAAATGCATTTCTTAGATTTAGAATTGTCAAACAAGAGTCACAAAGAAAATATTGTAAAATAAATATTGTCTAACCACTCTTCATTTTCTCTTCATAGGCCATAGTGCGATGCTGAGGTGATTATGTTATACAGGAATAGCAAAACATATAGCAGATGTTATAATAGAACGTTAGAAATAGTGTACAGTGACAGTAACTCGGCTGATTACATGCTGAAAATTACTGCCAGCATTCGAACAGTAGACAGTGAGAATAAATTGGCTGAACACATTTCTGCCGTAATGACTTGAGATATTTTTAGGGATTCGTTCCTGTTGATTTTGTCTGAATAGCATCTTCAGACGTACTTGATCACTTCCATGTTCAGACATTTTGCCCAAGTTTTGTGTGTTTTAGGGCCAGATGTTGATGTTTGGATTGCTGTGTGATTTGCAGGGGTCTGCTGGAGGTCCTGCAGCTGGACTTTGATATGCAAGAGCAGAATGACCAGTCGGAGAGCCAGATGATCACTTTTCGTCTGGAGCTGCCTGGAAACATGATCCGGGATGAGGGTACCATGAGGATTTACACCGTCCAGAGAGACTATGTTGGCATAGTCCCACTCATTACGGTGAGCTGTCCGTGCATGTCCATAGAACGCATGTTCACCATGTTGTTTTTTCCTCTTAATACCATGCAGGTTTTACGATGGCATGCAATTTCTATGTTACACTTTATAATTTGTCCTTTTAGATGTATTAAACTGGTAATAAATCCGAAGTTAACATGTGTGGCTGTTAATGCTGATGCTGTGGGGCAGCTTGTACATAGATGTATTTTTCATTTGATGCTTCTGTATATACGCCTTCAGCTATAAAAGTACAATAACCCCTATAAATGAATCATGGCTGTCTGTGGAGCTGTGAGTGTGTGCATGTGCGTGTATGTGGGTGGGAGTTATTATTTGTCCCAAGGCTCAGTTCCGGCTCCATTGCCCTCTGCCTTTGATCTGACTCTGTTATCCCTAGTGCTACTGATTCAGTCCTAATGAAATTGACATCCATTTAAAGGATACTGCTATGGTCAGGATTAGACCTGTCCACCGCAGAATGTGTGTCCTGAAGACCTGCATTGATTTTCTCATTTTTACTTATCCCACATGAAACTCCCAATGATAAAGGTGCCAAAAGGTGTCTGGGATAACATAGAAGACTTTAAGTCTTTAAACATGTGAATATTCTGGTTCAGGGTTTTGTCATCACTTGTATGTATGTGTCAGGGTCCGATGGAAGCAGGATGCGAGCAGATAAGGCTTAAAAGGTTTAATAAGAAATGCAGGGAAATCCAAAGAGCAGAAACCAAAAACAGGCGAAGGGTCAGAAAGACGGTAAACAGAGCAATATGGGCAAAGGCAAAAAATCGAAGTCAAAATGCGGAGGAAGAAACTGTAACAGGAAGTCAAAAACATGAATACAAAAGGCTTGGTACGTAGTGATAACAGAAACGATACTTTGCAATGAGGGTCACAAACAACACAGTATAAATAGGAGGTGTCACAGGTGTTTCAATCAAAACTCAGGCGAGGCCGATCTGCAATTGGCTGCCGGTTGGGAGCGTACTGTCACGTGATCGCTAGGTGGATCTTGGGAAATGGAGTCCGTAGGGCTGTTAACCCGTGATGGGCTGGACGGAAGTGTGACAGTATGACACTAGATGGCCAGGCAGCTACATCAACAGTTCAACTAGGAACAATGGTGTAGAAGAACCACTGTTGTGAAGTTGATTCTTTCTTTATTGCACCGAAGGGAGAGCCAGGAGACAAGATGAGAGGTTGAGTTGTTTACTTTAAGGCGATCGCAGTTGAGTCTCAGCTCTTGTCTGAAAACAGTGTCTGGACGCAAAGTTTTTATAGGCCATTTCAATCTCCTTAAGGTACAAGATCATACACAACAGGTGTAGTCTTGGAACTAGGTATGTGTTGTTTCAACAGATGGTCAACTCTTCTATCTGATTATAGCCTAAAGGTATTTGACCTTTAACCTACAGCTTTATACACCTGATGGTAACACTGTCCCAGGACTCAGATCCTGTCGTAAATGTGTAAATTGTATTACTATGTATTGCAAGTTCTGTTCTGGGAAAGCAGCTCTTCCCAGAGGAAGCTAAGCTTTTGGTATCAGTATGGTTTACAAATGGCAAAAACAACAACAATATATATAAGAACATATACAGAGGTAACAGACGTCAAAGGGAAAATACAGCAATTTACAACAATAGTTTCAGCTTCAAGGTCCACTGAATGATGAATTGTTCTTGAACTTATAGACTGTAGTAATATCATGAAAATATTGATATCTGACACTTAGTTTCCTAAATAGTTCTGTACAAAATACTATGTATGTAATTCATATATTATAATATATATACTTAATATACAGTATATATATATATGTACCTCCACATAATGTAAAGGTTCTCTTCTGGAAGTCATGAAGTTTGGACCTAGGATTCTGTTTTTGGTCCTGTATTTTGTGTTCATCGGTAGATAATTGAACTGTTGATGTAATTGATTGGTCATCCAGTGTCAAACCTACAAGCCACTGCAAAATCCAGGACCAGAAAATGGATTTATGGGTCTGGATTTCACAACCTCCATTTTATACCAATTAAAGGCTGTACTAAACCAAGGCACATTTAGGAACCGTCATTTACATTAACATTGTATGTCCCATTTTAAGCAAAGACAACATTAAGATTTCTCATTTCAGCTGGTAAAATGGAAACTAAAAACAGGAATTTTGAAATGTTCCAATGAGAGGTTTGCTTGTAAGGACCAGTCACTGTGGAGCACAATGCTGTTTCTGAAATCACATTGCTCTCAGGAAGCAGGATTTTGTCTTTAACGTTTCGAATCACGGTCAGCATCTGTTGTGCTGTGTACAGAGGCTGCTGGATGACATCTGGTGGGGCTAGAAGTTAAATCTATGCTCGAACCTAATCGGCAAGCACATCAGTCGCATGCGTGACGCACCACGGCGACATCGTTAGAGAGTGTCAGATGCGAAACCCTGTTTTACACACTGCTGAACATGTTTTTAAGACAGGAACGGCTCCACAGGGGGTTGCCTCCACACACCAGACACTTACCACTGAATTTAGATGGATACAAATGAGGTCTTGTTGGCAGATACATGCTACAGATTTACAGCTTGCTTATTTTTAAGAAAATGCCCTATACTTTTCTCAAAATCCAGACATCAGTATAAGCTTGTTTACTGTGGATTTTAAAATGAATAGACACTCTTTTTGTCCACTGTCCACGTATCCTAAGGACCTGCATTGATTTTCTAATTTTTACTTATCCCACATGAAACGTAGAAAAGGTACTGAAAGGGTTCTAGGATAACTTAGCAAAGGTCTTTAAACCCTTGAATATTCTGGTTCAGGACTTTGTTGTCACTGGTATGTATGGCATTAGACAGCCAGGCTGTTACACCAACAGTTCTACTAAGAGCAATGCTGTAGTAGAACCACTTTTGGTTCCCTTTTAGTTTGGAATCAGTATAAGCTTGTTTGGTGTGGATTTAGTTAAATGAATAAACACTCTTTTTGCTTCATTACTATGTTACATTAATATAGAGACTAACAAGTCAATAAAATCACAATTTTATGTTTTAACATGACTGGAAATGTTACAGTTTTACTGGTATTTGTGATTAAGTATGTATATTACAGTGCTCCACTCTGTTAAGACTGTGAAGCGTAAATACCCTAGCTGATGTCCAGAAACAGTAAAAGCATTACCCTTTGCCACACTAGCATGATGGGATGTCATCCACTGTCACCTAATATGTTTTAAAATGTATTTCTCTGCTTGCTTCTAAATTCTTGTGCTACTGCTTTTTAGCCTGTTAAAGGTGCCATCGAATGGTATTTACATTGGTGTAGTTGAATAAGGATAGTTGAACTGTACAGTACATTGAACTGACATACAGGCAACCTCAAACACTGTTGTTCCTCCGTCAAATACAAATGAAGCTTTTGTAAAACAGAGCAGTAGATTTGGCCAAAATCCTAAACGGTCTTGACTCTTTAATATTAACTCCCCCAAAATGTATACAGAATAATGGAGCAACAGCAAACAAGATGGGGGGCTATATTCAGAAACCTATCATTCCAGGCTGCCGTTCCAAGTTGATGTCAGTACTTTTTATGCCCTTTCCTAGGAATTAATCTGTCAGCATGCATTGTAGTTGTTCATCTGCAAATGAGGCTAAAATTGGCTTCCTATATTGATTGTTCTGCCAGAATGCAACTGTGGCACCATTTAAGATTGAGTGGAAAATTTGTGAAACAAGCTGGCGAACAGAAAGCCAACTTCAGCTTGCCTGTACAGGGTCTCGGACAACTTTAAACAATATTCACATAGCACATCTAACGAAATACTGTCTATATAGTATAGGAGCCTTAATTTCAGTTTCTTCTCATGTCAGGTTGGATCTGTTTCTGGAGTGTATTTTTTTGATGCAGAACACAGAGCTTCTGAACACGGCCGTGTTGACTGGTAAGAAGGTGTCTATGCCGGTGAGGGTGCTAGGAGTGGAGGCAGATGGCTCGGTCTCAGACATCACCAACTCCAGCAGGTGCAGGTCAGCAGATGAAGATACTCTGAAGGTACAGCACATCACAGCACAGCCGCAATCCACTGCTCTGCCAATTACACTCGCCGCGCGCCACTCATTACCAGCCTAACACTCTCTCCCAGTGACATCTCCATTACACCTGGCAGGGCTGAGGATGCTGGAGTTGTACTGAGCAGGAGCACTGACAAGCCCCAGTGCCCAGCTCCTTATTACAGATTAGGGACTTCATAAAGTTACTTCTGAGAAAGCGAGAGAGATGGACGGAGAGAGACAGAGTGACCCAATAGCCTCTATCTGAGGCTGTGCTTTTTCTTACCCTGAGCACATCCCTGCCCCTGGGGCCTGTCTTTTCTTTGCGTGTTTATTATGAAGAGCCGAGACCTTTATCCGGTTATTATTGAATCATTCTCTTGAGCCTCTCTTGCCAGGACCTCAGTGCTTTAACAGAGGGTTTAAAACGTTTAAAGGGGTCAAATCTGAAGATGAATCTGCACTCCACTCTTTCAGTTCATTTCTGGCCCAGTGTGGCCTAAAGCGGCAGGCTTAGACAAATGCATGGCGAGAAACACAAGCTATACACGTTATGTATTGCAGATTAAATGACTGGCCGGAACAGGGATAAGGAGACAGTGTTACAGACACACTGTACTGTTGTTCCACCAAATTGCCAGTGACGAGCCAGGAAGGAAATGGCTGATGGCTTTTTAATGATTATTTTGACTGAGCATAGACTAAGTGCTCTCGGTTGTCCCTGAAGCATTGAGAAGAAAGGAGGAGGTAACAACAGTAATACATTTACTAAATGAGACAGCACAACCATATGGAGCGCCCATTCTGCGCTGTATTTCAGGGCCTTTCACTGCTACATTACCATAAAGCCACTAAACTCTTTCTCAGGGGCTGATGAGTTTCACACTGTGGTCTTTGTCTCCGGCTTTAACAGGGTGATTTAACAATATTATGGCAATTTACCACCGTAAATTATCACAGTAACAATTTCCAGCCTTACCGTGTATCATATTAACTGGGTCTTTTCCTTCTTGTCGCAGGTGTCGGAGAGGTGTGAGAGTGTGTATATGAGTGGAGAGGAGACGAGAGGCAGGGTGAGGATGGCAGTGAACTTCACCTACAGCCACCTGAGTGCACAACTGGAGGTCAGCGTGTGGATGCCCCATTTGCCTCTACAGATTGACATGTCTGACCCAGAACTCAGCCAGATCAAGGGCTGGAGGGTGCCTGTCTTCGAGGCCAAGAGGTTAGATGACATTTAGCATGTTGGTAATACAGAGTCAAGATGAAAATGGTGTAGGAGATGATCAAGGTTTACAGTCATTTTGATATCTGAAAGAATCATATGTTCTTCATGGTTACTCTTATTTTTCTATATTTAAGGCTTAGAAGTGCCTGATGGGCATATGGAATTCCATGGAATATCAAGATTAACCAACACCTTTTAATGGATTGTTTGGTTAAAATTTACAGGGAGTTGTTTCATTTACCTACGACTGATTACTTGATCACTCAACTCATGAACTCCCAGTTACTACTATTTGGAATAAGATATGTCTCTATGTCAGGAGTGGATTTGGGAAGGGATCCCTGCTGTCCACTATGTAAGTCGGGAGTGGATTTGGGAAGGGATCCCTGCTGTTGGTAACAAAAAACACCTATTAATTCATTAGAAAATTATCCACAGAGCTCATACCACCCCCTATGTGTTACACAAGGTGAATGCCTGTCCAGCCTTCTCTGTCCGAATTGCAAGACTAAAGAAGTAGGTACCTTCATGCACATGTTTTGTAAATGTGAACCAGTTCCTAAGCTACGAGATTCTGTATTACACAGTGTCAGTTTTAAGCAATGAGACTTAAATAAAGCAGTCTTATCTTGTTTTGTTTAATGATGATTGCAATCTCAATCTTACCCAATGAAGAATATTGTATACAGCCTTAACAGCTACAAAGAAAGTTATTCTAAAAAATATGTTTCAAGCCTTCGAATCTACTTAAAAGATTGCAGCTTGTGGAGGTGGAGTGACATGTGGACATCTGACACGTGACAACAAACCGTTCATCATCACTGACCATGGTGCCTCCACACACGGATTTGTTGGTCGTCTCCACCAAAACAAAAGCAGGACTCGTCACTAAAGATTACACACTGCCACCATGACAGTCTGGCACAATACCACTAAAGTCTTTGTCGACGTTGGTGTGGTGTTAAGGGCAGTCGCTGTAATGGTTTGCATGCATGTAGTCCTGCATCGTACAGTCAACTGCCAATGGTGCTGGCACTAACTGGAGGACTTATTGAGGGCATTACTGCTTGCTAAATGTCCTCAATTGTGGCTGTTGGGTCAGTCAGGTACAGCGATAAGGCCCGTCCTTGCAACCCATGTAAACGTGTGTGGCTGAGTGTGAAACTTGAACCATTCGCATGTCTCACAATGTCAAACCTAGCCACCGAGTTTCATTCCTGTCAGTTGACTCCTTTTAGGTGAAACTATCTGTGCTACTATTCTTTTGTCGATGAGTGTATGTACACTCATCATCAGAAGAATCGTTCCACAACTACTATGTGTCTGTTTGTGTCTATGCCTATGCATAGTTGTATGTATAGACGTATATTATTTTGCCTCCCCTCCCTCCCCTTACTAGGTCATGCCCTTGCACTGTATATAGTTCTATAATATGTCATTCTTAATACCTTGCTGTCACATGCAGTTAAAATGAATAAAACCTATTAAAAAATCCTTAATTTTAACGTACATTAATGTAAATGTTAATTTCTAGTAATCTGACATGAAAAGTTCATACAATGTAATGGGCAGCTGTCTATTTCAAATGATTTTAAAAAATCCTTTTGATATTACAATGACAATATACACTCACCAGCCACTTTATTAGGTACACTGAAGCTGTTTCAGTTTCTGATACTTCTAGTTCATATACCTGTGATTAATTTCACAGAAGGCTAAATCACCAGCAATTCCAGCTCACTGACGCAGCATTGAGGCAAGTTTAGAGAATAAAGACCTCTATCTGAGCTTGTGAAATTAAGTGACTGGTGCTGGAGTGACAGAAAGACAAAATCTCTGTGATTATTGAGTTAGAGTAGGAAGTTATTTTTGTTTCTCCTCTGCCTAATCCGTTCCTACATAGAGATGGCATGCAAGGTAGAGGGGGAAGAGCTGGGGTTTAGTAAATGGCCTCCATGGGCCTTTCCTGCGTTGTGTCAACCAGTCTAAGCTGGGGGTGGTGGTGTAATATTGTGGGGTACGTTTTCTGGTCATATATTGTGCTCTCTAATACCACTCAGCATGTCTGAGTATTGTGGCTGACCATGTACCTCCCTTTATGACCACAATTTAGCCATCATATAACGGCTACTTCCAGCGTGACAATGTGCCTTGTCACAAAGCACAAGTCATCTCAGACTGGTTTCATGACGATGAGTTCAGTGTACTTCACTGGCATCTGGCAGCATATCTGAGTCTAGCGGTAGAACGGGCAATTCAAAGCATGAATGTACACCTGACAAATCTGCATTAATTATGTAGTGAAATCATGTCATCGTGAGAATCTCTAAGGAATGTTTGGAACACCTTGAATCCATCGTCACACAAGGAATTCTCATAAAGACTTCATAATGAAGTGTCTGGTCATTCATTAACCCAGAGGTAGCACAAGGTAACCGCAAGCGTTCCATCTGGCTTGTATTCATTTATAACTATAATCAACAAAGCCATTAAAATGATTGACATGTGTGTGTATATATTAGACGGCTGGATTACTATTATTGAACTCATATAATCAGCGCTGTGTTTAAAGCAGCATTGCACTGAGGTAATTGCAGTGTTGTGAATGCCTAACTGATTAATCATCAGTTTAGAAAACGATGTGCTGATGTAAACATGTAAGGACAACCTTGCTGTATGTTCAAAAATCACCTAGCGAATGGTTTACCTTGCATTATCTCCAACAACTGTGGTCTCTGTAAAATCAAGGGAATGCTTGAATGACCTCAGCATGCAGTGTATGGCATTATATGCAGCCATATTTAAATTTGATTGGGTGTGTGGTTTAGGGTGAATTTAATTCACAAGTACCATGCTTACGTAAGGATGCAACACCTCACTGACATTTTCCTTTAAACCTCCTACCAACTGTTCTTGCTAGTTAGAGAAGTTAGGGCAGAGACAGTTTTCTGCACAGCTCAGGTGAATATATATTTATACATACAGTAAAGATGAAAAAGTGTAGCTGGGTTCCTGGAAGTAGCAGGAAAAAAACAATGAAAAGGAGATAGAGAGAACTGAAAGAGGGACTGTTTTTCATTTTCTCTCCCATGTCTTGAAGGGCAACCTGGGACAGCGAGGAAGATGATGAGAAGAAGGGGAGAGGGTGCATGCTGCAGTACCAGCACAGCCTGGTCCGAGTGCTTACGGCCTTTACAGCTGAGGCTCCAGACTCGAGCGGTTCCTCCCCTGTGTACTTTCTGGGCCCTGAATGGCTGGTGGATGTGACTGGGCTGGTGCGCTACTCTCTGAAGGTGGGGGACACGAGCATAGCACGACTACAGTCTGGAACAGTGCTGAGTGGCAGGGCGGCTGGAGTCACTACTGTACAGGTAACAAATCCTCATGGTAGGAAGTTCAGTTGCCTTTTTGTTCATATGGTAGTCAGGATGTCAGTTTGTGTTTTTACTATTTACACCAAAGGTTTGGAGACACCTTTAAAGATGTTCCTAATTAATGAGTGTGCAGTAATGCTGCATTAATAACTTGAAGGCGACCTGTTATGCTTTTCCAGTTCTTCCCTTTCCTTTTTTGGTTGTAGCTTTTTGTGCTTGTAAAAATATAAAGCCTACAGTACACACCAGATGGACAAACTCTCTACCACACAAACCACTTTTCTCAGCTGCTTCCAGCCTTTTCCTCTGTTACAAGCTGACATCATCACATAACACATTCCTTACTGCCTGCCTAACAGAAAGCTTGGCACACCCCATAATACAGTGCTACCACTTTCAATTTAACCAATCAAAACAGTGAGCAAACTGACCAGTCAGACCACACTGAGTTTATGGGAGGTGGGGCTTAAAGGTACAGAGACAAAACCATTGTGAGAATAGACAGAGCAGCACGAGGGTGGAACTTTTAGCAGGATGCCACTCTGGTGGTTGGCCAGTCGGAACTGAGTGGGTGAGCTGACCAATCAAAGCAACCTGGGCTCATCAGGAGGTGGGCCTTTAAGACACAGGAACAGGAACAGGAACACACTATAACAGACAGAAAATAATGGGAAATTATTATAAATTATTAGGTCCCCTTTAAAGAAGAGTAATTCCACTGATCTTTCAAAATGGCGGCATAATTCAGTCTTTCAGAATGGTTTAATGTTAACCTCAACTCAGACCTCTCTAGAAACCTGAAGTCACAATATGTACAATTGACATATAGCCATTTTACTCACTATCCAAAACCACAAGTGAGCATCTTCTGGATTTGATGCTGATGTTGTGGCAAATCTGAAAACATGTTTTCTTTTAGGAGTATTTTGCCTTACATCACATTGCATAATACTTTCCAAAATGGATATCTTTTAAAAATTTGCTTTTGGTCAAAACCTTATATCAGGACTATTGTAAATAAATGTCTCAGGCCTCAGGCAGCGTATTCATAACCATTCCATGTGGTAAGTGTCTGTAAAGTAGCTTTAAGAGGCCATAAAGTTTTCCGACAATTGTGGAAAAAACCTGACTCTGACTTTTCATACGAGACCACTCTGAATGATTTTGTTTAAATGTTAAACATTTTAAACTTTGAAAAGCTGGAATTGGAACAACCAAAAAAGTATCACACATCTCATGTGTTTAAAGCCCCCAAATCATTATTTAGGCAAAGTCTGCTCTTTATACCGAAGAAGTGACGTTGCTGTACATAAGGCTGAGTGTTGCAAAATTTGGAGAAAATAAAATCTTTTAATAACATAAAATGTCTTTTCTCCAAATTTTGCAACAGTCAGCTTTATACTGATTTTACTGATTTTATATGTTTCTTATACTTTTTTATACTATATACTTTTCTGTCATATCTGGTGAAATTCTCTCTAAATTCTAGCAGCTGGCAATAAAGTAGAAGAATAAAATCTCTGTTGCTGCCACAGTGGCTCATACTGGCAGACAAACCAAGAAAAATAAAAGGCAGGACATACATTTAAGGGCGATCTAGAGAAAAGACAGGTATGAACATCAATGTGGCTTTCCAGTGCTGTGGAAAGCTAATGGAGGTGAAGGCCATGAACAGTGTCACAAAGCTTTTAACACTGAAAGGAGAAGCTGTATATATTTAGTTGAGCCTTAAACCGTAAGCTATGTCTAACTTCCACCAAAGGCATCTATGATGAAATGAAGCTCTACAGGATAGATATGCTGATGTCTGTTAGCATAAACATGCTGCTAAGAAGTAAATGCAAGACCTATTGATGCAGTACCTGCAAACTCTGCTCATGCTGTGTTTGTTACTGTTCTGGGTCAGGTGATGTCTCCTCTTTCGGACGCGGTCCTGGCTGAGAGGATGGTTCGGGTGCTGGATGATAAAGTGAGCATCACAGAGCTGGGACTGCAGCTGGTCTCGGGCCTCTCGCTGAGCCTCCAGCTCGTTCCAGGAAGCAACAGGGCCATTGCGGCCACCGCCACCACCCAGGACATCATGCACACCCCCAAACAGGTCATTCATCAGTGACAAAAGAATCCTGTTTTCTGCTGCAGCGATACGAAACGACTTTCTTTTTTCCAGAGCATCTGGTGGCTGAGATTTTCTATCCGAATGAATATCTACTCGTAAGATTCAGAGCACGCTGAGAACTCAATAATATTCACAGATTAATAGAGTTCGCACATTTGCTAGGGCAGAATCACATTTTACGAAATGTGTCAGGGGAAACCATTAGATGCTCTAAATTCCTTTAGATGACAGCCAATTCAGATTTTGCGTTTCAGTAATACGGCCATTTGGTTGACCCAGTCAATATCAGGCTATTAGCACTCAGCGAGGGGCTTCATCCGTTTATGTGATGGGCTCAGCCAGTGCAGCTCCACAGGCTATGCATAATATATTTCACCTCAAAATATAGGACAGCCTGTGGCGGCAGTTGTTCGTGTTAGCCGGCAGCTCTGGGTGTTCTTGCTTGTTACAGTGATTAGTCTGCTCGTTGCCCCTCTGGTGTTTTTTTTATCCAGATGGATTTTTTTCTTTTTCTTTTTTTACACATAAATATTGATCCCTATGGTTAAGTGAAGCTCAGCGCTGGGGGTTTATAGGGCAGTGATGTACTCAATTCCGACTCTGAGTTAATTATTAAAAGATTAACATGTTAATATCCTTGAACATGGCACTAATTAGATAGATAGATACTACATGTACTTTATTGATCCCCAGGGGGAAATATGTTTGTCTACAACAGTAGCAGAAGAACATGACACATTATTTACAAATAGTACTTTTGGATATCCATGGTCATATGACATGTTTTGCTGATTTGTTAAGTGAAAATAAATACACATCCTGTACAGCAGCCATTCTGAAGCTTTTCCACAAGGTTATCTTATCACTACAGAGCATGATGGCCCACAGACGGGGGAAATTATGGGCCTAAAGGTGCCATAGAAAAACGTAAAAATTGAGTGTATTTCAATTTACATACAGTACCAGTCAAAAACACTCCCAACTAAATGGATGTTTCTGATTATCTTAAAGACTCTACAGACTTAACCTGATATAGCACATATACTCTTGATATATCACAATTATAATTATATTTTAAAATATACAGTATATTTTGTTGTGTAAAAAATCTCTTTTTTTGCACAATTTAAAAGCTCTAGTTACCCTTTCAATTTACTGAATATTAATGATGGACAGACCAATAGAATTCGGCGTAATTGCTTAGATAAAAATCACTATATCAACCTCCATTGCAGGTTAAGAAAGCGGTTTTATCCTCCTGTAAATTTCCGTTCTGGAGGGTTTTTAAGGTGGGCTGCATAATTCAATGAGGGCTGTTTCATAGTTTGATGTCTTCACTTTTGTGTTAAATTTTTTTTACTATTACTGTATAATAATAATAATAATAATAATAATAATAATAATAATATTAATAAGAATAATAATAAGAATAATAATAATAATAATTAATAAAAAAGCAATTATTCTCAATTCAACTCCTCATTCTGATTCTTGGAAGAAAACGATAACAGGATAAGAAATGTATTTCTCTGTCTTTTCCTGAACGTTTGTCTGTAGAGGATGTGCAGGATGTTTTTAGTTTTAGACAATCAACAGAAAAGATGTAATTTGACCAGCTTTTGCATACAACTATATTTACACAAGACCAACATCAACTGAAACACTCACATTCTGTAGTGGGACGTGAGGTATTGTGGTTTGATGTGTAAAACATTTGTATGTGTGCAAATTTTCAGTAACAGATTGTTACTAATTGTAGTAAGAGGCTACAGGCTAACAAGCCACCGCTTTCGTCCTTTGCATAACATTGTCCAGAGTCTTCATTCTGTGTGCCTCACGCTAAATATATACTGAACTCAGACTATGATTTTAAGCCCTTTATAGGCTGTGATATGAATTTCTTTGTATTGCATCACAGGAGGCGGTGGTTGCCTGCTGGGTGAAGTTCAGCGACGGTTCTCGGGCTGCTCTTGACCTGTTTGATCCCAACGGCTACACGCTCGCCGTCAGCTCACTGGATAAAAGGGTGGTGTCGGTGCGGAAGGTTCCGGGGCGTGTTGTGGTGGCGGAGGCGGAGGGACAGGGCTTGCTGCTCCGAGCCGAACTGGCCATCTGCGAAGCCTGTCAGAAGTCCAAACGCAAGAGCAAGCTGGCCGTGGGTGCCGGCACCGTTAGGGTCAAATTCCTGTCGTCCGAGCAGCCGGCTGGGGAGAGTGGGAGGACGAAGGCTGGCATTCAAAGTGTAGCTGATTATGGCAGCGATGCTGAAACCGTAGAGAGCAAACTCAAACTGAGCTTGACCTCTTCTCATGGCTTGGTCGATGTCTTCAGGAACACTAATTCTATGCAAGAGAGCACCACAAGAGAGATCATCACAACATCAACCAAGTCCAGCCTGCAAGAGGCCATCGGAGGGGCCATATCAACCATCAGAGCAGTGAGTGGGCTAGGGTTGTCTGCTACAAAGCCTGGAGTTAACAAAGCTCTTGTTACGGTTGGCCCAGCAAGTGTTTTGAGAAAGAGCTTTGGCAACCTGCTTGACCAGTCAGACCTCACTTCCCAAGAAGAGGAACCTAAAGAGGATCCATCCTTGGTGGAAAGTGATTTGATGCGAACATTTGGTTTTTTCACAGACTTGGAGATCTGCATCTATTCACTGGTGGGAGTCTCCTGCTTGGCAATCATCGCCATCCTGCTTAACTGTGCCACTCACAACACGAAGTCACGCGGTAAGAAGTCTCCAGTGCAGTGCCAAGGTCCTGATGAGCACAAGCATCATTGGGTCCGCCTGGGCACGGCTGCAGAACAGAGCAGGGCCGCGCCAATTGTGACCACGCAACTGCCAAGCACTGCTGCAGAGATGCCAAGAAGCATGGAAATGCAGCAACCAATGGAAAGGCCTATAGTTACAGAGATGCCCCGAGTCAGAGAGATGCCCACAGTGCCCTGTGAAGAGAGAACAGCCACTTTGGGCAGAAGGAGCAACACTCTGCCCCCGAGACCAGACCCTTTGGCAGTTAGGTCAGCAACTCTACTGCCGAGGCCGATACGGAGTGATCCGCTGCACTCTCCGACCAGCAAAAGGAACCAGGTCCAGTTTACCACCTTCACCACTCTCGACATCAAGCACTTGGCAGCGCTCAAGCGGAATGGGCTGGATTTCAACTGGGCCAGCCAAGGAGCCGGAGGTGTTAATCATGCAACGGTGGCCAGTCAAGCAATAGCAGCCAATCATGGTGGCTCATGCAGTCTGGTAGGGGCAGCCAGTCAGGCCGGTCTATGCAGTCAGGTTAAGGCAGCCAGCCAGGCAGGCCTGTGTAGTCAGGTTCAGCCAGCTAATCAGGTAGGCGTACAGTTTCAGGTGGGAGAGTGCTCTCAAGCAGGAGATTGCACCGAGTCCAAAGGATTTCTCCCTGAAGCTCCATGGCCCATAGTTAAACCAGTAGCACAGGTCTAATGAATGAATGTCTGTGATAAATCTGATTCGGTGTAGATTCAAGCAAATATCTCCTAAAGTATTGTGAAGGTTGAGCCCTCTTTTTATTGATAAATATTTATTTATGTAAATAATATGTACATTTATCAACTGGATTTTTTAGTGCTTTTGTACATTTGTATGGAGAAATTTAGAGACAAATTAAAGAGAGTTAAAAAAGCAGTTTATTAAATAATAATTATTATATATATGTGTATATATGTGACTTAGTTATTTATTTTGTTTTGTAATGAGCCCTTAATATGTGTATGGTTACAGTACTGTGCAAAACTCAGATATTACTTTTTGGTTTATTGTATTTCCAGTCAAAATGGCCATTAGTGCAAGTTATTCATGTTTCGAGAAACATATTGTCGCTATCTGAGACAACCTTGTCTCTCCATTTTTGGCATTTTTTTTTACATAATCCGAAAACAACAGCTGGTTTCTGCATTGTGTGAAAGTTCATGTTTGGTGGACCAGTAGAAACTGTTCAAAATGTGGAATAAAATTTCTTTTCATTAACATACTTCAACAATACAGTCAAGTTATGACTGTTGTTTTCCTTCCCTTGTTAAGTTACTATTTTGGAGATAAAAGGTTTTCATTCTGACAGTGACAATCTATCTAACCACAAATTACACAAAGCGTCCAACACCAGGTATAAAATCAAGCCTGTCTAAATCTATATATTTAGTTTGTCCGCTCTTTACTTTCGTGCACTCTGCTGCCTCTGTAACGCCTCCATCCTTCCAGTCCTAAAACCAAAGACTTACAACTGTGTCCTCTCAACAAAAGCTGTTCCCGAAAGTGCCACTGACATTTTATTCCCCTTCAAAGAGACGCTAACATTTACACAAGCAGCCACCCAAACTCACCTAAAGGAGATATTGCTGAGGAGATTAGATACAGACTAATCGACCTGCACAAGGTAGAGGAAAGTCAAAGGAAAATAAGTGATAATAGCAGGACTTTCCGTCTCCATCAGATAAACAGCACTTAAAGCTTTAATCTTAGAGGAGAAAATCAAGTCCCACTCTTGCTACAAATCTGAAAACATTAACAGGTGTTTCTGTTCATGCTTCCACTGTGAGAAGACAACTTAATGCTATGGGTCTGAAAGGAAGTGTAACTGTCAAGAAGCCATTACTGAAAAAAAGAAATAGACAAAAGAGAAGAATGTCTGCACTCGAACACTGCATTGACTGGTATAGTGTAGTGAGTAACACCACTTCCCTTCATGCTGTAGACTGGTGTTCATTCCCTACTTGGTGACATTAACAATAAAACTGTTTTCCAGTGTATGGTACAGGCTTGTTGCAGTTTGGGATTTTCCATTAGGTAGACCTGGTACCAGGGCCCAAGCGAGCTGAGCCGATACCAAAAGGCGGTGTAATAATGCTGCAGATTACTGCTTGGTTGGAGAGAATCACTGAGAGTGAGGAGCCTTGTCTTGTCGCCATCAGCCCCTTCTGAACACGCCAATAACATGCGGCATCACTATAACTGCATTTCCTCCCTAAACACATATGCTGTTAATGTTAGCTACCTGTTTGCATCGCCTTTGAGCAACCAGAATCATCTCATTGTCTGAACTCTTATGTAGTATTTCCCAAACTGTCTGTGGTCTTACTGCCGTCAGCCTCTTCTGAACAAAATTAGTCTCCCTGACATTACACAGTTTCATGCGGCATTGCCATGACGACCAGCTACCCTGATAAGTTATATCTGCAGTGGAAATACAAAGTAACTGGTACCAAAAGCAAGTGGAGCAAAGCTGTACCATGCATTGGGAAAGTGGGCAAGAGTCCTAACACTACTTTACCTACATGAGCAATGTAAATTGCAGGGTGTCTGCCAAATGCCATAAATGTTAATGTAGAACCTGGAAACTGCACATCTGAGATGCAGTGGAAGGTTTAATAGACTGGTGCGCTGAAATCTGTAATTGGGATTGCTTGAATTTTTAGAAGCAGAAAATGCCACCACCTTCTGAAAATGAGATACGGAAAAATTTTCTTTCAGATTTCCGTGAAAAACGGAAAGCAAGTCTCCAGAAAAAGAATGAAAGCTATAATAAAGACAAAGAGTGGACACGCTAGTTAGACACGCTAGTTAGACATGCTAGTTAGCTAGTTATAATAGTTATTTGTTAAGGCTTTTGTGTAACTTGTTAAAGGGGGTCTATTCTGCTTCTCTGTTTTTTGCCTTTTCTTTGGTTATGTGGCTTTGTGTGCATGTGTCCCACAGAAACCACTTTTCTCAGCTGCCTGAAATACGTTGTTGGAATTCCAGCCTTTTTCTCTGTTACAAGACGATGTCATCTCGTAACACAGTCCTTATTGCCCTCCTACCAGCAAGCTTCTCACACCCTCATACAACACTACCTCTCTCAATTTGACCAGTCAGAACAGAGTGGGCGAGCTGACCAGATCAGAGCACACTGGGTTCATCAGGAGGCGGGGCTTAAAGACACAGGAGCTCTAACAGAGTGTCAGACACACAGTGAATAGGCCCAGTGGCCTAATGGATAAAGGCATTAGCCTTCGGGGCTGAGGATTGTGAGTTCAAGCCCCATCTGTTTCAACTTCGCAGACTAAAGACCCATCTCTTGGTAAAGCACTTAAGTGAATAAGTACTAATAGATGTGTATATTAAGATGCTTTGTTTTGGCACTTATACTGAGCATAACCTTTCTTCTCTCTAGGTATGAGCGCTGGCTTGGGATTGCTAGCTAGTGCACTTATGCTTTATATATAACTTTGTATTCTTCTTTTAGGTATTAGCACTGGCCCTTGCTCGGGCAGCATCTGAGCTGATGGTGGGTTTTAGACTCTAACCTTCTTGTACTAGCTAGGAAACATTCTGTTATGGAACACTAAGCATGGTTGTAAGTCGCTGTGGATAAGAGCGTCTGCTATACGCCATAAATGTAAATATAAATGAATACAGATGTGTTTTGGGAAAACTGAAGCATGTAAACCTGTTCTAGTAGACCCCAAACAAAAATTAGGAACACTGAAAAATGAGTACCTTGTACTTAGTAACTGTTTTGACTGGAAATTGAATGAATGAAAGGTGGGTCTTTGACTTTTGTCCAGTGCTGTACATGTTTATTGTATTACAAGTTTTTTCTTTCTTTTCTTTCTTGTGTCGCAAGTTGACTTTTTTAAAACCACAAAGTTTAAAAGTGAAATAAGTTTTGTTGTCGCAAAAATCGAATAAACTGCAAATTTTCCAAACGTACATCAGTGCCGTTTCCTTTTTTAAATAACTCGAGATTTCTTCAAAAAACAGAATAAGATTGAAGATCGGCCTGTTTTGAAGAGCAGTTCTCTCCTATTTGCCTTGTGAGTGTTGATTGTGTCCCTGTGTAGAGGAGTTTATCTCCTCTGTGACCTGTTCCCTGCCTCAGTTCATCAGTGCCTCTCTCTCTGACAGCTCGGAGTGAAAGGAGAGAAATCTCTGCTGCACACACTTCTCCATTATTCTGATAGCGGCAGAATGCCGAGCTGGGAAAGGCAGCTTGTGTCCTCCACAGAAGAGAAGTATTGATAACTCTCTCCAAGCCAAAGCTGTAGGATCTCATCGTTAAATTGCATTCCGGCATCGTAGACGAAAACGGCACTGACTTAGCACGAGCACAGATAATCTGATGTGCTGAAACTCAAGGCCGCTGTGGGTTTACCAGAGGAAGAAATGGCATCATCTCCTGCATCTGCTCTGCGGCGATGTCCCGAGCTGCTCAAAGTAATCAGTGCATCCAAAAAGTTCTGTTTGGCTCTTATACGGAAAATGAGTCTTACATTCATTTACTGTACTGTAAGTACTTAATAGGTAAATGTGATGTACTTACAGGTATCACTTGGTACATCTTTTTCATTGGTTTAAAGCGGATTTCCACTGATTCTTCATTTCTACACATTTTAAATGATTAAATTTCAATGTGTAAGATTGAGGGAACTCTGTTTACAGAAGTGGCATATAGTATATAAATCTATGTTCTCATTAGTGTATAATTACCTGTAACCATGAATCGCTGTGTTTTTGTTAGCTTTGAATTTGTTAGCTTAAATCTACATAGGAGGGGGTCATCTTCAAACAGAGGCTGACATTTTGTGCCCCCATGGACAAACCAGACACTGGCTTTAGGGAGTGCCTTTCATGGTTTTATACTGAAGTGGCTGCTCGCGATGCCTAACCATTTGATGTTGTGAGAAGTTTGGGAACTCAAATGCTCACAAATGGAAAACCATGCTTATTATTAGCACATGAAAAAGCAACAGAGGCAGAAGCCTTAATTTAAGAAGCGAAAACATGAAGCTAAATTAAACCAGGTCAGGTGATGGCAGAAAACCTGATGATCACTATACGGTTGATCACACACTTGGAAAGGGAGGAATGAGGGAGGGGTATTCAGTTGGTTGCAGTCTGCAACTTCACCACTAAATATTCCACACTGCTCCTTTAAGATGGAAATTAGAGTGATTTAGAATGGTTGGATGTTGCAATGCTTCTTTGTGGAGAAACCTGATGTACCAGAATTGTTCACGGTGGTGGTGATGGGAACCAGATGTGTATAGAGTTAATTGTCTCTAAAAGCTCCCTCACAGAAACCTATTACAAGAAATGATTATGAACGTTGCAAGATTCTGTATGTAAAAGAAGATTGCCTAAAATGTACTTTTAAGGTCAACATGTATCTGTAAACTGAATGCATCTGTCTTCCTCAATGGGACAGATTGCAGAGTGAGACAAGACATTCAGGAAATAATTGACTGATATTGTTTATGATTTGATTGGAGCATGAAAAGTGGGCGTTCTGAAACACGTGGACTCAGACTCTTAACAGTCAGCAGAATTTGTCTGTTTTGCAGAAAAGCTAAAGATTAATAAATAAAAACTTAATACATTTGTGATAAAAAGTAAAAATAATTCATAAACATTTATAAAAATATCCAGATTTAGTCAAAAAATGAAGGCCTATAGTATTTTGGTGTGTATTTTCAGTAGTTGTAAACCATAATTCAATATTTGTTAAGCAGAATTTTAATGTGTATTGTTGTTTTACACTATAAGTCATAGATGAGGTAAAGTGCCGCTTAGGTGGTTAGTCTTTTAGCATCCATGTTGCATTTCCAGAAAATAAAAAAAAACATCCCCATTTTTGTCGATCTTTACTTTCATGCATCATTCGTACACAGCAGCTGTCTTTACACTGTGAAAGGTTCATGATGAATGGACCAACAGAAATGGCCCAAAATTGCCTGGGAAAAAGTCCAAAAAGGTTCCATTGACTTACATTAAAATTAAATTCGGTTTTTGCCCTGTCCTGTAAAGCTGCTATTGTTAAGATACTTGTTTTACATTGTGGAGATACTTGGTAGCGATGATTTGCATTGATTACACTACCAATGTTCAGCCACTCTTGCATCAAAAGAATTGTGCAGTTGGGGCAGATTTGGTGGATGCTTTCCTTGGCACAATTTTGAGGATAATTTCCTGTAGACTGGAATTTTAGCCACTGCTGGTAGACCCGTATGACCATACACCTGCAGATTCAGCTACTTCCTTCACACTATGGCCTTATGTATGACCAAAATCAATCACTCCTTTTAGCCAATCATTAACATCGGCTTTGGAGCCATTTTCCATACATGGAACGACACATTCACTGCACTGTACCACCTCTTCTCAATCTATGAATCCCATCACTCACACCCCACAGGTATTTATAGCACCATCTGTAGGAGCCTAAAGATACCAGATAAACATACGAGGTGACTGTTTTTTTGTTTGGTGATCTTATAGTCCAATAATTACTCATGCCTATGACTGCAGCACACCAGTACCAATAGTACATGCTATAGCAGTCCCGCTTGTGTATTATTTGATAATTATTTGGTAATTACTATTAATTACTATGTTACTAATATTGCATTACTATAATTACTATATAACTTTTAATTACTTGCATATTCAACTTGTAAACTGTGCACTAATTAATACTTGTAAGTTACAAAACCATATTCTGGGCAATTATTGCATTGCAACACTGCATGTACTGCTGTACACTCTTGGTGAAGTTCCAAATGAACCAAAATGGAACAAAAAGTGTTCTTTTTTTGTGGCATTGTATTGTAAAATGTGCTACCCGCAAAAATCATTAAAATAATCTAGACAATTGTCAACATGCATTAATTTAAAGAAACCTTACTTCAGACCTGATTTTGAGGCTTTAGTCCCAAAATGCAGATCTACCCTAACCATGCCAATGATGATTTGTGTTCCCTGAACATGATGATCTGTGAATGGAACACAGAATGTAGAAACAAGCTCAGTTTTAGGAGGGAATCTGCTGCCGCTATCATCATCATCATCAGTGACCTCTTAATCCTCAGCATCAGATATTCTATTGACAGATTTAAGGGATTGAGGTCATTGTGTTGCTGGATTAACGTGCATTAGTAGACCAACCCCCACCAACACACACACACACAGAGCCCATGCCTCGCAATGTAGGCAAAGGCAAAAAACCCTTCTTTTCCTCTCACTCTGAGTCAGTATATGATCAATGAGCCTGCTAATATTTATTGCAAATAAAATTCAGTCGAGTTATTTACAAGGAAGTTTCGCATGCAGACCACACAGCACAAACACGCACAACTGCCCTTCCAGTTCTCAATATATGAGCCAAAGGAATAAGCTCCTTCTCTGATTTCCACTACAGCACTGTGAAGTATTTCTATAACTTTACAAATATGAACATATGTACTGTTTTAGGCCTGTATTGTACATTTTTACTCCTATGAGGTTCATTGGTGATGTTTGATCGCACTGATCTCCCGGACTACAACTTCAATTAAGTTAAATAAAGTAATAAAATAAAGAAGCAAAAAAAGATGAAAAGGAAACTGCCTGGTGTCACTCCATCTCCACCCCTACCATAAAATCAGCAGGAACTGTGTGAGGATATTTAAGCTGCATGGGATGTATTATCACAGGACACCATTAGGAACCTCTACAACTCCATGCTGAGACATCTGGCATAGTGTGTTAGGCGCTTAGGCGGTTACTTTTAGCATCCATGTTGCATTTCCAAAAAAAAAAAAAAAAATGTATCTCCATTTTTGTCGATGTTTCATGCATCATTCGTACACAGCAGCTGCCTTTACACTGTGACAGTTTCATGATGACCAAAAGAAATGGCCCATTAGCTGAGAGACACTACTTCTGTATGGGTAGCTCAATAAATATTGTCCATATCAGTCTAAATTTATCATAATTTATTGTTCCTGGTAACCTTTATCTTCCTTCCCAATAGCACTGCAGTCCGACACTTCCTCCTGGGTGCAAATATTCTTTTGATGATGAGTGTATGTACAGTATGCGATATTAGTGCAAATGACAGTACTGTGCAACAGCAGTCCAATATAGACTCAAGTGTCCAAGTGTCTCAAGTATACATGTATCATACACATAGTGTACATAACACAGTATAAAAATAATATTACTGCTCCTTATAGAAATGATATGTAGAATCACCAGCCTACTGTACAAAATGTGCAATCTGTGCAATTAAGCAGTCTATAATGTTTTAGAATTAAATGGTGCTGTTTTTGTTAATGTGCCTTTAAAACTTATATATATTGCTGCTGTTAGAACATAGTCTTGTTTCTCCATTTCTTTTTTGGTTTTTGGCATCATTTGAAAGTACCTGTTGCCCTTTACATTGTGTGTACATTTCATAATGAACTGACCAAAAGAAATGACCCAGAATTACTTGGGAAAAAAGTCTGATTGTATTGACATTAACAGTAATGTAATTAAGAAGTAAAGTTTTTTCCTTCCTCCATTAAGTTATCATTTTGCAGATAATGGGTTCTGTTCCAACAGCCGCAATAGCAGCTTAATTTCCATTAATGGACTTTATGGTCTGGAGAGTTGTTGGTACTTTTTGAAAGTTTTAACAATGTGTACATATTACTTTAAACTCATTTATTCACCAAAAAAGAAAAAAAGAAAAATATTCATGATAAGGGCCCATTAAATTATGGTTTGTTTCCACATTTTGCTCAAAATTGTGGAAGCTAATATTCACGCTCCCTAATTTACAGCAAGGACTCAAAGTGCTTTGATAATACAGACGTAATTTTGTCATGTCAATAAAGCAAATAAAGCAACTTGAACTTGACTCGAAAAAGGACATTCTTCAAATCTTCGGGGAAGTTTTGAAGAATGTCATATCATAACTTTACAAGAGAGTAAAAACTTTTTAAACTTTTAATGCAAATAAAGATAAAAAAGATTTTATTCCAAACACTTAATGGACACTTAAGGTCCATTAATCCTGAGACTGATGTACAAAAATAAGAACTGGGAAAAACAGAGCGGTACTTGTTTTTTGGGAGGAAGAGGGGCAGCAATGATATATAATTATTTGTGCAAGCTTCTTTATGCAAATGAGATTGGGTGTAAAAGTAAATAACCCTGAAGAATATAATGGGCACTAAACGTAAAAGAGTAGAAACTAGACAATGAAATGCAGAAGAGACCATGTAAGAGGGAAAATGTGTGGCAAGAAAACAATGCAGGGCAGAAACCAAAAGGGAAACAAAGAGGCATATTTACACAGACATGAAGCACCTGAGGTCAAGGTTACCCGCACTGCAGTCTGCAAAGCTCCGGAGCAACCAGAGAGCAAAGACAGCTTGGCAACCAACACTGTTATCCCATCCAAGCTGACTGAAAAGCCCCACACCCCTGGACTGACACCCACCTCGTGCAACTGGATGCTGGATTCCCTGACAGGTAGACCCCAGTCTGTCAGGATTGGAAAACAGACCTCCAGCCCCTTGGGCTGTGTGCTGGGTCCTAAGCTGTACACCCTATTGACCCATGACTGTGTTGCCTCCCACAGCAACATCAGCACCATAAAACAAATACCACTGTCATGAGACTACTCACTGTGGGTGAAAAGAAAGGGACTGCTCCTTTACCAGACAGGTGGAGAGAAAGAACCCCCTTTAAACTTCTCATTTACAGTTTACATTTACGGCATCCAGAGTGACCTACAAGGTTATTCATATTACAGGTAGGCCAATGTAGTGTTAGGAGTCTTGCCCAAGGACTCTTATTGGTGTAGCACAGCATAGTTACCCAGACCAGCAATCGAACCCCCCCCGCGTCTCCCACACTGGGGGGTTGCTCCCTGGAAGGTAGTGATGTTATCTGCTGAGCCACACCAACCAGGTTAGGTTAGGAAAAAGCAACAAAAACTGCATTTCCTGCAAAAGGCTCTAGAAAACTGGAATGTTTTCCCACCAGCTCCATCACAGTCTGGTATGGAAACTGCTCCGCCCAGGGCCGCAAGTGTCTGCATCAAGTAGTTAGGAGAACACAGACAATCTCAGGAATGGCTCTCTCATCAATAGAGGACATTTATCACTCCAGTGTCCTCAAGAGAGCCCGGAAGATAATCACAGGCAAAACCCATTATCAACAAGATGTCTTCACGGTTCTCCCATCAGACCATACAGGAGTGCGAACTCAAGGACCACCAAATTACTGATCAGTTTCTAACCTCAAGCCACCTCGCTGCCACTGGCCATCCCACCAACCACTATAACGCCTCATACTACAGTATACTGACATAAACATTCCAGCCTGTAATGTGGTCCCAGAGCCCCCGACCCCAGAAAAAAACTGTGAGGGGTTAGTTCATGTTTTTTCTTTGCAGCATCAGAGGTTGTGCTACACAAACTGAAACATATGAAGTGCAGCAGCCATGCCTTGGGCATTTTTGTCCTCTGCCGAAACACAAAAAGCTCCATGAACAAAGAGAAGGCGCCGAGGCAAATGTGTCGCAGTATTCAGTGGCAGAACGAGATGAAGGCCCCAGCACAGCTCTGCCTGAGCACAGCCACAAACATCAGTGGCTGTAAACATGCCTCGATACGGACTCCCCACATCAGAGCCAACGCTAGATCCACAAATGTGGAGCCCTTTGAAGGAGAGCAAAGAGAGAGGCGCTGAGCATACCCTCTGAGGAGCAACTTAAAAACCCAGGCAGGCAGCCGAGCCGTGGCAAATTGATAAGGCTACGAAGGTAAATGGTAAACATGGAGGAAAGAGAAAGCAATTGATTTTTAAGAGGAAATGGTGAGACAGTATTGAATGCTGGGCCATGAGAGCTGAGTAATGAACAACAGAACATGTCCAGGGAGAGGGAGAGGGGGTCAGAGGACACTATGGTGAAACAGACAAGGACAAGCACTTTTACAGTCTCTCTTTTTGCTCTCTCTTTCTCTCTCTGTCTACCTGTCTCTCTCTCTCTCTCTCTCTTTGACTTGGGCTCTGTCTACAAGATCAATACAGGTGCTGGAGTGAGAGCGTGGAGCACAGCTCATTCTGCACAGCTGATGTAGTTTTTAGACTGTTCTGTTACTCACCAGGGAGGCTGACTGTGTCTGGCACATTGCTTAAAAATTGCCTAGTAAGACATGAAATCTGTCTACTTTTTTACATTTACTCAGCTTCATGCACTCACGTCTGATGGATTTGTACTCGTTTTTTTAAGGCCTCTGGCAGATGCTCTTTTTCCATCGCAAAACTTTATTCGTGTTACAGAAGCAGGTCAATGTGCCCTGCAATGAACTGTCAACCTGTCCAGGTCGTTTCCTGCCTTCTGCCCAATGAGTGCTGGGATAGGCTCCACAAGGATAAGCGGCTTAGAGGATGAATGAATGAATGAAAGTTGGTGGATGTAGAGCAGTCTTGAAGAGCAGTCTAGAAGAAATGTTGCGAGTCTAGCATCGAACTTCATCCCTTTACTCTTCAAGAGCGTCTCCAGCAGCAAGGTCAACTTTTGTTTTGCTTCTGTTTATGTCACTTCTTCTTTTGTTTGCTGCTGAACATGGTTTCTTGCCAGAAGCATGTGGCGGCAGTCAGCTTCAGCTATCATTACGTTTGCTCTTGCTGTCATTGGCTACAGGTCCTTAAATGATCTAAATGGGAGCAGGAACTTCAATGTGGTTGACAAGAGGTTATAATACACTGACAGCGCAGAAGGCGATACTTCTTCATACTCTCATGTAGGACTGATTCGACTTGAATGTGTGACTCACTTTGACTCACTTTCACCTCTTGAGGTACAAAGTGGCATTACAAGACAGGACAAGCCAGGGCTAGCTGGTTAGCATTGATAGATAGATAGATATCTCTCTGTAGTAGATACCTCTGCAACAAGATACACAGATGTCGTTGATGTACCATCAAAACTGTTATGTCTTCACATTCAGTTAATAATTTTAGGCTAATTTTGGAATATTTTTAACTAAAAATCATACAAATTGCACCTTCAACAATGAAATAATAGAATGATTACAACACCTGCAAAGTTCACATCCAGCAAGCATGATATTTATAGAATTATAAAAAGGAAAAAATAAATAAAAATGACAAATATGACAGAAATCACTTGGCCTCTGAAGCGTCCTTAACTGTATAGTGATGCGCTGTTCAAAGAGCTGCCTTCCACTACAGGAACATTAGAAAAGCAAAGAGACAAATCTCTACTGAATGTGTTTCTAATGGACTTGACACACTAAAAGCATATCAGGTGGCATTAAAAACAACAATGCCACATACACAAGCTTTCATTAGTCCTGTAGTTAATCCAGCACACTTTGCTGATTCATGTGGCTGTTTGTCTGGTGTGGTAAGAATTTCTACTTGGGCGGTCTCATTAGGATGCTTTTAGAGGCTTTCGGGGACATCATTTCTAGACGGAAGTAGCGGTCTCACCATCTGAGACAGGATTTGGACTCCCATCCTGAGATTAAAAAAACAAGGCCCTGCTGTCTGTGGCTTTTACACTAATCCTACAAGGGCACTGGAAGTGCCCGGCCCTCTTCAGCGTGCCGCAACATGCTATCTTTCCATAACAAAAGAGTAGCACTTAGGATCTAATATGCCATTCATACTCACGCTCCGTGAATAGGAGGTGGCAGTGCGGGCTTCCAATGTGAGAGTATCCAGTTGTAAAGGAGATAACGTGCACAACAGCAGCTAAAGAAACTGCGTCATCCTGTAAAGAGTAACTAAGAGGGATTGAATACGATGCGCAGCCGAGTTATCTGTAAACATTCAGAGGAACTTAAGTCACCTTGAATGCATTAACCAAAGTGTGCGCTTGTCTGAAAAGGAATTAGCGCGTCTCCAGCTGTTTTAATTAGAGCTGACATCAGAGCAGAGGTGGAAGCTTGTAGGATTAAGGCAGGAGATTTCAGCAGTCTGTCAGAGGAAGCAGAAGGAAAAGAAATGAACGAACAGGGGAGTGGAGGAGTCTCACTGAAGAGCTGGAAATTGTTTCTCTTTTCTCAGGAAGGAACATTTGGACAAATCATCCGCTTCTGTCTGCACAATTTATTTGGAGCCCGTCTCCTATTTCACGACCGGCAAGTGCAGCTAGTGTTCTTTATCCCCCTGATCTATGACAGCCTGTTATTTCTCTACTCACTCTATAGCTGCTGTCACCCTGACGGAGACTCACCACTGCCTCGTCCAGACTGTGGCGCTTTCTCACAGTCACAGTCGCTTGCACACACAGCTAGAAAACAAATACAGTACAAGCAAAGCACACATAAAACTCCATATATATATATATATATATATACACTGCCTGTCACTTTGATGTTTTCACCCTGCATTTTAATCCAATACCAGCACATAATAATACAGAGCTAATGGTTCAGGGCAACACTTTAAAGGAAGAGGGAGAGAGAAAAGAAAGAGCAAAAGAGTCAAAGAATAGAAAAAAAAAAACAAAACCAATCCAGAACACGTAGTGCAAGGAACTGCTTTAAAAGAAAGAAAGAAAGACAAAGACAGACAGAACAATGAAAAAGAAAGAATGAAAAAGAAAAAAAAGACAAGAACTCCAAGAAAAATGGTGTAGGGGACTTCTTTGACTGAAAAGATGAAAAAAGTAAAAGAAGAAAAATAGAAAAAAAGCCAGAAAGAATGAAAATATAATAAAAGAAAAAAGAAAGAAAGGGAAAATAAACACCAATTAAGGGTAAATGTTGAAGGGGACAGTTATGAAAGAAAGAAAGAAACATCAATCTGGAGCATGTTGTGAATAAATGTGTTTAAATGCAGCATAAGAAAGAGTGAATAAAGGAGAGAAAGGAGGAATGCCGGCCCAGAGGATGGGTTTAAATACTCCTATGAGACGTTGCCTTCTGACCTTTTACTAACCGCATAACAATAATCCCCACCCAACAAACGGTTTAATCTGCTTTAAATCACAGCGAGGGCGACTCCGGCTCTGCTGAAGAAAACACCTGTAATTGAAGTCTGAGAGCGGGATCGCTCCTCTGGCTGAGTAAGTCAGTGGTTAGGAGTGTTCAGGAGGGACAAATGATGATGTGACTACGCAGATCAGGCGCGGTATTAAAGAGCTGTCACATGAAACGGGATCTCGTGCTGTGTGAGGATGTTTGTGACAGCAGGAGGCCTGCTGAGGAGGGGCCGTGAGGTTTAGGTGTTGACAGGATCCACTGTGTTGACACAAGCACTCATAAAGAATTCAGCTCTTTCAACTCCTGCCGCAAACACGCGCGGCTTTGTGTCTGAATAAAGGCGGAAAATGACAGTAAATATGTGGTGACAGCCAATCTATCACTTGAGTTATATTACCCCACAATTTCTCCTTTCACTGCGTGTCAGCATGGTTGCTGCTTTTTGCACGCTGCTTTTGCAGTTAGAGAATAGTTTGTCCATGGAAAAGCAATTTGCATTCCTTTAGTTCGAGAGCTTTCCCTATAACAAAGTCCCATTGGGCCGACCTTTCTCTCCGGCAAGCTAGCATGATGCTGTTCGTGCCCCATATGGCGGAGGCTATTATCAGTCTGTAAAATGGAGCTGGTGATTTATCCCCTGTCTCTTGTGATGCATCCGTTCACTGATAGTTCCCATTAGGGCTGTTTCCCCACCATATGAAATATGATTCCGTTCTCTGGCCTTTTCTCAGCCTTTACTGCTGAAGATGTGCAGCTTCTTGCCATTGGCGGGAGCAAGGCCCAGGGACCTGTGCTGGAACGGCTGAATCAATGCTCCTCTTCTGGCCTTTCAACCAGTCAAAAGTTCAGTGGGCTTTGACCCTCAGGGCAGCACTCTATCACTGGCCATCTCTCGGCCATCAGCACTGCTATCTCCTACAGGCTGCTGAGAGCTTATTTGTTCCGCTACAGTGCGGTTCGGAGAAGCCTTGGGTGCTGATCAGTGAAATCCCAGTGACACATGAGTGGATGTTTTGTTACATTAACTTCTCATGGACTCACTGCTGGCTGCTCAAGACAGCATTATGAGACCTTTTTCTTCACTCGTTTTCCCTCTGTTTTTTCTGGTTAGGCCAAAAATCAAATGTCAGCCAAGATATCTCTTGGCAAAAGTAGCCTATGGACAAGAATTCGAACTTCCAGATGGCTACTACTACTGTTTCTAGATATGGAATGTCCAGTTTTACACAGGGTCTGAAACCACATAAGTATAAGATCTCAGTGCAATTTAAGGCAAATGTGTGATGATTTAGGCATGCAGAACTGGCTTTATTTGGTTATGTACATTTTTTTTTAATCAGGCCATTGCTTTTAAGGTGGAATTTTAGTTCAGAACATTCCAAAATGGGCTAAAATTATCAACAGAGCAACAGTTTAGACGGTACACCAAAGATGTCTGTTGTGTTGCAGAGATATCTACTTAAGTTAGCACGCTAAGCAGCTAGCCGTGTCCCATCCTGTCTCGTAAAACCACTTTGTACCTCAAGAGGCAATAGTGAGTCACTGTAGCATCGACTCAGTCAGAGAGGATGAAGAAGCAGCACTGCTGCCCTGAGGGCATATTCTAACCTCTAGTCAATCATGTTGAAGGTTCTGCTCCTGGTTAGGTCATTTAAGAACAGGGAGCTAAATAAATTAATAGTAATCAAAATGATTGCTAAAGCAATGCGAAACCCTGAGTTTAAGGTTTGGACTCTTTGCTGTTTGCAAATTATAATCACCTCATCTCCTCTTGCATATAACAACTCAAATGAGGTGTGTATTAAAATTGTAAAACTTTTATTAAGCTGTTCACATTAACTTAGCCTATCCAAGGTTCTGTCCATGACTGGTGCCAAGCCCAATAATTGTCACTATAGGCTCAACCCTGTCTCCTCAGCCCCACACCCCTACCTACCAACCAGCCCTGTCTCCCCATCCCCATACTCCTACCAGCAAACCAGCCTTGTCTCCCCATTGACATACTCCTACTAATGATTCAGCCCTACCTCCCCACCCCAATACCCCTACCAATAAACCATCCCTGTTTCCCCATCCCCGTCCCCCTACCAACAAACCAGCCCTGTCTCCCCATCCACATACTCCTACCAACAAACCAGCCCTGTCTCTCTATCCCCATACTCCTACCAAAGAACCAGCCCTGTCTCCTCATTCACATTCTCCTACCAATGATCCAGCTCTACCTCCCTGCCCACATACCCCTTCTTATGATCCAGCTCTGTCTTCTCACCCACATACCTCTACCAATGATTCAGCCCTACCTCCCCACCCACAAACCAATACTTATGATTCAGCCCTGTCTCCTCACCCTCATACCCCTACCTACCAACTAGGTCTGTCTCCCCATCCCCATACCCCTACTAATGTCTGTGGGAATGTCTTTTTATCATTATATCCTTGTCAATGATAAGAATTAAAAAATATCTTCTCATATCTTTGTGATATCTTTTCCTGGCACCGAAAATCCTTGGCAGCACCCCTGGTCTGAGATAATCGACATGTATGCTGCAGGTGGGGCTGATGGAGGTTAGGCTGAAAAAGCTTGTTTTATCCCTTTCAACAAACACGTTCCACTATTTTGTTACCTAATTCTCAAAGTAACAAGGAGAAAATTCCCATTTCCTAAGAGGTGTCAAAGTATCGTCAAACATTTGACAGGCAATGAACTTGAAGTAAAAAAGTAGAGGCAAGGCCCCATGCAGGCTTATGTTAAATGTCTGTGAGAGACAGGTGATGTCGATTCGTCTGTGGTGAGCGTGCGGTACGGCAGTAAAGCAGACAGTAGGAATGATTTGGGCAGCAGGGTGATGAGCTGGGAGTGGCAGAGGCTCGAGCGCTGGGATGCGGGGCTCTCGTCACGAGTGGCAGTGCTGTGCCAGTGCACGTCAGGAATCATACAGCGCTATGTTTGCTGATCAAAAGCCAGAGTGAGGGGGAGGCTGCAGCGGGGGGTCTGCTGATGGAGGAGTGTGAAGCTGTGACACCTGCTGGGGATGCACAGACAGGTGTCTAACCACCGCGTGAAGCTCCAGCGACTGCACAGGGGACTGGAGATGCTTCTCTACTTACGGTGCCAGCGCGACTGTGTGAGAGATGAGCACATTCTGACCCCATGGGGACTTAAAGACACTTCCAGGTCTAGAACAAGGAGTCCTTACAGAAGGAATGCAGTCCTTTCAGTGGCTATTCTTTGTCAAGGTGAACATACGCTTTGAAAAAGCCAGCATTTATTAAACTAATCTCTATATGCTGCTTCTGTACATATGAGTAACCACCAGGGATAATAATCTGGTGCATCTCTTTTCACAGTAAAAGAACAGAAAATCTCTTCACCTAAAGCACATTTTCATTAGAAGCCAGTGGGCTGGTGCTGAAACACCTTCCCATTGCCTTCTCTTTTATGTGTGGTTTAGTGAGCATAGAGGATTTATTGTGATATTCAGTCACATGCCACAGATTATGTTGTTAAGTGCTGGAGTAGACTGTGAATCGATTCCAAAAGAATAGATTCTTTGACTACATCAGGTCTGGGAATCAGCCTTAACTCTTGGCCATTGGCTTTGAGACTCAAAATGCTTGAAGTTTATCATCAGACTGTACAGATTCCATAATTGTAGGCAGCATTTGCCTCAAGGGTCATTTTGACAGATGAGAGTTGGGCACTGTCAGTTCTGATCACAGTTTATTTCTAACATTTCCGTTCCACCTTAAATTGTATTAGAGCTACTCTGGGAATGCTAGTTTTCATAGCAACAATAAGTCTGAATTCTCCTTCTGGAAATGCCCTTTTCTAGTGTGGTAATGCACTCTTTTACACATTAACCAAGATCTTACACATCTCCTTTTTTCACTCCCTCTGGTATTCTGGGGGTCCCATTTTAGCTAGCTACTCCAGTGAACATGCGAGCTACTCTATGATTGCTAGCTTTAACAGCAACACTAAGTCTGATCCTCCTTCTGGGAATGCTATTTTCTAGTTTGGTAATGACTCTTTTACATGTTAACCAAGAACTTGAGAGAACACATCTTCTCTTTTGTCTTCAGTTTGAGAAATGAGCAACGGTTCTTTCCTCCAAACTCTTTAAGGTAACTGGTCAAGTTTTCAGACTTGCAAATCTACTACAGGGTATAGTAGTTTGTTAGAGGTATCTAGGGCATAGTTCCAGCTGCTAAGTTATGAGGGGTCAACTTGGTGAACCAATTTGCTTCACTCAGTTAGAGTAAAAAAGATTGTGGACCAGCTAAACATTATCCTTTCCCTGAATTTGTATTTGAGCATCTATTTATACTACGGGTAGTAGTATAACCTCAAAATAATTTGGTTTTCAGAGACCCACAGAATTTAGATTTTGAGACATTCAGGGGGTCCAAGAGGCTAATTAGGGGGTTGGTGGATCTTGGTGGAACAGAAAAGTTGAATGAGAAGCTGGCAAACACAACTCCAGCCTCATTAAAGGAGACCAAGTAACATAAAACTCCTCCAGAGTAAAAGCTTGATATCTTTCCAGAGAACTGGGAAAAAATTAATTGAAAATCTTTTGAGAGAATTGCGACTAAAGCAACGATTTTCTCAGTACACCATTCGGAGCTTCCCTGTTGCACCTTGTTATGTAAAACAGACTGATGGTAAGATGTGCGGAATAATTAGAGAACTATAATAATTTGCTAAATATATTACTTGATATAATCAAAATGATCATATCACTATAATCTGTGCCTATTCAATTATTGGTTAAATGTTCAAGATGGTTTTATCTCTGCCATGTTCCCTTACCCCTGGCTCATGGATATGTGTATTTGAGGAGTCTGCAGTCAGTAAAGGTACAGACATGCAACACTAACAGCTATTTGCTAACATGCTGTGCAAAACTCTTAATATTCTTTATACTCACTGAAGTGTCTTGCTTGTACGTAATTAATGCAATATATGGTTTGACAGGTTTGTTTTGCGTTCTGTTCCTATTCCTTTAAGAATTTCTTGCAACTTTTTTGTCAGATAACATCAAAACATTTCTTTAAGCAGAACTTGCTTTGCAAGATAGCCACAGCCACTATAAATGGTTTGTCCATGGTGCATATGAAGACATTCCAATCACCATAAAGTACAGATTTCCTTGAAGAAACAGTAACTACTCACATTTTCCTGACCACTTCATGGTTATATAACTACGTCATTGTTTCCAAAAAGAAGTCTTTTTTTAAACAGCGACAAGACAGACTGTTAGAATTTGCTGCTTGACTTTGGGCCTGTCCAGAATGGCGCACTCACAGCCCACCATTGCATGTGCACGCAAGAAAAAAACAGGCTACTGTAGTGTGTCTCATTTCTCATTTTGATGTTCAAAGGGTTGCTCAGAAGCTCATCTCACAGCGGACTCAACAGTGGCCTCTTGCCCAGAATTCCTTGAGATACAGGTGAGGATACAGAGTGGATGTGATGTCGCTGAAGTGACTAAACTAAAGTCAAGTCGTTTTATTTAGGTAGCGCCTTTTACAACAGATGTTGTCACAATGTAGCTTTACAGAGAGTCCGGGCCCCCAATGAGCAAGCTGACAGTAACAGTAACACCTTACACTTACTGAGTTACTGTACACCAACACACTACTTACAGTACACTAACACATTGCACTTACTGAGTTACTGTACACCAACACACTACTTACAGTACACTAACACACTACACTTACTGAGTTACTGTACACCAACACACTACTTACAGTACAATAACACATTACACTTACTGAGTTACTGTACACCAACACACTACTTACAATACACTAACGCATTAGACTTACTGAGTTACTGTACACCAACACACTACTTACAGTACACTAACACATTACACTGCCTGTATCTGTCACATAGCATAAACAAGCATGTGGCCTCTCTATACTGTGCTCTACATCAGCCATTGTTGAGCTCTCCACCATGGCACACCGACCACACCCATTACGGTCAATCAGAGCACTGGTCATTAGCATACACAATCAAGGCCCAGAAAATGACCTTTTCTTCATAAAGGAATAAATGACAGGCTGAAACACATCACACAAAAACCAAATTAAAATGATATCCATCTTTTTGCTGATTGCAAAATCTTGAATGTCTTATTTGCACCAGAAACTCTGGAAGTCTCTCTTGCTCACTTTCTTCCCATTCCCCTGATCTCTCTCTCTTTCTCCCTTTCTATGTCTGTTTCTCCCTCCTTCCTCAGTCCATCTGAACGAGACACAGAGGCTTGCTGTTTTTGTAAATCTCTTCCACAGTATTTGAGCCATCTCGCATTTCATTCCTACCTCTCTAAGGAAGCCCAGTAGAGAGATTTGTTCTGCAGTAGCTTAGCTCATTCAAGCATCTCTTATTCGTTCAGTCCTCTTCACTTTAATCAATTAACAAGAAGGCACAATGGACGCAACTGGCAAAACAGCATGGAAGCAATTGCCAGTCAGCTGCCCAATTACTCTGTCTGAGGAGTCAGGCTGGCAGACTGCTCCATGCCGGGAAACTGGTGGAATTAAGTGGAACTGAAGCACCATAATTTTGCCGCTGAAGAATATTACAAAGTAGAATTGTGTAGTATAGTCTGTTTTGCTCACTCTGTCACTGGAGAAACAATTAAAACAACTGTAGCAGGACTTTGCAAATCCTCTCACGTGCACACATGAAAGGCCTGAGTGGTGTTGTTTAATCAGCCTTCCGTCGGTCAGATCCAGTGTTGGTGGTAAATACCCAGAGGGATCAACAGCTGGCCAAAACGTATGACAGATTATGAAAAGACTACACTTGGGCAGTGTATAAAGACTCTTGCTGGTTCACGTTTACATTGCTTTTAGTGTGCTTTAAACATATGGATTAACTGATACAAACATAATACACTGACATAGTTTTTGCTCACTGCCTATAGAAGAGTCCATAGTCCTGTCTCAGAAAAGGATGGCATGCCTCCTCCGGATAACGAGAAAGGACTTAGCCCAGGTGGAGGAGTTCAAGTATCTTGGGGTCTTGTTCACCAGTGATGGGAAGAGGGATTGTGAGATCGGCCGCAGGCTGGGACAGGCGGCTTGAGTAATGCAGTCGCTGTACCTGGGCTATAGTGGTGAAGAGAGAGTTGAGCCTTAAGGCAAAGCTTTCTGTTTACTGGTCAGTCTATATCCTCACCCTCACCTATGGTCATGTGGCTAATGACCGAAAGAATGAGATTGCGGATACAATCAGAGTAAATGAGCTTTCTTCGCAGGGTGGTGATAGGGTATTCTACTTGATAGGGTAAGGAGCTCAGTCATCCGCCAGAAGCTCAAAGTTAAGGTGGTTCAGTGCCCCCTGGACACCTCCTGTTGGAGGTTTACAGGGCACAGCCAACTGGGAACACAGCCAGAGGCAAAGCTGGCCTGGGAATGGCTTTGAATCCCCGAGAACGAGCTAGAGGATGTTGCGGGGGACAGGGTCGTTTGGGAGTCTCCAAACCGCAACCCTAGGCTGGACTAAGCGATATAGGAAGATGGATAGATGGATATTTTTTGCTCCGTGGCCACATCTGTATACTTAAAGCTTAAAAGCAATAAACTGACCAATGTCTGTTACACTGTCTGAAAATAAATGCACTCTAATAAATAAAGGCTCATGGGCTTGGATGTAACGTTCTAAATAAAAAAGAAAATGGGATATAATCTTTACATTTTGTGGAGGTTCTTTAAACTTTACTCTTTACCCTTGAACATCCCTTTTTTTAAAGGTTCTTTTAACAATTGTCCAGGAATTGCAATCCATTTCTTAGGGGGACAACAGGAAAAAGTCAAACAAACAAACAAACGAATAAATACATTTAGAAAAATTATAAATGGTGTAGGCATGGTGTGAAATACAGGAGGTCCCGTGTGGTCTGGGACCACATAAGAAGGGGGGGGGGGCGCTTAAATGAGCATATTATGACATTATACTCTTATTGTTTATCTGCTTCATCCACAACCACTGAGCTTCGGTCTTGGTATTTTTGACTGACTAGAGATGCCACACTGGTCTGCCTAGGGTAGGGGTTTGGTCCTTCTTAGCCTAGCAACTGCAACTAAACCTGGGATACCTTTGGAAAACTGTACAGGAGTCTATAACATATATGTAAAGAGTTTGGTAAAAATAGTGAACTGTTACTCATCTCTCACACTAAAGGCAAATAAGGAGATATGCAAGATGTTAATTAATGTGTGGAAGACATACTAAACTTTTCATAAGAAGAACTCCTAAACCAAACATTCTCTTGCCATTGAAGCTAACGTCAGTGCTGCTATGGCAACACTGGAGTAGTCAGCCAACCTGGTACCCACCCAAATACCAGGGGGTAGTTCACACACTGGGTGTAGGTACCAATTAACTGGTATCATCTGTTTCACGCAACTGGTGGCCATTTGCCTTCACTAATTGATAGCAGCATTACATGTTCTGACTGAATTGTTGCTTTAAGCAGGGCTTGGAGGTTATATTTAAGCAGGTAGTGCCAGTGATTTAAAAAAATTGTAGGTGCACTAGGGATTGCATGACTTTACTAGCGGCTGGACAACTTCACTAGGGTTCACATGGCTTCTGGTCTAGGGAGGTTTTGTCTATGAGGCAAATTAATAGCGCTTCTGAAGTGCCTCAGTTGTGGTAAACAAAATAAAAAGGTTGAAAAATGACACCTTTCAAGTGTATCTGAATCTTCTCAATCACAATTTATGAATGTGGGCCACATCTGGCAAACCCGCATGTTAGCCAAAAGTGGCCCATGTATATAAAAACTCATATGACCCCACATGTTCTGGTTCACTTCTGGCAGAAATACAGCAGAGTTGCCTACTTTTGGCTGACACATGGCCCTAATCTTGTGCAAGTGGGCCAGATGAAAATGGGCAATGTGGGCCAGATTTGGTCCAGAACAAATTTATTTGGGAAAATTATTTAACAGTCAAAATATGAATGCTACATGCATGAAACAAAACAAGCTTCCGCTGCTCTGCTCAATTATTATATAACAACTCCAACTACTCAAACAGTCAAAGCAACTTTTGACAAAGCATTCTTGTTTGTGTGGGGTATTTTGATGAGGTTACCAGTTTTATGATGTCAGTTTAGCATGCAGTAGTGTTAGCTTGCATGAAGAAATACTTGTTTGTTGGTTCCTTGATGCCTTTACAATTCAGAGAATCGCACAGTGTTCAGAGGAAAAATGTTCATGCGGTGAAACGTATCAGATTCTGAACATTTTTGATTAACACAGAAAACTTACTTCAGACACAGAGTTCCTAATATGCGCATGCGCATAATATTTGTTTCATCTTCCATGAGCACTTGTTCTTGATAAAACATCAGAATGGGGACGTGTATATTACACACATGCACCACACACTTTTGCTCGCATACAATGTTTGCTTGTATTTGCAAAGGATGAACTTCATGAACGTGTGATGTTTGCTTGTATTTGCACAGGATGAACATATGCAGCAACACCAACTCATCATACAGCTTTGCATTTAAAGGGTTAATGTATATCGTTAGCTTACTCAGAATAGACAAGAGCAAAAAAAACGAAGGTGTGAACCAATACTGTGTCTATCAGCAGGTTTGACATCAACTGAATGGATAGATAGAATGAAACATGATTTGTAGATCTGACCTACCATCCTGTGACTGCAGAAATCATTGGATGAAAACCATGCTGGTTAGAAGATTTATCTTTCTATGGTGTCATGCTCACATGGATCATGACAGTCTCACGCGAGAAAGGTCATTGTCACTCTCCACCAGCTTCACAAGCTAAATGCATGATGAGACTGTGCTCATTGATTGTTGATTTTTCTAAACTTTTAAGCTGAAAGCTGTTTAAACAACAAAATAATAACTGGACGTAATACTGTAAGTAAACTAAAGTAATACTGACTCAAGTTAATTGGGAATCAGTCAGTTGAGTGTGACAAATTCTAACTTGCAGTGATCTAAACAACATCAGTGTAACGATGTAGCTGAGGCAGGTTGCATGCGCAGAGTGGCTTTATTAAGGGCAGTCCAATAATCCAGACAGGCAGGGGTCAAAACACAGGTAGGCAACATCAGAGACAAATCCATCACATCAAAAACTAGGGGTCAAAAGATGGACACAAACAGATAGACAGAGAAGATAAACACAAAAGAAAGGAATCAGTCACAGAGGGTGTGTACTCATTGTGCACTTAATACTAATCCTAACCAGTTCTTTAGTATGTAGTATATACTTAGAACCGGTCTACTGTAAGTATGGTAATGATGGACACTATTCTCCCACAATGCAATGGGAAATAGAAAGGGAGGAGCTTTTCAAGTCTGGAAAAAATATGGAAAAATGGCAGACGGCAACGCGATGGCAGTTGCAGTAGTGGCAGGACCGGAAATAGTGTGTATAAAGGTGAGCTCAACTCAAATCTGTCAAAACAGCCCGTAAAAATAAATGTGTTTCAGTAAATAATGTGTTTATTTGTTTGCGCTTTGTCCAGCTTGGTGCTATGACGCACTTCCTGTTAAGAAACGATGCATGTCCTATCCTGCTGAACTCATACTATTAAGGTTAGTACATTACATGTACTGTGTAGTATTAGTGTGTAGTACACAACTGAGACGCAGCCTGAGACTTACAACTCATATAGCAGCATCCACTCCACACCCACTCCAGCACCATATACCAACACAACACCCACACCACTACATCAGTGTCACTGCAGTTCTGAGAATGTTCCACCTATCTGTAATCCCTGCAGCGCTGTGGGGGTCCTGACCACTAAAGAATAGGGTGAAAGGGGGCTAACACAGTATGCAGAGAAACAGATGGACCACAGCTTGTAATTGCATAACTAAGTTCATCAATAGGATAGGTGGACCTGACAAAACAGACAAAGAGTGTAAAAACATGGAGGTGGTTTTAATGTTGTGTTACTAATAAACAGAAGTACATTCTTTTGTTAACAAGGAACAATTTAGACTATACTGTGTCAGCCAATTGCCACATAACCCCTAAACTTTTAACTTTTGATCCCAAACATCCTCGGAGTTGTCAAAATTCACTTCAGTGCATCGTTTAGCGGCTTCACTTGTTATTTTATTGCCACACATCAAAATGCCTTGCAGCACTTTTGCAGCGCTTGAAATATCTTGCTGCTTGCGAGATCCGATTGCGTCAGCAGTGTTGGGTTCTTTATTTACTCAGAATGTAGGTAGCAGGTTAGTTTGTTTATTTAACTATCTTTGTTCCTATATTCTTTAATGTCACAGACAAACTCAGCTGAAGACGAAATCTTCAGTAAAGGCCACACTCTCCTTCTCATTTATAACTATGCTGAAAGCCAAACCAGAGAAGCGAATCTTCTAGGATAGAATAAAACAACCTTGGGAGCTTTCATGGTGATTATGTCCTTTGAGTCCATGCTGGTTAGTCGTGGTTTGTACCAGCACCATGCAGGGTGTTTGTTGTGTTTTGAGCAAGTTTAAAACTAGTCTTAATCTTGGAGAATGCTTATGCTAAGTGGTATCTACTCCACTCACAAGACAGATGTGGCTTGTCCCACCCATGCAGCTTTAATAAAACTACAGAAATTTAACAAGAGAAAACAAGTATAATGGAGATACCAGTTGTTCTTCTTCAGTTCTTCTCCTGTTAGTTTGTTCATTCGTTTGTCTGCCCTTTCTTTGTTCATCCTTCCATCAGTCGGTCCATCCATTAGTTAGTTTGTTCATACAGTGAGCCATGCCAGCTTTGCCACTGATGGACATTGCAACAAAACAAATCCTACTTTACTTCAAGTTGTTGCAACACAAACAGATGTTTTTAGGGAGAGGGTACGCCCTCTGTAAACCTGCTCCACTCATTTCTGCCCAATTACACTGTTGTGTTTAGTTTTGCCTTAGTGGCGTAGCAGGCTGGGAATGTTGGACTGAGGGCTATTAGTCGTGTGCACTCATCATAATATCAGGACCATGTCCAGACAGTTTTCAGATCTGGTCAGTGGTTCTCAAGCTGATTCTTTAAGCTTTATTTAAGGCTGCAACCATGAACTGAAGATTGGGAGTGGGGGACCAAATGTGCTGGGGGGTGGCATAACATCTTCAATGTCTGAAAATGCATTTCCTGCCATACTAAAATAGCCTTAGCTTAATTTGTCCATGACCATTGTTGGTTGCTGAGTGAATGTGTGGCTAATTAAGTCTCCAAGCAACTTCATTACCTGTGATAGCTATGATTATCGATAACTATGAAGTTGCTAACCAACCAAAGTTCAAAACCAACAAGGGGCAAGATGTCACTAGAACGTCGTCCACCCCTATAGTAAGAAACAAGGAAAAGCACATTCTCTCATTCTCAGTATTAATATTTTACCTACCAGTCTAGAAGAAATGTGATGAGTTCAGCATCAAATAAACTTCATCCTGAGTGTGTCTCCAGCAGTGAAAAGCAGCTCCAACTCCTGTTTTGCTTTTTTGTCTTTGCTTTTTTTTGATGGTCACAAGAACTTCAGCCATTACTACATTTATGGTTCATTTATTTGGCTACCTGCCCTTAAATGATCTAACCAGGAACAGGGCTTTCAACATTGACAATATGCAAGAATACACCACTGGGGCAGTACTACTTCTTCATCCTCTCATGCTGGACTAATTTGACTGGAAGCTATAATGACTCACTATTGCCTCTTGAGGTACAAAGTGGTATTACGAGGCAGGACAGGGTAGCAGGTTGGCACGTTCATTTCAGTAGATAAACCAATCAGTCATAACATTACCACCTTCTTGTTCAACACTCAATAGAAACTCTACACTATTGTCCCTTTTATCAGCTTCATTTACCATATAGGTGCACTTTGTAGTTCTACAATTACAGACCGTAGTCCATCTGTTTCTCTGCATGTTTTGTTAGACCTCTTTTAACCTGTTCTTCAATGGTCAGCACCCCTACAGGACCACCAAAGATCCAGTGTCATTTGGGTGGTGGATCATTCTCAGCACTGCAGTGACACTAACGTGGTGGCAGTGTGTTAAAATGTTTCTTGGAAGAAACATCCACTGAAGTTCTTCAGATGTGTTTTCCCTGGGACATCTCTGCAGAGAACTCTTTTCGGCACCTTAATTTTAAGGGTGTACAACTCGGATTTGAATCGAATGTCTTCTATAAACAGCATAGCAGCCCAAGACACAAAGAAAGGAAAAGAAAGATTTGTTTTATATAAAGCAATTTGTTTTGTAGGACGTGCAGAGCAAATTCAGGCTAGTGTGTGACAAGCAAGTGTGGGCATGTCTGTGTGGGCTGTGAATATGGTTAGCAAAAGTGCCCTAATGAAAAGTCTGACAGATCCACAGCTGTCAGTGTCCAACCATGTAAGATTACAAGAATAATTGGACTGAGTCGATGTGTTATGTCACCGCAAAGTTAACCTCAGCATTTCGGTTCCTACTGTACTACACCTATTTATGCACAGTTTGTGTTAGCAGCTCTTGTTCTTTGTTAGTTATTATTTTCTGACCTCAAAGCTGCTGTTCATTGGATATATTTGAAAAATACACAAAAAGTGATATAAGTATGTTATTTATTCAGAAGGTGGACTGTTCTAATAAAGTGTCCAGCACATTAAAGCATAAGATAGGTGTTTCTAATAAAATGGCAAGTGAGTGGAAGCACAGGGTAGGTGTTTCTAATAAAGTGGTCTGCGAGTAGAAGTACAGGGTAGGTGTTTCTAATAAAGTGGTCTGCGAGTAGAAGTACAGGGTAGGTGTTTCTAATAAAGTGGTC